>OX638307.1:29285552-29584871 GCA_951812265.1 Taphrorychus bicolor
AGGCCGGTCCTGTTCTTAACATAACCGACCAGGGCGACGAATTCCATCTAGCTACCAATTGCCGTATGGAATCTGCGCCCACAACGCAACGGCTACACATAGATAAATTAACCAATGGGAATATATATAAATATATATAATATTCTATATAGTACACTTATTCTATGGAACTACACAACACACAAAGACAATAATCCTAAGTAGAATAGAAATACATATAGGACTTGCGCCGCATAGAAACGGCGCAAAATTATTAATAATATTTAACCATCCGTAATGAAAAACGTTAAGTAAGTAAGTTAGATTATTAGTGAAATAGAGGCTAAAATTTTTAAATAAGCATTGCCCACAGACATATTAATTATAATACTTATCATGGAAATATCTATGTCGTTGTTCTGTAACTGGAATTAGTCTAAACGAGTTTCGATTTTAGGCCTGAGTAACCAATATTCACCTACGATAAGTCCTACGTCGCTAGTTTGTGCTCTGAACACTGCATTATTCTTATCATTAATTTATTTAATTATTCCTCGTCCTGTCCTCGCAGCTATTTCACCATCGTGCAACGCTACTATCTCACACATTTCTAATAACTGTCGTTTCTTACCCGAAGATGAATAATTACCTACTTGTATAATTTAATAACTACTACTTTCCATCCCATCACAGCCATTTTGAAAGTTATTCATTATTCAATTCTCCCATTTCCTAGAGGTACTTTATTAGTTTTGAAGAGCACCATCATGCACTAAGTCAATCAAATTGACGTTTAAAGAAAAACACTAAAGTGTGCGTCGACGATTAAAATAAACGAAATAGTTATACAGGAAACAAGGTAGAATTTTTTGCAAAGGCTGAAATAAGGGAAAATATAAAAAAACGCACGTGAAACTTATTTACCCAACCTCCCATCCCTGTGTATATATTAAAAAACGTCTTTATCCTATCTCCACCCTGCAGTCTAACCAACTGGTCATGAAGGTGAAATAGCCGATGGGACTTAAGCGAGGTCGGTTCAGAAAATAGAAATATCAATGAGAAATTCAGACCCACTGAAAAGAGTGAGGAAAATTTCTCTGTTTCCTATTTTCCTATAGAGGTTGTATAATATCATTTTTACATTATTGACCCGTACACTGCAGGCGTGCCCTCAATACGGCTTTGCCGAGACCGATGCAAATTAACTCGAAATGATTATAAATATTATTATTATCGTTTTCAGACCAGACCTGGATTTACCGGATTTTTTTTTACGAGAACAGTCTTTATTTAAAGCTGATGTCCATTTATTGTGGTTTCATATTGCCTATATATTGTTTTTACACCTATATAAATTATCGTGTAAAGTATCGAATATAATACATATTGCACCAATACAAGTGCATGGTTTGGCTCTAATGTTATTATTAAAAAAGCGCTCTATATGTATAATTTTTAAATAGGTAGTGTTGGCATAATGCATTCTGAGACTACCGTTTATTACAATATAATACTTTTAAGTTGCTGTGACGTATCACATTATGTAGATATGGTCCTTTTCAAAAGATAATTTGCACTGTGCACAACGATTTGCTAAAGTTATTTATTGCGACAAAAATATGATTTTATTGTTCTGTGCGGGGACAGCACCATTATAAGAACAAGTTATTGGTAAATTTCATTTTTTAAAGCTTTAAATATCTTCAAATCCCACGAAGAACTATTAGACGAGATCAAAATATTTTATACAAATCGGCCTTGCAACAATTACTAAGGAAAATAATCAATAAACCCAGGTCTGCTTGTAGCGTTTTCAGCATAATAATTATTTTATATATGTAACGGGAATGATTGCTTATATTTTAGGTTCACAGGCTACTAAATTCAAGTGTTTTCTGTGTCGGTCCTATTCTCAGGCAATCTCGGTTGGTACCTACAAAAAGTTCTATACAACAAGCCAAAAGTGAGTACCCCGCTTGTCAGCAACTATTTTTAGAAGTTAAATTTAGATTGCCTAACTATAGGAAATTCATTTTGCAACACAGGAAAGCGAATAAACTACTATCAAGAGCGCACTTTTTTTTAAGGAGAGAAGGGCACGTTTTAAAATCAAATTTGACATACACTTTGTGCGCTCCCTTATATATTCCTACCACCAAAACGTTCATCTTATCTCTTAACATATAAACTTATTAGCAGTTCACTCGTTTATAGATTTTCAATCATGTATGTATATGAATTTACCTATTATGTACAGTTTCGTAAACCTGATGCGCTGTTTGTCGATGACTGTGTGCGTTAGCCACTCGTCAGCTTCAATATTACCATTGAAGCCACATTACTTTTGCGGAATTATAATATATAATGCCAACTTACAACTGTACCCCCAGCGTAACTAAACATCTCCAGGTTTCAAATTAATATGTAGGGTATCAAACACTAATTATTTAATAGTTGTGATGTGTAAAGTGGCTCGCAAATTCGATAATCATCAGTGGCAAGTATCTCAGATTGGTCATGGAGAAATTGAGGGCATTTTTGTGCTTTTCCGTCACCAAACAAACCTCAATGATGAATCTGGAATTTGGACCACTTTGGAGAATGTTCAGGGGGTCTATTGTAAGTGCCTACGCTATAGTCCCATCTCCAAAAGGGCCGTGGCAGTAAAGTCCATTAATTAAAACATATTAGAAAGTAAATAGTGTAATGTGCAAGTGGTGTCGAAAACTGCACTTTTCTCACAAGTGTGTAACACAAAGCGGGTGACTTTCATACGTATTACACACTATACTTTTTCTACGACTGTGATTTTGCTTCATAATTTTTTATTCGTATTATGAACTATATGCAACGCGTGTGCAAAGCCATACAGAAGCGTGGATTTTGCACAGCACGCAGTTTGCAATATGCGATTTTCAGCGGTAGTTAATAGTGCGTTTTTGTTCATCTTCAAGGCAGTGGTAGAAAAAAGTTTTTACAAACACCTGTCTCGATATGCCTAGTAATAACGGCCATGCAGAACTCTTTAATGTAAATTAACGCGCAACTGACTTACAAAATGGAGCTCTGCTCGTAAAACCGGAACTTCTATGCGGTTTTAATGAGGGCCCTTTGATAAGAACCCCCTCACTTAACTCTACACCACTGATGAGGAAATAGAGGTGGTCCAATTGTTACGGTATAGCTTACTATTAAACCGTGAGTTATAAGGAATATTTCTTAAACCAAGAAAAAACTGGCAACGGCCTTTAACCATTTTCGAACTCTTATGGCTTATTTAAGAGTTAGCAACGGTATACCATAGCAATAGCTTTACAGCAAACAGCCCTTTCGAAGACAGGCGACAGTGTACCCACTTAAATGATACCTTGTATATTATTATAGCTGTAACTCCTAATAAAGGATATTATAATATTCCAAATTCCAGTAGCAATTGCGATGACGTCAATTTATACAAGGTGCGTATAATTTTAGTTTCACGTCCTACAACAGGGAAAATAAACTTTCACAAAAAACGTGATTATTGTATATATACATATACGATTTTTTTTTTGAGTATATTCCAGACTGGTCATCCTTGTATTTGTGCAATTCTCTTTTTTTAAGTTTCTTTGTTAAAAGCGCTATCAGCGAAAAGTGAGAAACACAACACATGGGAAGTGAGAAAAACAAAAAAAAGTCAGAAATTATAAATAAACTTTAATCTGTACTCTGTACTGTAAAAGGAAAAGTAAGGAAATAAAATAAAAAATACTAAAATGGTAAAAAAAAACTGAAACTAAACTAATAAATTATATATAGAAAATAAAGAACAGATTCGTGAGTTATCGCGAAGAATGCGAAACTAAAAAGAAAAAAAAATGAAACAGAACTGAGAACTAAAGAGCATAGTTGTTGTGGCCTCGCCAAATCACTGCCGTCGCCGTGAATGAAGATATATGGGTAACTTCTTAAAATAATGCAAAACAAAACTCGAAATCATATAGCAATAATTTTCAAATAAACACAACACACAATTACGTGTGGGTCGATGAGCAGCTTCGACCCGTGGACTTGTCCCAATACTCTGACAAATCGACCATAGAAGAGTAGGGTAAGAATCGCGATTTCCCACCGACCCAAAACGGAAAAACTGCGTTAAGCGACGAGGGCAAACGTTATTTTACCTGTTAGTTACGAGTCAGTCTGCGCCGCTATGGCACTAGAACTAAGAAAGCTACCCTATCACAAAGCTACAGACGACGCCCTCGACGCAGAACGCTGCCTCAAACACAAATTACGACGACATTAAGGTGCAGAATTGGCCACCAACTGACAGCCAATTCCCGCGACTAGTAATACACAAATTTAAACGCCTACTTTTTAAATACATAAATTACTACAACACCTAATTATAGGTATAGGTACAAAGAAATTAATAATTAAGTAATCAATCGGCGACAAAAGTAATAAAAACCTATTCCGTAAACGCCGGAGCGTAAGAATTGCGACTTTCGTCTTACACAAACGGTGATGGCACAATCAATTACTAATTTACTAGTTACTGAACGTCGTACCGTTCAATTTGTTTAGGAAACGCGAATGCACTTCTGACTAGCTTCGTATTTTTAAGTACTAGATTAAACGGGGGGCGCTCCAAAGTCGCCCCCGGGCCCCAATACCGCCGCATCCCGACACGTTCCGCCACTTCGAATTGCCTAATAAATCGGGTCTTCGGCCCCAAAAAACCAAACGGATTAAATTAAAAAGGCGAAATGTGCACGAGAGGCGTCCCGACGCGAGTAGGTATCTAAGACGAATCATCGCTTCATGCCGTTTTACTTTTATTTGTTTTAAAGCTGACCTGGAGTACTCGGTTGCCAAGCGTGTAACCATTCAAGGATTGGATAGCTACCACTGCCTCGTCATAATTGGTCATCGTCACGAATCCGAATCCCTTGCACTTGTTGGTTTGCAGATCCCTGATTACTTTCACGCTTTGGACAGCTCCGAATGGGCCGAACAGCTGCCAGAGGACATTCTCTTCAGTCTCCGGAGCCAAGTTGTACACGAAGATGCACCATCCCGAACCGTTCATCGCATTTCCGGGCAACATCGAGTTCGCTAATAAATCACCGGCTAACGGAGAATACCTGAAACAAATTTCAATATACAGCGAGATTTATTACAATAAGAAAGCCGAAAGCTGCAGATGCTACACCACAACTAGTTATAGCTAGTATTCTGCCGTCCTAAAAATTTTAAACGTCGTTTAAAGTTGGTTGCAGCCAAAGGCTTTTTTTGCTTTCATTTAGGTATAAGCCAAATATGAATGCCATATCTGAACAGGAACTCTTAACAAATACTAGCCGTATGTCTCAATTAGCAAATCATGCCAAGATTGAACGCGGTATCTAAGCTCTACCAATAATAAAGTTTTTGTTTGTGAACCTACATGGTTCCCCTTAAGTAGGTACATGAATTATACCGCGTTATTCCCTGGAACGCCAGTAAAAGCCAGTGGAGGCATACTAGGGGGTGCATTTGAAAAAGTGATCTAGTAGGCTTTGAAATATCAAAAGAAAAGGATGAAGGAACAGAAGTCCATTTACTTTAATTCTGTCAAACATTCATAGCCTTCTAGATGTCGTTTTCTAATCAACACCTTGTATTGGGCCACATAAAAAGCAGTGTGTCACATTGCTCATCGTGCCTCATCGTCATCTTGTTTTAAACAAAGACGTTTGATACTGGAAAGTTCATACCTTTTTTTCCTGCTTTGTCGATATTCAGAAACAAGTACGGTAACACGTTTGAACGTAAGTGCCCCTTTTTCTATGTTGAATTTTAAAGTACTTTTTCATCTGTAAATTGACGTTGCTTTCGGGTTAGTTCAGGTCAGTGCATGCCTGCCATTCCGATCGAAAATACCAAAAAAAAAATCCCAAAAATGTTTTGAAAATGTCCAAAATGACCGCCTGTAACTTGAGAACGCCTCGACCGATTGGAGTTAATCCAACTGTTTTTTTCCTCTTCTTGATGTTCTCTTTCACCTCCTTCTATCGGAAGTTCCGTAGGTGCAATATTTCCGGAGATAGACCCTCTTCAGAGGTCCGTTTTAAGGACTTTTAGAATCGTGTTATTGGACCATTTTAAAAAATACCTCTTTAGAGGTTAATTTCATTCGAATTGAGTTTGTTACGTTCTTAGGGGATGGCAAGCCTGCCATTCCGATCAAAAACAGCAAAAAAATTCCCGGAATTTTTATAATGTCCAAAGGGGGAGAGGCGACTTTTTAGGGGGGATTTAAGGGAGATTACGACTTTTTCTCAATTCTCAGCGTTGACCGCCTGTAACTTGAGAACGCCTCGCTCGATTGGAGTGAATCCAACTGTTCGGAATTCGAATCGGAGAACCCACGGAATCGGAAGTTCCGTGGGTGGAATATTTTCGGAGATAGACCCCTTTGTTTGTCGATTTTTAGGCACCCTTACAATCGCGTTTTTGGACCATTTAAAACAAAACCCTTTAGAGGTTAATTTCATTCGAATTGAGTTTGTTACGTTCTTAGGGGCTTGCAAGCGTGCCGTTTAGATGAAAAATAGCAAAAAAATGTTCCCCATTCTTTTTTTTTTTAAATAGTCAAAGGGGGGGGGGGGTATTACGACTCTTTTCTCAATTCTCAACTTTGACCGCCTGTAACTTGAGAACGCCTCGACCCATTGGAGTAAATCCAACTGTTTTTTCCTCTTCCTGATGTTCTCTGTCATCTCCCACTATCGGAAGTTCCGTGGGTGGAATATTTTCGGAGATAGACCCCTTTGTTTGTCGATTTTTAGGCACCCTTACAATCGCGTTTTTGGACCATTTAAAAAAAAAACCCTTTAGAGGTTAATTTCATTCGAATTGAGTTTGTTACGTTCTTAGGGGCTTGCAACCGTGCCATTTCGATGAAAAACAGCAACAAATGTTCCCCTTTTTTTTTAAATAGTCAAAGGGGGGGGGGATTACGACTGTTTTCTCAATTCTCAACTTTGACCGCCTGTAACTTGAGAACGCCTCGCTCGATTGGAGTGAATCCAACTGTCTTTTCCTCTTCTTGATGTTCTCTGTCATCTCCCACTATCGCAAGTTCCGTGGGTGCAATATTTTCGGAGATAGACCCCTTTGTTTGTCGATTTTTAGGCACCCTTACAATCGCGTTTTTGGACCATTTAAAACAAAACCCTTTAGAGGTTAATTTCATTCGAATTGAGTTTGTTACGTTCTTAGGGGCTTGCAAGCGTGCCGTTTAGATGAAAAATAGCAAAAAAATTTTCCCCATTCTTTTTTTTTTAAATAGTCAAAGGGGGGGGGGTATTACGACTCTTTTCTCAATTCTCAACTTTGACCGCCTGTAACTTGAGAACGCCTCGCTCGATTGGAGTGAATCCAACTGTTTTTTCCTCTTCTTGATGTTCTCTGTCATCTCCCACTATCGGAAGTTCCGTGGGTGGAATATTTTCGGAGATAGACCCCTTTGTTTGTCGATTTTTAGGCACCCTGACAATCGCGTTTTTGGACCATTTAAAAAAAAAAACCCTTTAGAGGTTAATTTCATTCGAATTGAGTTCGTTACGTTCTTAGGGGCTTGCAGGCGTGCCATTTCGATGAAAAACAGCAAAAAATGTTCCCCATTTTTTTTTAAATAGTCAAAGGGAGGGGGGGGGGTATTACGACTGTTTTCTCAATTCTCAACTTTGACCGCCTGTAACTTGAGAACGCCTCGACCCATTGGAGTAAATCCAACTGTTTTTTCATCGTCTTAATGTTCTCTGTCACCTGCCACTATCGGAAGTTCCGTGGGTGCTGTATTTCCGGAGATAGACCCCTCCGGAGGTCGATTTTTAGGCACCCTTAGAATCGCGTTTTGGGACCATTTTTCAAAAAATCTCTTTGGAGGTTAGTTTCATTCGAATTGAGTTTATTACCTTCTTAGGGAATTGCAAGCGTGCCATTCCGACCAAAAACACCAAAAAAACGTTTTCGAATTTTTTTCAAAATGTCCGAAAGGGGGGGGGTATTAAGTTCTTTTTCTCAATTTCCAACTTGGATTATTTGTAATTTTAGCACAAGTGGACCGATTTCAATGAATCCAGCGGTTTTTTCTTCTTCTTTAGGTCCTCTTTGTTCTCCCACAAACGAAGTCGCATTGGTGAAATCATTTCGGTGAACTCATCCGAGATATCTCCCTTCTGTAGGTCGATTTTAATACACTTTTAGAATCGAAGTTTTTTGCCATTCTTAAAAAGTTAACTGATTGGGACAAATTCATTCGAATTAAGTCTGTTACGTTCTTAGGGGATTGCAAACATCCCATTCCAAACAAAAATTTCTAATTTTTTTCGAAATCGACCGAAAGGGGGGATGTTACTTCTTTTTTCTCCATTTCCAACTTTGACCGCCTGTAACTTTAGTACAAGTGGATCGATTGGAATGAAAGTTTTAGCTAGCTGTTTTTTCGCTAGTCATTGCTTCTTTTTTTCTTCACTAGCACCGAATCATTTTGTTAAATTATTTTTCAATTTCTCATATAATTCGTCTTTTCTCAGCTTTTGGTTAATAATGTCGCGAACCTCACTTAGGCAACGTATCTGTAACATGAACAGTACATCAAAACACTTTTGGATCGGCGACGTTATGTTATTGGAACACCCACTTCCACCCTTTGAAACCATATTTCAACTTTTTCGGTTTTCAGTTGAAATAAGGATCATAGCACTAAGTTGACAATATTTAACACATTAAAATATATAGTTAAATTATACTTTTGAGCCACAGTAAAAAAGTGAAGACATAAAGCATTCTTACCGAAATCGTCCAGTAGGATGGTGGATAGGTCCAGCAAATCGTCGGGTAGCTTGAGGAGTGAGATAAGCTGCCAAGGGTGGGATGGCTTTATTGTTATTGCTGGGATTATTTGCAAATTTCACGGTGATAGGTTCAGTAGATCCCTTGGGAATGGTACCGTTCAATTCCTGGATGGCCCTTTCCGCCTCCATACGCTGGTCAAATCTAATGAAGCCTACGCCCTTCGAAAGGCCTGTGATAAAAGTGTGTGATTAGTTGGGTTTGTTTGATTTAAACAGCACGATGCACTGTTTGTCCTGATGGAACCGTGCTCTTTTGTGTGTCTGTGTATGTATGTAAGTCAATGTCGTGTCGTGATTGCTCTGCTCTTTACACACAAAATTAAACGCAAAAAAAATAAGAGTAAATAAAATGGCAACAAAAAAGTGTCATGCGCTTAATAATATTAAAGCAAAATATATTGCTAAAAAAACAAATACTGGTTTGAAATCACTTCAGCAGTGTTCGTCAATTTTGGGGCAGAGGGGTGACGTTGGAGTAAAATTTAATTTTACTAATATTGGAACTTAATTTTACTCGGTTTAAAGTTTCAACGCGAAAAACAGAACAACCAAAAGTGGGTTCGTATTAGTGGTATGGTGTTCAGTTGGTGTTAATGCTAGAAACACAGGTACGTACCAGGTAAATTTTCTCCGGCCCCCGAGACAAATTGACGTACTAGGGAAAAGAAGAAAAACGCAAAATGTAGGTAACAGTAAGACAACTAATGACGTAGATGACGGTCAAAGAACGAGGTCCCGTATGTCAACCTTTGTTAAAATGAAAATAAAGCCAACTGCCCGATTCGGTCGACATACTAGAGCGCACTCTAAAACCGTTTAAAATCATAATGAAATTATATCAAGGCCAAATTCAACAGTAACACGAAATGACAAAAGTATAAAATGAACAATAACCCAAAGCTACGAATTTAAATAATAATAAAAAACGCAACTTTTACTGATTATAACATAATCAATAAAAATGTATATTAATGTATATTGTATGTATGTTACTGTGATAGTGGCATCTTCATCTTAGTTAAAGCAAATATTCTTATGAAAATATATTTCTTTACACCAATGATTAGTGCTTCTTTTCTTACATGTTATGTATCAATATTTTGTAAGAAAGATGACGGTGAAAAATAGTTGCTTCAACTTTAAATCTAAATACACTTAAACTGTACTTTTGAGTCACAACGAAAGGAATACAAAACAAATTTAGTGTGGTTAATACAGCAGACGAGCTTTTTAATTTTGGCGACTCAAAGAATACAGAGTACAACGCTCAATGATTCTTACCGGTGATATTGTCGCAAAGTATGCGAGAAGTGATGATTCTACCAAATGGGCTGAATAACGCTTCTAAGTCTTGTTGGGTCATGTTCTTAGGTAATCCAGACACGTACAAATTGGCCCCTTTGATTGCTTCTGAGCTCGGTCGCGCATATGACACCTGCAATGAAGACGAAAATGCTGTTTTAGGAATGCTTAAATTCTTCAAAGAATAAACAATATACAGGGTGTTCGTTAATGACATGCGAATATTTAAGCAATGTTTTTGAGATGAGACCTATTTTAACACCCTACTTGTTCGTAATGGAATGTTTTTTCCGAGTAAAATAATACCCTTAAATATTACCCTCATATCAATATGGAACACCCTGTAAACCTAGTATATGAGCTCGCTATATAAAATTAATTAGTTTACGTATTTATATTTATTGGCTACGTGGCCGGGATTGTGTATTGCGAACATTGCCAAAGGTCGTGTCAACGATGTAAAGGAGCATCATAGGCATTCGACATTAACCGACAGGTGCATGAGATTAAAGTGTGTTGTTGCTCTGCGATTACGTTTAAAAGGGAAAATTTCTTTGCAAACTTGACGGAACAAAAACTGAACAAAAGACACATCAAACTGAAAGAAATATAGTCCACTTCCCGTTCTCAGAGACGTGTCAATGGCGCTAAAACACAACTAGGGACAAACAATAATTGAAAATGCAGAATTCTGATCGGGAGCTGAATAAGTTCGCAAATCACCCCAAGGAGATTTATGTCCAAAAAAAACTACGAGTCCCAATCGGATTTCCAAACTTAAAAGACTTACCTTGATAGTTTTATTTTGTAATCTTAGCCCATTAAGTGTATTGATAGCTTTTTCAGCATCTTCTGGTCGATGGTAGTTCACGAATCCGTAGCCCAGTGATTGCCCTGTAAGCAACGGACTAGTGATAACCCCAGGAACTGTTGGAAATCCAATTTCGAAAAAAACACGTGTTAATAACACAAAATAAACCCAAAAAAATAAGTTAAAAAAATTAAGTTGCAAATTAAACATGATATGCTAAATATTACTATATTATATTATTACGTATATGCGGTTATAATATAAATCGGGATTAGCTAAGTAATAAAAGAGGTTACTATAAAAATTATAAACGCATATATACAACATGTTAGTATAGACAAAGCAATATTGATAGATGAACGTATCTATGGCAGTTAGGAATGGGTTAGTACTCTTAATACGTATAGTGTTACGCAAAGGTAGTCGGGTATGAATACAACACCAGAAATACTGATGTAATGTGATAAAACTACAGAAGCAGTAACTACAAAAATTTGAAAAGAAACAAATACAACAAATTATCTGTGTCAGATTGCAAAGAATCGATTCCTTTTCATTTCCATATCTATTGCCGAGCACCTTCATAACAAAGAGCAGTTTTATGCGCATTGTATTACTCCTAAACTCATTAATTTCGCAACAGTACCTCATGGGTTGGGGAACTAAAATCACTTTATTTTTAGTTACTAATTATTATAGCAACAAGCCGGAAGGAACTAAACAGAATTATATACAGTAGTATGGTTGTATTTTAATAATGCAACAGTAGTATCTTAATCGATCTTAATGATCAAGTTTCCAGCAAACGCCCCTATATACTATTAGATGTAGTGCCGAAGTACGGCACTGTCTCAGGACCCCAACCATATGATAGTCTCCCCTAGGTTTCGAATGCATAGCAGCACGTGCTAATGAAAAGGTGACTCACTTTTTTTTAATTCAAAGGGGAAACACAATAGTCATACTAGCCAATGCTTAAACTAAAGTTGAACGATAAGAGAGACTTTTCGTTATTTTTAGATGACAAGAATCGCATTTAAATACACCTATTTATTAATTCCGCATTTTTATTGTGGTAAAAATTAAAAAATGTTAATTTCTAGAAAAAGAAAAACAAATTCCCCCCCCAAATATTTCTCAAAAACAGAATTTTTTTTTAAAGGTTCCATTAAATTTTTGCCTTCAAAATATGTTTTTTTTACCGGCAAAACTAAAAAAACGAACAAAATTTACTTTCACTTTCTTTTGGAACCCGTCACTCTATTTTCTTAATTTTTTCTTTTGATTTCAGATTAATTTTTCAGGAATGTGACTGGATATTTGAAAAATTGGTTCTTGTATCAAATATAGGAAAGAAGAGAAAGTTATCATTTTTTTTTGGGGCTTTTTTGAAACACCCTGTGGAGTAATAAACTGATAATTAAGTTTCTTTTACATGTTCACTAAACAGGGTGTCTTGAGGAACTAAAAAAATTATTACTTTTTTTTCGTCTCTGTATTGGAGGCAAAAACCAAAACTTTGTTGTCCAAAAAATTTAATAACCAATAGTATCCTCGAAGAATTAAGCTGTATTTGAAAGACAGAATAATTGAAATCTACCCCATTACCAGTACAGGGTGTATCAGAATATGTTCATATTTAAGTGAGTGAACCTGTGCATGATTCTCGGAAGACATGTTTTACCTCTATCTGAAATACACAGCGATAAAAAACATGTCGGACACACTATATAAAAAGCCAGAACTGTCAAAATAAATATGAAACAATGACACAATTTTTCGCTTAAGAGGCGTTAAAATTCTGCTTTTAATCATGCATAGAAACACCCACCTTATGTTTGGAGATACTATTATATAATGCCCAATTAGAATTTTGTTTCTTTAAAGAAATCATTTACTATAAAAGTTAGCGGACTGGCTACGACTACCACCATACCACAATAATTACAGGCAGACTGGTTACCGGACGACACTATATAGATATTAATAAACATATCTAAACCCCTATACACCGTTGATGTTAGTATTCTGGCCCCCAAGTTGCAATTTTTTATACTCTATTAGAAGTACTTTTATGAATACCGCGGCCTTATTCAAGGTTCAAATAAATGCATTGTGAAGTTATTGCCAAAAGACTCATGCCAATGCCAAGAATGCTAATCATTCATCAAGAACAGGCGCTCATTATAAAATAAATTTATCTTTAAACTATGAATGCGGGCACTGATTTTGATCAAATGGCAAACACTTTGACTGCCACCCAGAGTAGTTTGTGTGATATACAGTGTTTGTGTAAGGTGACCCTCCTCTCTAACATTTAGACCCTACAAGATATTAAAACCAAATCTAGGCTGCCGTACCGTGTAATCCCGCACATAGGTAACGTGAACCTAATTTCGAAACATCTCGAGGTTCTGATCAATGATAGGGTTGGTGAGATTGACTTTAGACAAACACTGCATAATTTATTATTAGTATCCCCAATAGAATAGAATGTTCATTGTACCTTCATCTGCAGATCCCAGTTTATGGCTCAACTTTTTTTCTGCAAGGAAATAGACAAAAATAATATCGACTGGCGCTTGCCTAGGGACGGTGAACTAACGCCGACCTCCATTCATAGATGATATACAAAATGATAAACACTTTAGTGCGGAAGTAGGTGCCATTTCTATTTTTACGTTATGTTTAATTGCTTTTAATTAAAACAATGCGACATGTAGTAGAACTGCAGGACAACGGAAATTGCTCGTTGGAATATGAATTACTTCAAAATTAAAATCTTGAGAGTAAACACACAAGGACAGAAACGTCCTTGGAATTTCCACTTTTGAAATAAAATACTGGTTTATATGTTTCGAATAATCGTAGTATTTAATATTTCATTTAACCATTCCCCACTACCAAACTTCATATTGTGCTCCTAAGAACTCTTTGTTGAAAACTGAGAGGAGCATTTATAATTTTAATAAACTTGTATGTTAAAGTTATTAATAAGAGTTTTACGCAAATATTCACTTATTTTAGAAAAAACGTAATAGCAAAAAAGGTACATACCTGTAACTTTATCCCTAATAAGTTTACAACTTTCAACTTCGCCGATACTGGAGAAGAGTGATCTGATTTCCTCCTGTGTCATTGTCTGTGGGAGGTAGTTGACTATTAAATTTGTCTTAGACTCTTCCTGTCCCCCGCCGACGTTGTTGCTTCCGCCATTCTGTTGGGAGTCCAACCCGTTTGACATCATATTCTTATTAGCCGTGGATGGTTTATCGTCGCTCAAATTAAAAGTGGTAATAGAAAATTTCTTTATTAAGTCTTCAATGGTGCTGGCTTTTTCGGAACCGGGTTTGAATGAAAAGGAGCAGCTGTTGCGCAATATCTTGGTGTGTTCTTTTTTAAACGATAGTCAGTCGGATCCAATCTTGCGAACGACTTTATCTATGGGTGTCTTCTAATATCTGAAAAAATAAAGAAAATAACAGTAATATAAAAAGCTTTTTTTTTAACTTGTATGTATAATAATAATTTGCATAATAAAGTTGCTTAATTCTCATTTATCTAAAACCCCGTTAGACTTTATGGAAACAAAATCTGTCTGCCTACTTAAATGCCTTTTGAAGAACCAAAAAAATGGGTAGTTCAGGCTGCATTCCAAACAATTAAAATCCCAATTGGGCAAACCATAAACTCATTATGAACCATTTCTCATGCCTCATTTCTTGAGTAGCTACAATTATTAACAAAAAAAAGTGCACCACATCTTTTTATTCGATTAACATTTTATTTCATGTAAAGCGTGATTTTTTCGTGAAATTGATTGTACAGGGTGTTTCAAATTCGAGCCACATCATTGAGATCTCAGCAACGGTAAGAGATATTGGAGCAACGTTGCGCAATTTGTAGTTTAATAATATACCGTTTTAATACTTGAAAAATTTCAATTACTTCCGGAGATATCCGAAAAAATACAAAATTTTGAAAAATCGTATTTATTTTATTCGAAGAGATAATTCACAATGATTTGACACTTCCTCCTTGCAACTTTTTCTGCCCTGTAAGATGGCATATTTAGTTTCTTCCTGAGACGTTTTGTTTTTTGGGAACCATCATCAACTTTACTTTTTTAAATATGGACCTGGTTTTTTTATTCGTTATTTTGATCGCTCTTTTTAATCCAAACAACACGATATGCAATATGACATATTTTGCTTTTACAGTTTAGCTAAAGATCGTTTTTTCTTTAAATATGCCTCTTTTCTCTTTTACTACCTATTGTTACTAGGATGTCTAAATACCAAACAAAGCACTAAACAAAGACATAAAATAGTACAGTAAATATTCGAACAACCCTCCCTGCACCTCAATACATTTTTGTGATCTTCTAAGCAATTTTCTGGTTATTACCCAATGAATTAATCTAGCTCGCATATAGCCCTTGTTCTCCTAATATATTTCCTATTTTGATCAAGAATTTTTGAATTCATTTATAAATACATAACCTGCAACAAGAACAATACTCTAATAAATATTTTTTGTACGCCTGCCTCGAAAATGAATAAATGCGCACTACTAACTACCGCTGAAAATCGCATATTGCAAACAGCGTGCGCAAAGTGCAGATTGCGCACGCTCCCATACAGAAGCAAAGTGGACTTTGCACACGCCTTGTATATATTTTATGATACGAATGATCATTTATGAAGCAAAATAGCAGCCGTAGAAAAAGTATAGTGCACAACACGTACGAAAATTACTCTGCACACTCTTGTGACGTATCACTCGCCTACAGCTCGTGTCACACTCGTGTAAAAAGTGCAATTTTCGACACTAGTTGCACAGCATACTATTAAACGAATTATTTCCCAACCAGTGGATTGAAAACCAAGGGGTCGTACTGTGGCCAGCAAGAATTGGCAGTCCCGATCTTTTTAATCTGGATTACTTTCTTTGGGGTTATTTGAAAAACTGCATATTCAAACACCCAACCAATGATGTCAATATTCTAAGGGAAAATTTAATAACGGAAGCAAGGGCGATACGAGCCAGAACAATTGAACGGGCAATAACCAGCAACTTGCTTAGAAAAACTCAAAAATGTATTGAGGTGCAGGGAGACATATTCGAATATTTGCTTTAATGTTATATCTGTTTGTTTAGTGCTTCGTTTAGTAATAGAATCGGTGTATTTAAAGAAAAACGATTTTTAAAGGAAAAACGAACTCCAAACAAATACCCCTCGTATTCTAATAGCGTTTTCGATTGGAAGAATTATTAGTGCGAAATTAAGGTATTACTGTCTCTTTTATCTTATGTCAATAAAGTAGGATGGCAATACACTAGGTTTGCACTAAAGTTGCCGACGTTAAATGGCTATCAAAAATATTTCAGAGACCTTGTAAGTATTACTTTAATGGCGTCTGCTCCAGTTGGACAATTTGCGAATGTTGAGAAGATAAGATAAAAACATCAAAGTCAGATTTTTAACGCTAGCATGATGACAATAAAAAAATGAATGAGATATATGCCAGGCGCTAACACATGAAGCGCCCTCTGGTTGATAGCGCCTTCTGAGATATTTAGTAGTATAAATCATATTATTCTTTCTTTGTAAACACTTTGTGAAGATTGTAGGCCAAGTATTGGCGAAAATCGTTCAATACTAGCTGATACAAGATACCACTGATAAACAATTTTTATAGCTTTGAATTTACGTTTTTTTCTCCTATATAGTATTTCTACTCCTATATAAGACAATTGTAACAGTCTTGTAGCGTATCGTGTTAAATCTATCTAAATTTGATAGCGTTTTGGGGTGGCGGCTTCAGAGCGGTCTAAGAGTATTCATATCCTTTGTTTTCTCAATGAAAATTTAAGAAGAGAAATACTCTACCGGTCAACCGAGAACGCTGTAAGATTCGCTATGAATGTCTGTCATTAGAAGCGACATCATTTCTATAGGATCTAAAATGATTTAGAACACTAGAAGATGTCTCAATATTAAACAAAATACCATTGTTGATTTTTTTTTAAAAAACACTATGTACAGGGACATCATTGTAAAAGGTGCCCGATTTGACAGATACGACGCCATCTTGATTTTTTTTAAAGGAAACACACATAGAGTCTAGTAGAGCTGAAGGAGCAGATTACAGAAATATATAACTTCGTATATTTATCTCTGCGTTTCGATTATACAGGGTGGTAAAGTTGTTAATTTTCGAAAATCATTTTATGTCGCTCACCCGATTAGTTTCTGTCAAACTTCATAAAATGTTGATACATGGGGGTCGTATGGCATCTAAGGCCGACCTCGAACCCTGGGCTAGCGACATCATTGGCTGCCCGGTTTGACTGATTCGACGCCATTTTGATTTTTTTTTTAACGTACAATCTAATAGAGCTGAAGAAGAGGATTGCAGAAATATATAACTCCGCATATATATCTCTAGGCGTTCCGATTATACAGGGTGGCAAAGTTGTTGAATTTCAAAAATCCATGTTTCCATTAAAAAAAAAATCAAGATGGCATCTTATCTGTCAAACCGGGCAGCCAATAACGTCGTTAGCCCAGGGTCCGAGGTCGGCCTTAGATGCCATGCGACATCCATGTATCAAATTTTTCTGAAGTTTAACAGGAAATCTGCTAATCGAGGGAGCGATTTAAAATGATTTTCGAAATTCAACAACTTTACCACCCTGTATAATCAAAACGCCTAGAGATAAATATACGAAATTATATATTTCTGTAATCTGCTCCTTCAGCTCTATTAGACTGTAAATATATGTGTGCTTCCATTAAAAAAAAATCAAGATGGCGTCTTATCTGTCAAACCGGGCAGCCAATGACGTCGTTAGCCCAGGGTCCCAGGTTGGCTTTAGATGTCATGCGACATCCATGTATCAATTTTTTTTGAAATGTAACAGGAAATCTGCTAATCGAGTGAGCGACTTAAAATGATTTTCGAAATTCAACAACTTTACCACCCTGTATAATCGAAAGGTTTACAGATAAATATGCGATATTATATATTTCTGTAATCTGCTCCGTCAGCTCTATTAGACTGTATGTAAATATATATGTTTCCATTTAAAAAAAAATCAAGATGGCGTCTTATCTGTCAAACCGGGCAGACAATAACGTCGCCGTGAGCGACTTAAAATGACGTCCCTGTACATTTTTTTGATTTTCGGGGTTTGTATAGATAAAAATACTCTCAAAGCGCTCTAAAGCGACCACCCCAAAAAGTTTTTTGCTTCAAACTTCTATACCTAAAATTATAGTTTTCGACATAGACCCGGAAGCTATACCTACTTATAGGGGGTGTTCATTTGAAAACCTCGTCTAGTTGGCTGTGAAATGTCAAAAGAAAAGGATGAAAGAACAAAAACCCATTTACTTTGATTATGTCATCATTTGTCTGTAAAAAATTCATAGCCTTCTAGATGGGGTAATTCACCACCTAGTAATGGCCACCAGCTGAAAATTTGGATTTTTTTTTAAATTAAGTGGCAATTCGTTTACAACTTGTTAAAAATAGTGGCAATTTGACGATATTATTGTCGGTTTCATGGCGTTACTGGCAAGTTTTTGCCATTATTGGCAATTTGGAGTACATGAATTTTCTCACCACTACTCTATCTCTTGAAGAGACTTATAGTTATTTTGGTTGTAGCTTTATAATTAAATGAAACACAGTGGAATATAAGAAGGGTTGGGTCTCAAATTCTGTAAATCCAAGCAAAAATTGCCTTTGTCACTGAGATGTCAAATTTAATTAAAACTCGCTATTTTACCTTATTAGTCAATTAGTGAGTGAAAAAGAAAGTAAATTAGCATAAGGAAGAACGAAATTAATGTTCATACATACTTGCTTTCTATGTTTAATAGAGTTTCTGGGGTGGATCTGAGAGTATTCCCATCCTTCGTTTTCTCATTAAGATGGCAATACTCTCAGAGCAGTCTAGAGCGGTCACCAGAAAACGCTGTATATATTCCTAAATGAAAGAATATTTTTTGGTATTATTGCCATTAGGTATATAAAAACATTATTTATCTATATTATGGCAGGTAAACAGAATTTTGAGAATTCTTTGAAGGCCACATGTCAAACATTGATACGTGAAACTTGGCAGCGTCACTTCTTTCGCGACTCTTTATCAGTTTAGCTCTGTCTTTATATTAGATCACGGTCAAGAAAAAGAGGAAAAAAAGTAGTCTAGTAAGTTTTCCACTAGGAGCGCTTAGCCGTGCCAAAATGAGCATATTATACGTATACCGGTATTATTTGTTTTTGTAGCCATGTAAAAAAATGTGTCTCATCTATTTTTAGACGCACGAAGCACATGCACTTGATTTTAACTTTTAACCTGAATAAATAGGAAAATACAAGGAGTAGCAAATTGGTGTAGATCCCTACAGCTTTTACACAATTTGGAAATTATTTTCTGTGCGAGTTTCGCTCGAGCCGAACTTCCTAGTATGCGCACAGTTTGTTGAAAATATGAGGATTTTATTTTTAGGTCCAAGTTATTTTAGTTCGAAGAATGTTGGTAAAAAAAGGTAAAAAATCAGGTTTTGGTTTCTATAGAACCGGTAGGTACCACGAGTAGACCTGGACATTATTTAGCCCCAATTCGAAGTTAGATCTAAAAATAAGCAGCCGGAAGTTTGTAGTACTGTAATGTGGGATTACTGGGGACCAATTCCCAAAATAATGCTTCCGCATCCGCGCCAGTAACTACACATACAATCACAGTTAATCGAAAATAAGTCAAATTGTACTTTGTTATTCGCATTCGTTTGAATTATCGATTGTTTAGAGGGAACACGACTGCGGTACCTACTTACCTACAATCAGCTAAAAAATCGAAAACGAAACTGTACACTGCTGTGACTTAAAGGGTATTCAAATTGAAGCCGGAACTCAATCAGGGCACTAAAAGCGAAACTAAAAGTAAAGTAACGAAAACAAAAAAGAAAAACGAACTAAAACGACACCCGCTTTACTGCTCCTCGCTCGGTTTCGCACTAAATCTAAATTCTAAATAAAGTAAATAGGGCCCGATCGACGCGACGCTTCGCAAAACGCACCATCCATGATCCATGACCGTCCTCCCTCGCGCATGTGCTCTTTTGCTCCCCCAATTTAATTTGCCATCTATTATAGTTCTTTGTCAAAGGGGTCGTATGCGCGTATCCGGATTGGTTTTAGTTTCAACTTGAATTGGTTACGTCATCAGGTATATTATTTGATTTTTTTTTCTTCGATTCGATTCACGCCAGATTAGTAACTAGTAAAGAAGTTTAAATCACAAAAATAAACCAGATATGCATCTATTATTGTCGAACAATAGGGGGTAAAGTCAGATATTTAAGACCAGCTGATGCCTACACTGCACGAGAGAGTCTAGGGGTGGTTTCCCCTGTCTAGTTTTTACCCACACGTCTAGTATTGATGAGGTCATTCACCCTATACGATACGTCACACGTTAAATAGGCGAAGTGCACATTTTTTAATAGGCAAACTAAAATTCAGATTTATTCTGAAAAGTGCCATTATTGCTCTTTAAAATCCCAATATTCATTTTAGTATTCTGTATAGGATAAGGTTTTCTTTAAACTGAAGGGTTGTAGTTTTTTTATCCTTCAAATAGAGGTAGTCGTCAGTCTCGTTAGGTGCAACATATGGTCAGTCCATTCGGCATCCCCTGTATGCGGCACACGCCGCTTTATGCCAGCTACCCCCTTAATATTAATATCTGCGATCTATTGTTCGAGCTCCGCCAGACAGTCACTGTTCAGTGACCTAAACTGGAAATGGAAAGGCGATTTGAATATGAATGCATACGTTTTAAATTAATGAGATATTAGACTTTTTTAATTTTTTAAATAAACAGTTATTTGAAATAAATAAAGTATTTATTTATACGATAATAGGTGGGATTGATGACTCCTTGAACAGCTAGCAGCAGGGTTTATTAATGAAACCTCCCCCCCCCCCTCAAAATGATTCCATGTCCTATTTTTTTTTGAGCATTTTACATAAAATTTGTTTCGTTTTTTGTTTGAAAAAAGAATGCCTTCTTGCTTGCTTGATGACGTCAAATTATAAAAACTGCACCGAGAAACGTAAAATATTTTAGTGCACTGCGCATCAGTGCTGGCGACTTAAGTTTTGCCAGAAATTTGTATTATACAGTTATGGACCCCCTTTTTAGCAGTGGGTAACAAAAAAATGGCGCAAAATAGGCAGAAAGTGACGTTACTTGACATCTTGGCCACGCCATTAAAATAAATAAATAGTTATTTGAAATAAATAAAGTATTTATTTCTACTATAATAGGTGGGATGCTTCATATTCCTTCCCCTTGAAGAGCTAGCAGCAGGGTTTATTAATGAAACTTCCCCCCGTCAAAATGATTCCTTGTCCTATTTTTTTTTTGAGCATTACATAAAATTTGTTTCGTTTTTTGTTTGAGAGTTGCAGTCGCAGCAACACCACTTGTTCTGTTGGCGGCTGTTCAATAAGAAACGTCATCAAGGTGGCTATGAAATTTTCGACAGAAAATGGTGGCGTGATCTAATAGGCGTTTTCGGGTGGCGGCTCTGCATAAGAGTATTACCATCCTTTGTTTTCGAAATCAGAAGTGAAGGATGAGAATACATATTCTCTGAGCGCCCTAGGACAGCCACCCGAAAACGTTCGAATCGAGAAACGTAAAATATTTTAGTGCACTGCGCATCAGTGCTGGCGACTTAAGTTTTGCCAGGAAATTGTATTATACAGTTTTTAGCAGTGAGTAACAAAAAAATGGCGCAAAATAGGCAGAAAGTGACGTCACTTGACATCTTGGCCACGCCAATATGCAAACTTCCGGCCAAAAAACAAAAGAGAACGAATTTTACGGAATTATCGGCAATTGTTTGCTACCTCTAGGGTTTTTGATAATTTAATTTGACATTTTTTTTCTAATTTAGTTCTATAAGACCGGCTTTATCGCACTGGTAGTAATACGGAAATAGCCTCATTATAGCACACTTATAGAATTTTTTTCTTTGTTCAACAAACTTTCAAATTGGCGCCCGGAGAAATGTCAAAGTCTTTACACAGTGCTGCCATCCCAACCTAATAATAGGTATCCCAAATGGGTGCCCTATCCTTATTTAACGCGATATATTTATTGGCAAATCGGGATGATAGTCAGTTTTGTTTCACACTGGTTCTGGTTCTGGTTGACATAAAAATGGCAACGAGGTACAGAGCTATATGGGTTGCTTCTCGAACTGAGAGCCATCTGACATGCAGTATTAGATCTAATACGCTGGTGGATGTCGCCTTCTCTCTACAACATCTCACCGCTATTCCATAAGTTTTTGGCTTTAAGCCACGACACATGGTCTCCCAATTTTTCGACCAGCTAAAGCTGTATTGATGAGAGGTAGACCCCAAAACTAGTATGCAGATGGGTTGATTGACAAATTGGTGACCACCTACTCTTTACAAAATGGCAGACCTATTGATTTTCAACCAATCACATTTGTTGAAAATCAGATGATCAACCAGAGCGAGAACAAGTGTGAAACAAAAATGGCTTTCGATTTAATTGACGTAAAAGCCGTTTTAGAGTTTGCAATTTTTGCAAAATTTGCAGCAATTTTTTTTACGCACGCAAGCGCACTTTGGATTAAAATTGAGTTGCTGCAATTTTTCTTGCACGGATAATTTATTGCAACAACGCGCAATGTTGGCGTCTTTTAGGACTACAGCATAAGCATAGGGTCACAAATTCCCTAGTCTTCACTGAATTCGTTTTGTTTTTTCTTTGTTGTTGCTTTTTGTGGCTTGTGCCTATTAATTTAATAATTTAACTTTTTTTTTTAATTTTCTCTCTCTCTAAAACTATATTCAAAAATTTTACCCACACATTAGTACAAAGTTTACAGTGTTGGTTACACTGCTTTATAGTTAAAAAAAAATAATTGCAAACTTTAAAGCGGCCTTATATGATATCTTCACCGCCATTTTGTGTGTCCCACTTCTAAAAATAGGGCTTAAACCAACGAGCTGGTGTATAACATCTGGAGAGACCCTCCTGTTTTACAGTTTTGGCCCCCATTTTTAGCAGTGGGTACTTTAAAAATGGCGACGATATCTTTTTGAATTGACGTCACTTGACGTCTTACGTCAAATCAATTGAAGTTTTCGTCAAAAACGCCGTTCATTGAAACTTTCGTCAAAAAACCGAACAATTTTTAGGGAAATATCGGCATTTGTTGGCTTTGTCCATATCTCCTAGATCGCTGGCCTAAACTGTAAAATACGAGGGTCTCTCGATAAATAGTACACTAGCATGCTAAATACTTATTCTCTAAAAACTTCAAGACCCCATTAAAACACATTATTTGCCAGTTTTTACTATGTATTATACAGGGTGAAAATAAGGTGCCACAAAAAACGAACGTTCTGTTTCTCATTGAAACTAAGGCGGGGACTAATCTGAATTAACTCAAGTTTGCCTTTTAAAAATAAGAGAAAGGGGTTTAGTTTGCATTATTTCGTTTAAACTTTAATATGGCCTACATACAGGGTGGTCCAGTTGGTATGGTGTGCCAATAATGCTAATTCTCTTAAACAGTATTCAGACAAAAATTGCTAAATTAAAAAAAGGCGCCCATAAAAATAAAAACGTTTTTTAAAAGTAAATAGAAAAAAGGCGGTTTATTAGATTCTTTGGCCTTATAGTTTCGTTCAGTTTTTTAGATCTATTACAAGCACATCCTCATTCAGAGAATTTTCTCACTTTTATCTCGCCACATTGCTGCCACACAAATGTCGTTGAATTGGAGATAAAAATGCAATATAAAAAATCCAGGTCCGTATTTCTAAAAAAAAAACTAAAGATCAGAAATCAAAACCTAAGTACCAATTTAAATTAATAAAAATACTTGCACTGTCCAAAAAATGTTGACCCTTATTAAAGATTACAAGAACTAAAAACAATATGACAGTGCAGTGAATGGCTAATTACAATAATATTCGGAAAATGGCAAATTTTGTCTAATTTTTGTTTTCAAGATAGCAACAATTTTTATTTTGGTTTATAGAGTTTGATTCGGATTACATTCCATAAAATATAAAAAAAAACATAATTTTTCCCTTTGGCACAAACTAGTTCTATAAAATAAACAAAACTAATGTAATCTAATATGAAGTTTTAAAATTTATATGGTCAATACCCTGGACGCTGGACCCACTCGCATATTGCAGACCTCCCCTAAACGAAAATCACTTCATCTCCATTGAGCAAAACCGTCTCCCTTCTCTAAAACGCACTCATTGGAACGTAGCGTGACAAATATCCTTTAGTACAACATACAGGGTGAACAAACTATTCACAGTTATATAGATGCTAACTAACGATCAATTACTACTAAACTATATAAGAACTAATTACGTATTTTTCTCTGAAACGCCGAAAAGAAATATAAGTGTACGTGTGCCAAAATAAATTATTCGCCGCTACCAACAGGATATATTTTGATTACGATCTATTTTTAAGTTTAATGTAAAACTGTAACATAGGACGTTTTTAATAAAAGCCATTTTTAAGTGTGAGAAATTCAAATGCGTAATTCAATTCATGCTGCTCAAAATATTAAAATATATATAATAAGTGCACTTTCTATATTTATGTATAAAGGCTCGTGTTACAGGAACATATATCGGTTTCAGGTCCTATAGCAACACATATCCTGGGTACCGTATACTACCTAAATAACTACTCTAACTAAATCTTCTACATAGGTATTATCGCGAGAGTCCATTTTAAAAACAATTTCATGATTTACATGTGAAAATCAGCTCGGGCTTAGCCCTGCAAGCGTTGTATTGATCCACGACACCCTCTCCCCCCTTGCCGGTTAGCCCCGCGCACCCTGTTTTCACCCCTACGCTTTCCCAAATAAAATGATTTCGCCTTTCAATTCTAAACTGAACGAATTTAAATTAAACATGCACAGCAAAAAAGAGATTTTAAACTTACCTTACTGATGAGAATTCTTTCAAAAACTTGTAAATGTTATCAAAAACGTTCGCGATCACAAAATGGAGAACTAGGAATAGTAGGGGTGATTGTATGAGTAAATGAGGCAAGTTAGAGTAGATACAATAATAGAGACAAATTCGGGAAAAATTGCACTGAATTACTTTTATGCAGGATTATTGAAGCCAACCAAGAGATACAAGAATTGAATTGAAAGAACCGAACCGTCAAAAATTGAACTTATCCTTGTAATAATTGTCGAACACTATCGTTAAACGTACACAATAGTTATAATTATATTATTAAGAATTAATTATGCAAGAATGATATTATTACATAACGTACACTACCAAACGTAACACAAGTGTTATTCAGAGAGTGCAATAACTAAATGGTGTTGCATGGCGCTTGGAGAAAGGGTGTCGGCTTCCCTGCTGGTCGATAGGATGAGCGCGCACCGATTTTAGGGGCGATTTTATTCCTGCAAACCGCCCCCAATTCCTGCCTCCAAGCCCGGATTCCCAGTGCACAAACCAGCTTTCTGCAAACCCGATGCAGACAACTTTTTACTACCCACTATTCACCTAGTTTCCAATTTCTACCTTACACCCTCTTTTCGTTTGTTGCCTTATTACATCCATAATATGAGTATTTATGCAGCAGGTACATAAACAAAAAAACTGTTTTATTTAATTTTACTTTATATAGGTATAGTCTCCAAATATATCAATGAGTAGGCATTTACTTAGATATGAGATATTTTTTGCCCTTCTTAAAGTCCATTACGTACAAAAGAAAAAGAAGAAACGACGCTACTGTAAAACCCATATTAGCGTAATTGGGTCAAAAAATAACCTTTCTATATTAATAACATGAAAGCGGAATATCGATCAAACTTGGCCTAAAAATTGTCAACATGACATGGAATGCGGCACCTACTGATGAGTCAGTTTGTGACTAGATGCCAACCCTTAAAGATGCTTTGCTCTTAAGATATTACTTTTGCCTAACAAATCAGAGCAATGGGAGATTTTGGAGAGGGTAAGCTTATTACTTTAGGGCACAGGACTTTAGGAGATAATCCATTGTTTTTTTGGTTTGATAGAGTTTAGTAATTAAAAAATATAGAATAGAAGAGACATAGAATTCTATATAGAGCGGATTAGACCTTTGCACGTATAGAACAACAAATCATTTTGCTGTTGTGCGTGATTTGCTGCGTGAACGGTGTCAAGAATGTAAATAAGGAAAAAACGCGTGTTCTTTACGATTTTTTTAAATTTTGCACTCAGTTTGCACCATTATTTTTGTTTTCACTATCTTGTGAAAAAATATATTGTACTTATTTGAAAGTCTAATCGATCACATCAGAATCCTCAGACATGTTCATTTGAATAGCCAAAGAGTCAAAAGTAAACTGAGCTCGTAATAATTGCTAATCAGGCTTCACGCTAAATATAATCCTGACTGAAGAACAATCAATTTAACACGATGCAATTTGCAAGTTTCCGAATTTAGCTCTACGCCGTTCTAATTTCAAACCGTTCTCGTGATAAGTCGCTATAGAAGTGTTTGCCAGAAAATAGGTCACTGGAGTAGGCAGGCAACGATTTCCTTTTTGGTTCTTAAAAAAATCCAATATTAAGCAATTTATAGTACCTATACCATGCAAAGGTGCAAGATGCTGAAAATTATAATGTAACCTACAGGATTCAAAAAGGGGAGTGTTACGTCTTTGTCATCAACTTCCAAATTTGATCGCCTATAACTTTAAAACGTACGGGTGAGATGTTGTATAGGGCAGGAGCACGCGACATCCACCAGCGTATTCTAGATCCAATACTGCATGGCAGATGCCTCTTAGTTCGAGAACCAGCCAATATTGCTCGGTACCTCGCTGGATATCGGAACCAGAACGAAGTGAAAAGAGTGTAGGTTGTCACCAATTTGTCGATCAACCCATATGCATACTAGTTTCGGGGTCTTTCCCTCATCAGGACACCTTTCGCTGGTCGACAAATTGGGGACCACCGATACGCTGGTGGATGTCGTCTGCTCCTGCTCTGTACAACATCTCACCGGTACTCCGTACATTTCCGGCTTTAAGCCGCTAAATCACAGTCCCCAATTTGTCAACCAGCCAAAACTGTACTGATGAGGGGTAGACCCCGAAACTAGGTTGATCGACAAATTGGTGACCACCTACACTCTTTTCACTTCGTTCTTGTTCCGATAACCAGCGAGGTACAGAGCAATATGGGCTGCTTCTCGAACTGAGAGCCATCTGCCATGCAGTGTTGGATCTAGAATACGCTGGTGGATGTCGCCTGCTCCTGCTCTGTATAACATCTCACCGGTACTCCGTACATTTCCGGCTTTAAGCCGCTAAAACACGGTCCTCAATTTGTCGACCAGCCAAAACTGTACTGATGAGGAGTAGACCCCAAAACTAGTATGCAGATGGGTTGATCGACAAATTGGTGACCACCTACACTCTTTTCACTTCGTTCTTGTTCCGATAACCAGCGAGGTACAGAGCAATATGGGCTGCTTCTCGAACTGAGAGCCATCTGCCATGCAGTGTTGGATCTAGAATACGCTGGTGGATGTCGCCTGCTCCTGCTCTGTATAACATCTCACCGGTACTCCGTACATTTCCGGCTTTAAGCCGCTAAAACACGGTCCCCAATTTGTCGACCAGCCAAAACTGTACTGATGAGGGGTAGACCCCGAAACTAGTGTTACGATTTTCCCGTGGGTTAAAACACAGTCTTGTACTTGTACAATAAACACAATTTATTCACACTTTAGAAATCCAACAAATCGTTAACTAAATTGCTTTACTTAAAGCTTACACTCTTATATTCTTTTACTACAAAGCGTCTTACTTAAAACTTACGCCACTCGTCCCAGTCCTTTATACGGATAGCAGGCCTTCTCGAAAACCTCCGAAATCCCTAGCCGCGCATCGACTCAAGCATCGAGTGTTCCGGATGTTACGCTGTTTCGAGGTCGCGCGCCAACCCTTACTATGGAGCGCACTAGGCCGGGAAATGCAGCTTCGTCATGCACTTCTATACGGCCTCTGCCCTCCGCATAGTAGTCCGCAACTCTACTAAGCAGAAGGGTTGATCGACAAATTGGTGACCACCTACACTCTTTAAAACGTATGAATGCAACTGTTGCTTTCCACTTCTTGTTGTCCTCTTTCTCCTCCCACAAACGAAAGTTTCATTGGTTCAGTAACTTTGGAGATAGACCCCCTTCGGTGGTCAATCTTTAGGCACTTTTAAAAAATTCTCTTTGCGGATAATTTCATGCGAGTTAAGTTTAATCTAAAGTGTTTTCCGGGCTTTGAAGTCGTGGTTCAATGGAATTTCTTCCTCCAAGTTAAGTTTGTTACGTTCCTAGGGGATTGCAAACGCAATCATAAACACAAAAAAATCCAAAATTTGTATGTATTTGACCAAAACGGGGGGGAGGGAAGGGGGTATTATACGTGTTTTGTCTCAATTTTCAAATTTGACCGCCTGTAACTTTAGGACGATTGGAATAACTCCCTTTTTGTTTTTTTGCTCTCCGGTCAGAACAGAAGTCTCATAGGTGCAAAATCTTCGAAGATAGACCCCTTCGTTGGTCGATTTTTAGACACTTTTACGTACACATATACGGCTAATTTCATTTCATATTCTTTTTTAAGCTAAATTTTAGTCACTATAAAGCTTGAAATACCTTTGATTTTTGCTTTTGCATAGAGCAAAGTAATTGCTGTTGGTAATCAAATTTTAAACTTACCATGCCGACATCCAAGGCAAATTATCCCCTGTCTGCTGGTAATTACATCAACTTTCACGCTATATCCATTAGCGCTTTATCCTGCCTATCAGCTTTCTCTTTCGGATAAAGAGCTGAAGATACCACTCCGGCTTGATTCGCCTAGTCATAGAGTAGCTGCCGAGAGTAAAGCATTTTCTAGCGACCTAAAAAAAAATGAACTTGGGTTGTGATCCCTTGCAACATACAAGTGTATATCATGGCAGAGAAGGTGTTTTCGTTAAAGTTTTTATATTCGGCCTCTAATCCAATTTGTTTTTTTCTTTTCAGATTCAGATGATAGCGACGGTGAAGGAGGTCTGGGAAACGTTAATAGACAAATAATGCGTCCTCCAGGTCATAGTGGCAAAGCCAAAAGGGGACATTTGTGTTTCGACGCATCATTTGAATGTGGGAATTTGGGAAGAGTGGATTTGGTCAACGAATTTGAGTACGATTTATTTATCAGACCAGACACCTGCAGCCCCAGATTAAGATTTTGGTTCAATTTCACCGTTGACAATGTCAAACTCGATCAAAGAGTAATTTTCAATATTGTCAACATCAGCAAGGAGCGCAACTTGTTTATGGAGAATATGACCCCATTGGTAAAATCGTCTAGCAGACCTAAATGGTAAGGGCACATCACCATTATTTTATTAGGAAATAAAATCTATTATTTTTTTCTGTCAGGCAAAGGATTCCGAAAAAACACGTCTTCTATCATAAATCTAATGTCCATCAAGGGCGTTATGTATTAAGCTTCTCTTTTGGCTTCGACAAAGAGGAAGATATATTTCATTTTGCTCTTGCCCCTCCATACAGTTATTCAAAATTACAAGTCTTTCTCTCAGTACTTGAGAAAAAAGCTGCTTATCTAAAGGAACATTTCAGCAGGGAACATTTGATCGACAGTGTTGTAAGTTACAAAAAATCATTTTTACACGCTTAAAAGTAAGCATTATTTTAGCAAAAAAGAAGGGTTGATTTAATTACAATAGGCTCTCTGACACATCACGCCTATAAACCAAAAACCAAAAGGAGAATAGTTTGCATAATGGCCAGAATCCATCCAGGAGAAACACCTGCTAGTTTCGTTTGTCAAGGTGGTACTACTTCTTAGGTACAAAACACGCCAAAAAAAAAATATTTTACTTCAGGGCTCCTAGAATTGCTGATAAGCTCAAATGCTATAGCATCTATTCTTCGAGAAAACGTAACATTTAAGGTAATTCCAATGCTCAATCCCGACGGGGTCTTCCTGGGAAATTACAAAAGCACTGTGATGGGAACTAATTTAAATAGATGTTGGCATATTGCCAACCAGTGGTTGCACCCAACTATTAAATCTGTGATAGACACTCTAACTATATTAGATAAAAGCAAGGTAAAAATTGTAAACGGTAAATAGGTGGCACTGTTTGAGGTTTATGGTTTCCAGGACTTCCAGTTGGACTTTGTTGTGGATATCCATGCTCATTCTAGTTTAACTGGTTGCTTCGTATATGGAAATACTTATGAAGATGTATATAGGTAAGTATAGATATCAGAACGAGTTACATTAGTGGCCTGCACCAATAGAGAGTCAAATCCGTCCCGAAATCTCAATAAATTGGATTTCTGAGGGGATTAGTTTAGATAATTTCTCTGTTGGAATAAGGCCATTATTTCCGTCTATTATTTTAGATACGAAAGGCATATTCTATTCCCGAAACTTCTCGCAGCCACAGCAGATGACTATGCATCAAATAACACCATGTTTAATTCTGACAGTAGTAAAATTGGAACAGCTCGAAAATACTTATGTTCACTACTGAGCGACAAAGTCAACTGCTACAGTTTTGAGGTGTCCATATTTGGATATAAATTAAAAGGCAGCGATGTGATCATTCCTTATACAGAGGAGAGTTGTATCCTTTAAAACAACCAAGAAAATTAGTCAACACAAAGTTATTTTTTTTGAAAAAACGTCAATATTGAAATGGAAGGGGCATCTTTACTAGTAAATTTCAATGAAAATTTACCCCCACCAAAACATCGCCTCATTGAACCAGAACAAGTTTAAAAACCTGATTTGTCCACCTTCCATATCAAAGCTGAAGTGATTGATAAAGATATTATCCCTCTTAACTGATCTTCAGATATGCGTTGTGGAAGAAATCTTATAAAAACCTTTTTGGAATATTATAGAACCACTGGAGCAATTCCTATAGAAATTACGTCAGAAGTGGCAAATAAAAAGAAAAAAGTAAGATCCTCCCAAAGGCGTCAAGGCAATAAGCATCCTCCAAGGAAGAAGACGCCTTTAAGCGGACGTGTTCAGGCCCAATTGCATTTCAAGAACCTCAACATCAACTGCTACGACAGTGAAACTTCTGTAGAAGAGTGTACATATTCATATCGGACTGGCAGCCTTAGAAAGACCTACGATAAAGTCTCTGAACAGTACAGTTTCAGGAAGCGAGCTCAGCACCTGTCGAAGAACAGAGGCACTCTCAGGACTGGGTCACCTATTCCCACTACATTTGTGGTGCTTCCTGAACCAAGTCTCACTGTAATCGATTTCAATGTAATATCGAGAGATAATATTGATAAAGTGTCAAATTTAAACAAATTAAAGCGGTCTGCTTGCTTTTGAAGTTTGTGTCATTAGCTCCCAACAACAGATATTCCCCAGTGAAGCCACTGGAAATTAAGTCTAGCATGAGAAAAAATTACAGTTGCACATGTATATTGGTATTACCTTCTTTTTCTTCTCATTGCGCCGTCTCCCTTCGAAGGTTGGCGATTCAACTGGAAATAATTACACATGACAAAGCTGCTCTGAAGATTTCGGATGATGTTTTACTGAGCCATCGGCGTAGGTACTTGAGCCAGGAATTTTGTCTTCTCCCTATTGACCTCTTCCCCTGAATCTTTCCCTTAATGATCAACCAAATTACCTCATATCTATCTCCCCTCATTATATGTCCAATATACCTTAGTTTCCGCTCTTTAATTGCTAGCATCAGTTCCTTGTTTTTCGGCATTCTGTTAAGAACCTTGGTGGTTCTTACTTTTTCGATCCAGGATATGCGTAATATTCTCCTATAAAGGTACATTTCAAAAGCTTCAACACGTTTTTCTAGCGAGAGGTTGAGGGTCTAGTTTTCACAGCCATACAGGAGGAAGGAGAACACGTAGCAGCATAGCATTCGGATTGTAAGACCTAAGTCTAGGTCACGCAAAAAAGTTTTTCAGGTCGATAAACCTCCTCCTGGCCTGTTCGATTCTTGATACTATCTCTTTCGTCGAATCGCAACTATCACTTCCTAGTGCTCCCAGATATCTGAAGAATGATACCTGCTCAATGATCTTGTCATGTATATGGAGGGCAGATTGTGTTTGCAACTAATACCCTATAATTCCAGGCTGTGACACAGCAATTACAATTATTTCAATTTCAAAAGCGCTATCCAGAAGATTATGATAAAGTTGTTGTGACCATCATTAACCAATGACAAAGTTGTTGTGACCATGTTGTATTAAAATCGAAGAAGTTATTGATCAGAAAACTGGAGGAAGGATTTTACATTCCCATCTTGTGAGTGCCATCCTGTTTGAAGATAATTGGCAGTGAAATTGTTAACAAACCGTTGAAGGAAACTAACACAGTGGAGAACATTATAAACCCAAAATTATGTGGACATGCTGATCTTGGTAAAACTAAAATGGACATTTTACAACTTTACTTTTAATGTTAAAAGTGTACTTGTATAAATAAAAATTGGTTTAATATGGTTAATTTAGAGGTATAGACCAGGCCTAAACCTATTTGGCAGGTGCTTATATGAAAAACTTGGCTGGACATTGAAAACGACACAAGACCATCACAACTTCCTAACAGTTCCTACCTTAAAATCTATTGTAATTCCATTCCAATTCAACATCATTGGAGCTTTATCCCTTCTGCAACTTTGTATCATGGTACTTGTACAGACTCACTACCCGACACCCGTGTTGGTTAATATGGTGCTAATAATTGTAAAAATTCTGATTGATTTTAGGAATTGTACCATTTTACAATTACGCGGCTTCGCGCCCCCTCCAAACAATTGAAAAGTATATTTGACTTTGACGTTCTTGTGACATTTTTATCTGTAAATAATTGTGACGTGCTAATAACAGCTCTCTCTCCTTTTCTGCCATGTGGCGTCCGACAAAGAGAGCTAGTATTCTGCTTTCTTCAGTGCGACATCTACTTTGACCGTTTGACTTCTAGCCTTTTCATTAGTCAGTCGGAATTGCACGTAAATGGTCGGGAACTTCGGGAAGTAGATAATTCGAATTGAGTAACCTAAAATAAAAATGTAAATATAAATAAAAGTAGCCTAATAAAATCTAAGAACATCTAAATATTTCGACAATAATAATGTTGCTGTTCAATACGGGTCAGTTTTAAATGCTTAAGCCAAAGTCGGCCCAGTTTAATCAGTGGGAGAAATGGAAGTCTTTGAAGAAAACGGCGAAGTCCCTATTACTCCGGGCACCAGCTACACCTTTGATGAGGGAGGAAGGGGCTGTCGTACAAAAAAGAAACAACTAGACCCGGTTTGTTGTCCCGTGTGTAGTGTGACTTTGCGTCAATCAGAAATAGACTCCCATTTAGATCTTGAACTAGAGAAACTCAACAGGCTCCCTTCCTCAAAGATTAAAGTAAACGGTAGGAATACTCCATCGGGTTCGAACAATGGCAGCCCCTCTAGCAGCACAGCTGATGATCCTAGACAACATTGGAACACCTATCAGAAGGTAAAAAGCAATAGACAAAACAGGCTGAGAACTAAAACTAGGAAGAGAAAAGCTGATGATCAAGTCTGCCCAGTATGTAACAAAGAAGTTCAAGAAGATTTAACTTTCCATGTGGAATTATGCCTTAGAAGATCTGAACAAGATTGCAGTGATCAAGAAGAAGAAAACATTGACATTGAATCATTTGAGGAATACGAGTGGGCTGGCCAAAGCAGAGTTCGGGCAACCAGCCTTTTACAAGGAGGTGTTTCTAGTTTAGGGCAACATCTCCAAAATGTGGATGAAGATGAAGACTTAAATGTTGATGGAGATGGGGAAATCTATGGAGTTCCTCAGTACTCAGAAAGAGATATACTTTTGCCTTGTGAAGAAGCAGCTGAAGACTTGGCACTACGCAAGGCTGTTATAGGGACAGATCCGAATTGTGTGGGTCCAAATGAAAGTGACACTTCATTAAATGATAGTAAAGGTGACCCAGTGTTGGAAGTGCTTAAAATTAGAATAAGAGAGCTTGAAGCCAGGCTCCAAACTAGAGATGAGATTTATAAATGCTTAATTTGCATGGAAAGGTACAAAACCCCCGTGATTTCAGTTTGCTGCTGGCATGTTCACTGTGAGCAATGTTGGCTTCAAACTTTAGGTGCAAAAAAATTGTGTCCCCAGTGTAATATGATTACATCCCCTGCTGATTTGAGAAAAATTTATATGTAAATAATTGACATATTGCGTATAAGTTTTTGTATACAATTATTTATTGTAAGTATATACTATGTATTTTTCTTAGTAATGTATATAGAGCTAAGTTCATTAGCGAATTGTGTTTGTGTTTGAAGCATGACTTTAGTTACTTTGTAATTTCAAGACGAAATAGGGCTGAGAATTCGGAAAAATAATTTTACTTTATTTTTATTTTCTACAAAGTATTATAATAAATATATTTTTTAAGTTTAGACTTTCCTTTATATTTTCGTATTTCCTTGATATATGGGTATTATTGCTTTGTAAAACAAAATGTATAAAGCTGTTTAAATAATTTAATTTCTTAAATATACTGCTATAAATTGTTGGGCTCTGACTCCAATGTAATAGTTAACTTAATGCCTAAATGGTCTCTACAACTATGCAATAATAATTTACCTAAATAACTTACTTATTAAACTTACATCTACTTTAACTAATATATCACAGGTGCGCTCAATCATTTTGAACAGAAAAATATATTTTACAAATATAAATAACAAGAACACTAACTAACAAACAAATGCATTTATGTATTAATGTCGACAGTGATATGGCTTTCATCAGTGGATGAAAGAGATATACACTGAGTTATCATAAAAAATGCCTTTTTTTTTTCTACTGTGAAAGTTCACATTAACAACCTTTCTCAATTTGCTTCCTCAAAGAGCTCTTCAGGGCACTGAGGAATATTTTCCTTCCATAGTCAGAAAACACTCTGTAGGGATCATTTTTCGCTACTTTTTTGAACCGATCGCTGAAACACATTACATAATGTAGTCCATATCAAATAGATATTCTTCTAGTAGGCTGAGCAACTGATACAGTGATACCTATTCTATCAATTTTGACAGTCTACCAGATGAATATTATTCTGAAAATTCACCCTAAGGCCAGATTGTACAAGTCATCCTCAAAGTCGGGTTCAGCTAAACTCGACTGGTACTTGAACCCGCCCATAAGAATCGCATTGCTGTCAAATTAATTTCATTTGTGACACTTGCTGACAGCAGTGCTTTTCTTATTGGCAAGTTCCAGTACCAGTCGAGTTTAGCTGAACTCAACTTTGAGGTGACTTGTACCATCAAGCCTAAAACTGCAAATCAATACTTACAAATCCCGCCTGAATTTTTCAGTTTCCTTCAAGAATATGGTGTTCATGTCGATAACATTGCAATCCAAAACTGGGTCCGATGCATAATCCAAGATCGCCCGGTTGAAAATGTCCATTCTTGTTTCCAAACGCCGGCAGTTGGGCAACTTTGGCGAAGGTATCAATGTGATAAGTGTGACGCGAGCATTTTTTTTCTTCAGTTCAACAATGAGTTTGCGTAGGTCAGTTATCATAGTACTAATGCTTTTTTCCTAAACAATAAGTACAAAATTAAGCAAAAAGTTTGTTAGGTTAATATGTGTACACACCTCCAGCAAATCTTGAAAACCAATCATCACTACAACTCGGGGCGCCAAATGCTCAGCATTACGGACTTTCTCTGTAAGTCCGTTAATAGTTTGTTCTACTGAGCACAATCCAGTTTGCCTAGGGCCTAAAAAAAGAATTGTATATACTATTCAATCTTTTATGTAGAGTTATAATTACCCTTATCAGGCACGTAATAGCCCATTTTCATATCAGCAATGTCAACAAAGAAATCATCTCCTAAGGCCTGGTGCTTGTAAAAGAGAGGCAGCATAGCTTCCTATTTATCAGAGTTGCATTATTAGTAAGCCATATTATACAAAATCTAAAAAGCCTACCAGTTGTTCAAATATCCCGTATTTTTCATTGTCGCTCGAAACACTTCCGATTGAAGTGTGAATAAATGAGCCCGTAGGTAAGTTTTCACGATCCATCCTTTTTTTCATCTTGTAAGGCTGTTCACCATAATAATCCTCATCTCTACGATTATTTTCATCAATCGCCTTCCGTTTCGAGCCGCTATGTCGATTTTGAGAATGACAATGGGAACGTTTTTGTTTTATTACCAAGTTTTTAATGTATCCAGACTTAGGGCTGTATTCAATAAGAACTTCTTGGTTAAAGCAATTTCGCACCAAGTACAAGTAAGGCAACGTTATAAGCCAAGATCTTAACGATTCCGCCCCGAATCGTTTCCAAGGGATAGAAAATCCGCAATAATCCAGAAATTCATTTTCCAGTTTTTCTAACGGTAACCCGGAGTCGCCGTATGTGCAAACAATGGATATAATAATTTTGGCTATTTGTTGCTCTTCAATTGAAATTTGTTCGCCAATAACACCCATTTTGAAAAATAAAGTAAACTCACTGTCTCACGCCACGCACACACAATAAGCACCGTAGGTATCGTAGGATTAACACAAAAACTACAAAACTTGTAGCAAAAAATCGTGGTTTGTTTATGTCAGGCAGTGTGTGACCTTCGCATTGCTAGGTAGGAAACGAAACGAATCTTAAAATTTCATTACACCTACGTATATTTTGCTATAAAAAAATGCAAAAGGTCGTACAAATATAATACTGTAAAAAAATAATATCACAAAATTAGTAACTAGCAGCGAACGTCAATTAGCACAGGACAATGAAGATTATTTGACTAAAACAAAGTTAATAAACATTATCCATAAGCTAAAATAATTAAGATCGCTCCATTTTCTAAAAATGCCTACCTCATCAGTGGACTCGTCCATTAACACCCCTACAAAAATTAGATGAAGGACACAAAATAGAGAAAATATTACTAAACAAATTTTACAAGCGACACTGTTTCTTTTCATATGATGGTGACAAGATTTACAGGGCCGCACCCTTACACAAATATCGAAAGTTTGGGCTATGTGGTCCCTGACTAATATCTGTAAATATGAGAACACACCTAAACTAATCAGTACTGTAGAAACTTTAAGTTCAAAGCCGTGGAAGAGGGAAGACATGATGAAAGTCAAAATGATTGCCTTGAACTTTCCAGATGGTAACCATTTTCTGTAGACATCTAGATAGGTAAATTATTCAAATGAAATGCTATTTTACCATTATGAGCAATAAGTAAAGTAATACTCACACTTCTTTAGAAATTCATGCATAGGTTTATTCCAGCTAACAACCACCTGGGCAAGAGATGTTGGAAATTCAATATGCCTAAAGTTTGTAATGGGAAAGTGCCAGTAGCTGTCATCAAAATGGAAATCTGGATTTTTCCAACCAGCAGCCAGCATGAAACTTTCAGATAAATAGCAGACGAAATAATGGCTGGTCCTGAAAGACAAGGCTTCTTTATAGCCTTTAAGTAAACTAAAAATAAACTCCTTTTTGAATCTACTGCACAACTAGATATTTTACAAAACCTTACATTGAAGCATTGTCAGAGATTAAGTAGCTGGCCCAACAGTTGGATATTGTGAGGAAAATAAGGGCACAAAGAATTGATTTAAAAACCCCCCAGAGCCATAGAAAGTTCTGAAAATATTGTATCATGCATCTACATTTTAAAAAGCAAATAAGTCCGCAGCTACCTTTTGTGATGGAAATTTTGCTTGCATCATGTAAGTTTCAAAACTGATCCAGGGACCAAATAGGACATTTGCACTACTGAACATATAGCCAATGTATTGCATTAAAACTGGAAACCCCTTAAGTGGTAAATCTGAGACTGTTGAAATAAATTTCATAGCAAACACCATCATTATGCCACGGATTTCCAGCCACGTGTCCTTTTCCAGAAGTACATACTGACTGCAATGGAACTAGAGTCTCAGATTACACATTTTTAAAAATGTATATGAAAATACTTACAATAAAACAAATATGCCTATTAAAATATACTGAACAGCAGCACCAGACATTTTGTGTCGCTTTGAGACACCTCTTAATGCCATGTAACTGTAGAATTTCATTGCTGCATAGGAAAATAGAATTGCACAAAACACTACTATTAAGCCTGTACTAGACTGCACTGTTGTTAGCAGCATATAAATCCCAGCTAAGGCTGAAATTATGTGAAAAACTGCTTCTGGCAGACCTAAAAAACTTACAGCTAGTAATCTTGGGGGGGGGGGAGGGGGGGGGGGGTAAATTAGGTGTGAAAAGGTTCGGTTCAAAAAGATTTATGGAGTTGAATATTTTTTTAAGGACAAAACCATGTACCCTGTCAAAAAAATGAGTGCTCCAAAATCATTTTCAACTTGGGGCTGCTCTTACCAAGGGATGTTACTAGACCAATGGCTAGGTTTATAAAGATCAGTTTATGAGTGGAGGTGAATATACTATATATGGACTCAAGAGCACAGTTCTCCCAAACCTCTTGAAATGTTTCTTTAAAAGGTTCTTCATAGGCATTATTGTAGATGTCCACAGAACTATAATACAATAAAAATATGTTTGTAATAAAGAAGGCAATAATTGGGATTTAAACTAAAAGTTTACCTCTCCTGATTGAAGTGATGCAGATCTAACAAACGTTCATCCATAACTCTAACTTTTTTACTTGATTTTCATTTATGTAATTCTCACTTCAATATTTATCCATATAGTTGATTATTAGTTTACATACACACACAAACAAAAACAATAAACAATGAACATTTTTTAGGTTAATTCAACAAGCCATTGACGTTCTATTTGATAGTTGTCACTGACAATCCTTGTTCACTCTTGTATCTCCGTCCTTTGTTGTTGCAAAAAAATTGGTAATGCAGCATCGCAGTGTCTGGAGTAATAGGAGTAGGTCGCTAATGTAGATAACCAACAATACAAACGAAAATTAATTTGGAACGTTGGTCACATGGTCCGAAATACAAAAATCTAATTGGTAGGCGATGACCTGCCATTTTCACTACATTGGGGATTTAGGGGGGACAGGATCTGTCATCCTTTTGGTTACGTTTCTTTGGAGTATCATCAAAATAATTAGTATAATGGCATCAAAAACGCCTTGTGTTATAAAGTGGCTAGTTTATCTCAGTCTACTAAAGAAAATTAACGTCCTGAGTAGGTAAATGAAATTGAAACCAGCCTGGACGAGTGCGAGTGGTGAGACAATAGATGGAGGACAACACTGAAAACAACGGGGCTAAATCGCGGTCTCGATCAAATTCAGCAAGAATTTCGGCTCTCGATGAACCAAGGGCTTATTTGGAACAAAAGCAAAGATGCAGCGTGGGACCTGTTCCGGAATCTGCACTTGTTCCCATGAGGCATCCTATAGGTAACAACATACATTCATTCTTTCTCAATGATATTCATAATCCATCTGTATTAAGTTTAAGTACCCATACCCATAGTAGATAGAATGGCCACATAAATGGGTACATGTTTAATTACTAATGGAAAAGTATTTTCAATTTTATATCATTACTTAAGTTTAGATTTCACAATTTTTCTGCTGGATCAGTCTATTTGAATTGAAATTTATTTCCTAAATGTTTGAATTGCTCAACTAGTGGTTGTTGAGTCATGCAATGTTTTTCTGTGTTCACCATGATACTATTAAAGCTTTGGGCTTCTGACCTAGAATAATTGAATTCCGAAATAAAAAAAGGAAAAAAGGGTAGTCTAGAAGCACCATAAATTTGTATTGTGGACTAATAAGAGCTTGGCAAGTTTATTTCTAATAATGTGGTCATATTTTTCATTTGACCTGTGTGTATTGATCCTTGTATATATATCCTGGTATAGGGTGTGTTCAATAGAAAAAGTCATTAAGTTGGCTATAACCATACTGATTTTGCGAAGGAATTGTCCCACATTTAATTTTTACTTCTCACAAATGTTATCAAAATTACAGCACAAAGAACAGCCTTTTCAATAATATGGTTTATATTAGTCTAAGTTGCTCTCCTATTGTTTTTTTTGCAATTCTTTTGGATAGTTTTTTCTCTTAGGTATCTCTAGTCTCTAGTTGTCAGATTTGTTTCCATTGCAGTTTTCATTCATAATTATATAGTTGCGACATATGAACACACCTTGTTCTTGGACCTTGGTTATATATACGGGGGTAGTTCTTGGGGTGGAATTTCCATACATGGAAATGACACCTCTGCTATGATGAAGCAATATGGGTACTTTAGCACCAAGAGTGAAATTTAAAAACCCTTTACTGATGAAGATGCCATAGGGCATTGAAAGATTTAAAATAAAGAGAAGTCTGAGAAAAAGAAAAACACTGTGTTTTTTTTCCCATCTCTTAAGGACCACACCCCAGGAACTGCCCCCATATAGTTTTCATTCATGTTCTTTCTATCATTCTTATTGCAATAAGAAAACAACCTGAACCAACCAGACAACTGGAGATGCTGTAAATCTCCAGTTAAATTAACCTGAACTAAGGTACTAAGCCCTAAATAAAGCTTTCAGGATTTAAATTACCACATTAAAAATTACAAAAAATAAACAAAACCAATTGTTACTGTTGTGTTACTTTATTAATAAAAGCTGTTAAGTGTACATATTGAACCTAATTGAAGCGTTAAAATACAAGTTGCTGTGTCTAAAATTATAGTTTTTATAGTAATATATAATAAGATAGTAATCTTACATATATAATTATGTCCAAACCACAAGTCTTCTTGTTGCAGATTTCCAAAATGCTTCTTCAAATTTGCTGAAGTTTCATAATTCTGTCCTTGGAAAGTCAGCCCCATCTCTCTCAGGAAGCATGGTAAGTAAAATATCACATCCCTTTTTTAACAAGAAAACAAATGTTTTTTTTTGACTCCTTATTTCAGAAGGATATCAATATAAATCGTCGTAATAGTCGTCCGGCGATAAACCGATTAAGCCTCGTTGCAAATACCTCCCCTATTCTGCCACGATCTCACTCCCCAATATGCGGAAGTCCTATAGATAGCCCTAGAAACCATCAGAGTTTCATAAATTTCTCATTTGCGCCAATCAAAAGGTGAGGTTAAAATAAAATATTTAATGTAAAATGCCCTAAGAATATGTTCTTAGAATTGTTGCTGGTTATCGAGGAGATGGAAGGAGGTGGTCAGTGGCATCTTTACCATCTTCTGGATATGGAACCACGCCTGGCAGTTCAAATATGTCGGTTAGTACCCTGATACTTATTATTTTGACTAACAATCATGTTGCTAATGTTTATTTCAGTCCAAATGTTCTAGTCACGAAAGACTTCATCAGTTACCACATATCCCCACAACAGAAGACATTAAAATGTTAACCCATCATTTTTCTAGTAATGAGAGCAATCCGTCTTTACCAGGGAGCAGTTATGATGACAATTGTATTACACATAAATCTCCCCTGCATAGACCTAGGTCTAGAAGTCTTAGTAGTCCAAGTAGGTCCCCAGTAATCGACAACGAAATATGCATGATGAATGTCTTATATAAAGAAAGGTTTCCTAAGGCTACACAGCAGATGGAAGAAAGATTAGCCAACTACATAGACGAAAATAAAACATTTGATTTTGGGGAAGACTGTGATTATTTACCAATTGTTAGATTTGTGCACCATCAGGTTTTGGAAATGGCCAGAGATTGCCTTCATAAATCTCAAAACAAACTAATTACTAGTCGTTATTTTTACGAAATGTCCGAAAATTTAGAAAGATTGCTTACAGAAACTAAAGAGAAATCAGAGGAAGCGGCAGCCATGGTTACAGGGTTTATTAAAAAACTTCTTCTAATCATTTCTAGACCTGCACGACTTCTTGAATGTCTTGAGTTTGACCCTGAAGAGTTTTATCATTTCTTAGAGGCCGCGGAAGGTCAAGTCAAAGGAGTTCAGGGCTTGAAAGCTGACATTCCTCAGTACATAATTCAGAAGTTAGGTTTGAACAGAGACCCCATAGCTGAGCTGCAACAAGAGCTGAAAGATTGTAATTGGTCAGCCAATTCTTCACGATCTTCAATTTGCATGCCAACGTCAACTCCGACAGCGAAAAAGAACCTTAATACTCCAAACGAACAAGATTTTGAGGTAGTCAAGTTGGTCTCGAATGGGGCGTATGGAGCTGTGTATCTAGTTAAACATAAACAGACAAGGCAGAGGTTTGCCATGAAAAAAATCAACAAAAACAATCTTATGTTACGAAACCAAGTGGAGCAAGTATTTGCTGAACGAGATATACTTAGTTTTGCGGACAATCCGTTTGTAGTTAGTATGTATTGCAGTTTCGAAACGAAGAAGCATTTATGCTTAGTTATGGAGTATGTGGAAGGCGGCGACTGCGCTAGTTTGTTAAAGAACATCGGACCTTTACCTCCGGATATGGCTAGATTTTATTTTGCCGAAACTGTTTTGGCTGTAGAATATCTTCACTCCTATGGGATCGTGCATAGGGATCTGAAACCAGACAAGTAAGTTTCCTATATACAATGTTTAGTTCTTAAGTGTTTCTGTATTGACTTTCTTTGAAAATGTCTAGAGCGGGGTTATTACAATTTTTTTCTCAATTCTCAACTTTGACAGCCTGTACTGTGAGAATGCCTTGATTGATTGGAGTGAATTCAACTGTTTTTTCTTCTTCTTGATGTCTTCTTTCACCTCCCAGTATCGGAAGTTCCATTGGTGCAATATTTCCCCTCCCCGATGGACCCTTAGGCACCCCCCGATAGGCACTTTTAGAATCGCGTTTTTGGACCATTTTAAAAAAAAACCTCTTTAGAGGTTAATTTTATTCGAATTGAGTCTGTTACGTTCTGAGGGGATTGCAAATGTACCATTTCGATCAAAAACAGCAAAAAATTCCCTAAATTTTTTTGAAAATGTAGAAATATTACAAATTTTTTCACAATTCTCAACTTTAACCGCCTGTAACGTGAGAGCGCCTCGACCGATTGTAGTGAATTCAACTGTTTTTTCCTCTTCTTGATGTCCTTTTTCACCTCCCAGTATCGCAATTTCCGTAGGTGCAATATTTTCAGAGATATACGCCCTCGATGGACCCTTTGGTGGTTCATTTTTAGGCACTTTTAGAATCCCGTTTTTGGATACATCTTATAACTATTTAAACCGATGTATATAACTATATTTGCCATCCCTAGACTGTTTTATACCAGTGACGCGGGTTAAAAAAAATCTGTTTTTCAGCTTGTTAATTACTGCCCTCGGGCACATTAAACTGACGGATTTTGGATTAAGCAAAATGGGCCTAATGTCGCGTAAGTCCTGGGTAAATTATGTGACATTTGCTTAAATGTGTACATTTTTCAGTGGCCACCAATCTCTATGAAGGTTACATCGACTCTGAAGCCCATCAGTTTTCTGATAAACAAGTATTTGGCACACCTGAATATATCGCCCCAGAGGTTATTCTTAGGCAAGGCTATGGCAAGCCCGTAGACTGGTGGTCTATGGGAATTATTTTGTACGAATTTCTCATAGGTTGTGTGCCATTTTTTGGCGATACGCCCGAGGAATTGTTCGCTCATACAGTTCAGGGTAAAAGTGATGCCAATTACGCAAGATCCTGTTTAATTATTATTTTTAAATTAAATTCAGATGACATAGAATGGCCTGAGAACGAAGATTGGACCATTCAAGAGGAGGGAAAAGATCTTATAAATGCATTGCTGCAACATTCTCCCAGGGATAGGTTGGGAAGTGGCGGGGCGCACGAAGTCAAAGAGCATGTATATTTTCAAGGATTAGATTGGAATTCTTTGTTGAGGCAAAAGGCCGAATTTGTGCCTCAGCTGGAGCATGATGAAGATACCAGTTATTTTGACAGTAAAACTAAGATCCAGGAGCGGCAACTTGAACTCTACATATCTTTAAATTCTAGGCCGCATGGACAGGTACAGCCACGAAATCGAGGACGACACAGATGATACCGATGACTCGCCGGTGTTCGGTTTGTTTTCCTCATGTTCCCCACAGTACCGAAAGACCCACGGCTCCAAACTGAGTCTCACCTCAGACTCCAGCAGCTTGAGGTCAACCTCACTCACCACTACTGAACTAACCACGCCTGAAGCTTCAGGTAGCGAGTCGAAACTGAAAATTAAGACCCCAGTTAATGTGACTCAAGAATCTGGCGCAATTGCTAAATCTGTTGAATCTAGAAAGGTTATTGTTTTTCATATATTGGATCACTCTCTTGAAGCCATGTTTGCAGATTTCTTTGGATCTGTCGTTGTGCACCATTACAACCCCGGAGTCTTCGCAGACCGACAGCGACGATGTGTCTCCGCAAATCCACAGAAGGCGGAAGGCCACCCATGGTCGGGACATGCTGCCGAAATTTTCGATTTCCGTGGAAGATGAACAGAGCAGTAGCGTGGATGCCGGAACGTCGTCATCGGAGAATCGGGAGTTGTCTCCATTGAGGAGAGTTACTGTCCCCAATCAGCCTGGAAAGCATAAGTCACGGTCCGTGGTCAAGAGCGCCTCGGCTTCTGGTTTGTCGCTGATGATTCCTTCGGGTGAGTTTGAGTTGAATTGCTTTTTTTTTGCATTTGACCGCCCATAATTTAGGAAATATCCGAACGCTTCTCTTATTTAGCCTGATGCCTTAGAATCCTTTCCTCTATCCTGTGGTTTAATTTCATTGGTGGATTGCTGTTTGAGGTAAATATTTTTCAGAAGACTTTCAAGCTCCTCCATGCAGCGTCCATTCTCCGAGTGGGGGCGGATCCAGCACCGCTAGTTCTCGAGACACATCGCCTTGTCGGGAATTATCGCCTTTAGTCACTAGTTTGAAGCCGCCCATTATAATTCGCAGAGGCCCTAAAGGCTTCGGCTTTACCGTCCACACAATTCGAGTATATTATGGAGACACGGATGTTTACACAATGCATCACTTAGTCATGGTATAATCGATTAAACTAAATTCTTGTGCCAGTTTTTTTTACATATTTTTGCAGGCCGTCGACGAGGGAAGTCCAGCTTTCGAAGCTGGGCTTAGACCAGCTGATCTTATAACCCATATCAATGGCGAGGCGGTGCAAGGATTGTACCATACTCAAGTGTTGCAACTGCTTTTGGGTGGTGCAGAGCATGTGAGTCTGCGAGCCACTCCATTGGAACAAACGTCTATTAAGACTGGTGGTCGCAAACGGGAACCTGGGCAAAGTAAGCTGGCCAAACGCAGCTTGAACAGGCAGAAGAAACAGAAAAGAGATAGCGATAAACGCCGAAAAACTTCGCTATTCCGGAGAATAAGTTCGAAACGGGCCAGCGTGGAAATGCAGCAGGTTTGAAGTCGATTACATTTATCTAGCTAGAAATTTAGTCTGGTGTTTATATGTATAGATTGCGGCGAACATTCAGTCCCCAGTGAGTGTTACACCGAGCAGGAGTTTTCAGTCTTTTCCTCGCACTGATAATAGTTTTACTTCAAACACTGTGCGTAGCGTAGCAACAAATCGCTCAAGTCTCTCGCCTTCAGATTCATTTAGCCAACATTCTGGCAACTCGACTCCAGCTTCCTCTTCGTCCAGCACTCCTTCTCCTACGACCGCTCCAAATGGCAGAAATGCCAAGCAGCATTACCAGAGGCCTTCTACGTTGCACGGCTTGAAGCATAAGCTACATTCCAGCGGATGCTCCAAGTCTTTACACGCTTCGGGACCGTCATGTCCTACCAGTGTTCCGAATCGCAGAAAATCCGTGGGACATATTCCTCTGTCGCCTTTAGCGAGAACTCCCTCTCCGTCTCCCCTACCGGCTTCGCCTACTAGGTCTCCCAGCCCTTTAGCGTTTCCCATTGGACATCAACCTGGTAAGATATTATTTTGGGTTTTTCGAGGGGTTAACCACTAGCGATTTATGTCTGCACCCACATTTGACATTCGCAACATTTGAGAAATTTCTCATTTATTTATCACGTTTGCCAATATTTAAGACATTTGTGTGGCATTTGAGACATTTAGCCATTATGTATCCATCCACATTTGATAACAATTTTTGCATTGGCCTAATATTTAACACATTTTCTCAAAATTTGACACATTTCATTTATATTTTCTGACATTTATCGCATTTAACAAATATTTGGAACAATTGCCCCACCTTTGTTTAATATTTGAATAATATTTGCTGGTGGCTACACCATATTTGCTGAGTGGTTATCCCGTCGGTTGCTTTACTCTTGTCAATTTTGTTATTGTCTAATTCAGGCAGTTCAAACACTACCCAATCCTACAGTCCCAGTGCGGGGTCTGCGCCAATTACGGTTACGGCTCAATCGAAAAAGAACTTCGCAAGGCCTAAAGGATCGGAGCCTGGCTCTCCATTGTTGAGAAGAGCTTTGTCCCCAGATCGGCTTCATCCAAGAAGCGCCGAAACTAAATGTTCGATATCGCCTTTGTGCTCTTCTGGTACCGTTACTCCCGTGGTCAAGTCGCAAACTAGAGCAGGGAGCTCTTCTGTTTGGCGGCCGAGTAATGTCGGTGACAAGGAGAAAGAAGGGGAGGTAGAACTTCAACAGACAAGCGAGCCTGGTGCGTACTCACTTGTAAAAATATTTTCGGTATACGAGAGAAGGTGACCATGTCCAAAATTTAAAATTTTTTAAGTTTGTAAAGCCCATGTACTTTAAATTCAATATTGTTTATTAGGAAAAAAGGAACAACTCTAAAAATGCCACAAAAATTTTTAAAATTACAATTTTCATAATGACCAAGTCCGCTTAGTCATTTTCTCTTAAGCGACCTCTAGAACATCCCGTAAGGTCCCAAATTTCAGCCCTCTAGCTCAAACCGTTGCAGTGATATCTCAGTTTATTTTAGGCCGCCATCGTGGATTTTTAAAAGGTTATTTTTCGCTAATATTACATAAGGGAGCCTACCATCCGATTTTCAACTCGATATCACCATCAGTTCATAGAACAGCTATAGTCTAGCTACCGTGAGCTACATAGCTAAGTCAGTTAGTTTACAATTCATGGTGCAGCATCCAAATTTGAACCATGTACCATAAACAGTTTTATTAATTATTAACGCAACTCAACTACTGTATCTGTGATAGCTACGGGAACTACATCATAATTTATGATACCCACATAGGAATCTACCACCCAAATTTCAACCATGTACCATCATTTGCCAGAAAACGCACTTTTAGCGATCAAAACATAGTTTTGTTTATACAATACTTGCTTGACGAGGGCTGGGCCACTGCTAGCAGCGTGGATGCAAAGTATGAGACCTTTTACAGAATGTTCTTTTATTGGTTTGACAAGGCTTTTCCGATGCAGGTGCGTAGAAACAAACAACTATCACAGGGCTGGGTCAATGCGGAGATTAGGCAGTATTCTCAGTATATAAAAGATATCTATGTCTGGTATCAACTAACAGGAAGTAAACAGTGTTATTTGAAATACAAAGCAGAAAGAAGTAAATACAGAGAGAATCTAAAATCTTTCAGAAAATCATTTAATGACAATCAAATTGTAAATTCTAAGAACAAGTCAAAAAGATCTGCGAAATGTTTAAAAACAAATTTGATCTGTCTTCAGTTAATGAAAATCTAATTCCTGTGAATGACAATTTTCAGTATCCATCAATTTTTCTTACTCCTGCATCTGAATCAGATCTTTCGCTTATTACTCGATCTTCCCAATAAATACTCGGCTGGCCTTGATGAAGTACCAGTTAAGATATTGAAGTATGTGGCACAGTCTATTTCAGTACCACTGGCTCATGTTGTGAATGAGTCCCTTGTGACCGGTGTGTTTCCTGATAAGCTGAAGATTGCCAAGGTTGTGCCTGTTCACAAAAAGGGAGACCGTTCCATAATATCCAATTACAGGCCAATATCAATTCTGTCATCATTCTCCAAAATCTTTGAAAAAGTTATATATCAACGAATGGTAAATTATATGCATTCTCATGATATATTGGCTGATTGTCAGTTTGGTTTTGTATAGAGACGAAGCACGGAATTGGCAATCTTCAGCACTGTAAGCTGCATATATAGCAGTGTGGATCGAGGTGATGAGGTTGCTGGACTCTATTTTGATCTATCCAGGGCTTTTCACACTATCAGTCACTAGCTGCTGCTACAGCGGCTGGAATCCTATGGGGTGAGGGGTAGATGTTTGGCATTGATTGCATCTTATCTGGGAGGAAGAAAACAGGCTGTCTGTGTCTCGCATGATGGTAAATATTGTCTGTCGGGAATGACAGATGTAAATCGGGGTGTTCCGCAAGGATCAGTTTTGGGTCCCTTACTAATTCTCATCTATGTAAATAAACTTAGGGGTAGCATCGGATCGGGTTTGGTTTGCCAGTATGCTGATGATTCATCAGTGATCCTGGAGAGCCCAACCACTGGTGCTCTGTCTGTATCATGCGTGACAACTGTAAATGAAATGAGAGAATGGTGTGATCGAATGAGCCTAAAACTGAATGCCAATAAAACTGAATGCCAATAAAACTGGTCTTGTATATTTTAAAAAGGTAAAATCGCGATGCTCTCTCTACGTTCCTGTGGATGGGAGGTCGTTGGTAGCGGCTGATAACATTAAGTTCCTGGGAATGTACATTGATGATCGCCTCAGCTGGGATGCGCATTGTGACGCCCTTGTCTCGAGGATGAATAGTAGTTGTGCCCTTGTTCGGAGGCTCCGCGATGTGATTTCTTTGGACACCATGAGGCTGTATTATGTGTCGTGCATTCAATCCGTTCTCAGTTATGGAGCTTTGTTCTGGGGGGCCTCTGGCAGAGCCAGGGCAGTCTTTGTGGGTCAGAAGAGAATTCTTCGCACTATGGTTGCAATCCATCCCAGAACTAGCTGCAAATCATATTTTCAGCAACTAAATATCCTCACGGCTCCATCATTGTATTTTTTATCCTTGGTTATGTTTGTCAAAAGGAATCCAAATCTGTTTGTGCGAAATTGTGACGTTTATGCACCCAATATGTCTGTAGTGACTAGAGGTAGGGAGGATCTGTCAGTTCCTCCACATTGTTCCACCTTCCTGGAAAAGGGCCCACTATATAGAGCTATGAAAGCCTACAGTCTGTTGCCACGAAACATTAGGGAAGTGGCTAACATTCCAAAGTTTCACAGGGAGACACTTTAATTTTTAAGTGATAGATGTTTTTATTCATTTAACTTTGTGGAATAGATTTTTTATTTATTGATGCTGGTCTATCACTCTATTTTATTTTATTATTGATTGTTACCCATTATGGGCTTACTTTATATACTTTTTATACTTCGATATCCACTGCCATTTTATACCATTTGATCGGGCGTCTTTTGCCCTTTTAAACTTTCTTTTTGTTTTGACGTTGCTTTGTGATGTATCATCATTTTGCTGGCAATAAAGGATATTATTATTTTTATTATTATTATAACAGTACCCTTAGTATGACGTAATCTACATTTCTTCCATATAATATGCATCGAGCATGAGCAACGTTTTTCTTATGAGAAACACAGCCTGAAAACTTTTGCAATATTTCGTTAATGTTACTCAGAGGTTTGGTACCTTAAGGAAGGTTCCGACCTATCGCAACTTCTAGTCCACTCCGTAAGGAACCATGGTACCAAATTTCAACTCCGTAACTTTATTCGTTTCAGAGATATCACTATTTTTTAATCACCCTGTCTACGGCGGCCATTTTTTTGCGTCCATCTTTTATTTATGACGAAATCAATGTTCTCCTATTTAAAAATCACTGCGCAATGATGGTTTTTTTATGGGAAGGTGTGGATTGTTAAAATGTACTGTATCGCGAACAAACTTCAAACCGCGTGGCCGGGCTTCGACGTCATCATGAATCCCGACACGAAATTTTCAAATCGACCAGTTCTTGGGAAAACGTTCTCGAGGAACGGGCATTTTGCCAATAATATTCTTAGAAATGTTCAAATTTTCTCCAGCTATACAATTTTCCACGCTTTTCGACCGATTTTTCGTGATCTAAGCCTTTAAAGTTAATGTTTACATTTCAGAAAATCTCAGCTGTCAGTGGCAAAAGCCGCCGCTCCCGAATGTTTCCGACACCTCCGTGGGTCGGTAATTCGGAACCGTTCGGGATTTTGAGTAAAAAATCTGCATCTTTTGTTTCAAAATTCAATTAAGATCGTTTCGCGACGTCCCAGCGAAAAAGTGGTTCTTAGCTGCCGAAAAGAAAACATTCCAAGGTATCCCCTGGGATAGAGTGCCGTTCGATTGGATGCATGGTCTCGGCGCAAATAGACTTCAAAGTGGCAATTTGAAATTTGATACCCGTATACAACCAGAACTGGGCCGCGCGATAGTTTTCGTAAAAATCGCAAAACTATACTATTTTGGACACTTTCTCTTAACTGTCTTCGGATTTTTTTTGCTCACTCTGTATTAAAGTGCCACCTTTGGGGGGGTAGAACGAATGATGATGAATTGATGGTGCATGGTTTTAATTAAATTTTGATACAAAAGATGCAGATTTTTGAAATTTTGCCAAAATTTCCGTTAGTTTCGGCAATTGACGCTACCGTCTTCGGGTAAACTGTGCGCTGCTATCGCATTTTTCGTCTCCGGAAATTTTTCATTTGACAGATCAAACTTTAAACACCTAGACCAAGGAAAATAGGCGGAAAATCGTGGAAAACACTATGGCAGGTGAAAATTTGAACATTTCTAGGAAGATTATTGGCAAAATGCCCAGTCCTCGATAACGTTTTCACAACGACTCGTCGATTTAAAAATTTTGTGTCGAGATTCATGATGGCTGATGACGTCGAGCCCGATGACGTCACGCCCGGCTGGCTACGTTTGTTCGATACATTTTAACATTTTTAACAATCCCATAACCGCACCTTCCCATAAGAAATACATTGCGCAATGCTTTTTAAATGGGAGGAATATAGAAATGGTTGTATTTAGGGTACTATTGATGGTACATGGTTTTAATTGAATTTCGAAACAAAAGATGCAGATTTTTGAAATTTTGGCAAAATTTTCTTTAGTTCCGGCAATTGACGCTACCGTCTTCGGGTAAACTGTGCGCTGCTATCGCATTTTTCGACTCCGAAAATTTTTCATTTGACAGATCAAACTTTAAACACCTAGACCAAGGAAAATAGGCGGAAAATCGTGGAAAACACTATGGCAGGTGAAAATTTGAACATTTCTAGGAAGATTATTGGCAAAATGCCCAGTCCTCGATAACGTTTTCACAAAGACTCGTCGATTTAAAAATTTTGTGTCAAGATTCATGATGGCTGATGACGTCGAGCCCGATGACGTCACGCCCGGCTGGCTACGTTTGTTCGATACATTTTAACATTTTTAACAATCCCATAACCGCACCTTCCCATAAGAAATACATTGTGCAATGCTTTTTAAATGGGAGGAATATAGAAATGGTTGTATTTAGGGTACTATTGATGGTACATGGTTTTAATTGAATTTCGAAACAAAAGATGCAGATTTTTGAAATTTTGACAAAATTTTCTTTAGTTCCGGCAATTGACGCTACCGTCTTCGGGTAAACTGTGCGCTGCTATCGCATTTTTCGACTCCGGAAATTTTTCATTTGACAGATCAAACTTTAAACACCTAGACCAAGGAAAATAGGCGGAAAATCGTGGAAAACACTATGGCAGGTGAAAATTTGAACATTTCTAGGAAGATTATTGGCAAAATGCCCAGTCCTCGATAACGTTTTCACAAAGACTCGTCGATTTAAAAATTTTGTGTCGAGATTCATGATGGCTGATGACGTCGAGCCCGATGACGTCACGCCCGGCTGGCTACGTTTGTTCGATACATTTTAACATTTTTAACAATCCCATAACCGCACCTTCCCATAAGAAATACATTGTGCAATGCTTTTTAAATGGGAGGAATATAGAAATGGTTGTATTTAGGATACTATTGATGGTACATGGTTTTAAAAGAATTTCGAAACAAAAGATGCAGATTTTTGACATTTTGGCAAAATTTTCGTTAGTTCCGGGAATTGACGCTACCGTCTTCGGGTAAACTGTGCGCTGCGATCGCATTTTTCCACTCTGGAAATTTCTCATTTGACAGATCAAACTTTAAACACCTAGACCAAGGAAAATAGGCGGAAAATCGTGGAAAACAGTATGGCAGGTGAAAATTTGAACATTTCTAGGAAGTTTATTGGCAAAATGCCCAGTCCTCGATAACGTTTTCACAAAGACTGGTCGATTTAAAAATTTCTTGTCGGTATTCATGATGGCTGATGACGTCAAGGTCCGGCTGGCTACGTTTGTTCAATACATTTTAACAAACACCTTCCCATAAGAAATACATTGTGCAATGATGTTTTAAATGGGAGGAATATAGAAAAGGTTGTATTTAGGGTACCATTGATGGTACATGGTTCAAATTTGGATGGTAGGTACCTACGGGGGTATCATAAATTGTGATATAGTGGCCGTAGCTATCATAGCTGCAGTAGATGAGTGATGTTCATATTTAAAGAACTGTTAGTGATACATGGTTCAACTTTGTATGCTGGATGCCCATGGAGGTACCATGAATGGTAATATAACTGACGGTAGCTAGGTGTTAGCTGTTTATGGTGATATCGATTTGAAAATGGTAGGGTTCCTTTATGTAAATTTCGCTAAAAATGACATTTTTAAAAATCCAAGATGGCCGCCTGAAAAGTTTTTGTTTTAAGCCGATATCTCTGGAACGGTTTGAGCTAGAAAGCTGAAATTTGGTATGTGGCTACTTTACGGGACCGGCTCGAAGTCTCCAGAATCTTGCCGCGTGTACCGAAGGTACTATTTTGGAACCTTTTTAAATGTATTGATACTTTTTTGCTACATTTTAGTTATTTATTCTAAATTGCGCTGAAACCTAAAATATTCGACATTTTTACCGAGATTTAACTGATTAAATTTCCCATTGATAGGAGTAGAGAGATATTTGCCATTTTACAGCTATCTCAACTAGTTTTGGGTGGTGCGTGGTGATAAGTGCCGCGTGGTCAAACTTAAAAAAAAAAAGAGATGACGCGTCCCAAGTATAAAGCACACCATAAACAAACTAACTCAAGATTTCCGCTGACCAAATTGTTGATTCTAGAATCATAGATAAATTAATAAAAAACCAATAACCCAAAACTGCTATCAGTGGACTTGGTCACATTCTTGTGTATACAAACGATACGAACACCAAATAATTTTGCTTACAATTACCTACAGGTTCCGGTTCTACTTCATCTACAGCCGAAAATCGACTTTCGCTGACCCTGGCAGGGCCTGGAGAGTTTTTGCCTCGAATTGCTGAAGAGAAGGACTCTCCAACGGGCGGACAGGACGTAAAAGAAAAAAACCAAGAGCTGTTGGAAGTGATGGAGAAAGTAAGAGATGGAAGCTGTAGTAAAGCTCAGAAAGCAGTGATGAAATGTAGCGGAGTGGAAGAAGATAAAGAAGTTAAAAATATTGAAAAGGCGTTAGTAAGTGATGGTGGTAAGAAAGAAAGCGCGTCTCCTCAGTTGTCAGCCGAACTGAAAGATAAGAAACATTCTTCTTCAAAAAATCAGGGCAAGGATGGTAAAACAAAAGAATGCAAGTCGGCAAAGCCCGAAGAAAAGGATACAAAAAGTGGCAAATCTGTCAAAAAATAGAAACGAAAGTTTTTGTCTAGTCTGCAGTTCTGAGTTATTGTTTATTTAAATATGTGCTCTTAGATGGTAAATATTCGTTTTAGTTTCTTTCGCTTGACTTGGTTGCTTAGTCAGTAAGAAAGACTGAATTTGTTTTTTTATATATTTCGTATAGCTTGGGCGTTCTATATTTCCTGCGAAAACTTGGTTGCTCAAAGAGTTCCAGCAAGTAAATTTATTTTAAATACTCTGCGCATAAGTTTACGATATGAATAATTACGATGTGATGTTAGATGTAATATTTCCTAAACTTTAAGCGTCTCATTCAATTTTAAGAAGGCTGTTTTATCACTTTTATTGTTGTGAGTTATCAAAATTGTCGTACTGTAAATTTAACGTTCTACTTTTGCCTCTAAATATTTCGATATGATGCTTATATACTTCTTTTACCTGAATACTTTCGATCTCATACCTAAAAATGTAGCTATATATATATTAATCTAGATAAAATTGGTAACAAAAAATGGTTTATTTGCGAGAGCTGCAACGCAAAAATCTATAGATTATCTATCTATTTTGTTTGTAGACACCAACATGGCGATACAACTTGTTGCCAAAGTATTAACCACGTAGTTCTTTCAGATTTTATCTCGTTTCGACTTCACAAACTCTGATACTTTATCTTTGTCTTTGGGGCTGCGCCAAAGAACTACACATAAGAAAGCGTGTGACCGTACTTCGATCATTAGTTTGATGGATGGAAAGGGTGCCACAAGAGAGATAATCTTATCAAAGATCGTAATTTAGAAAGAGATAGATAGAAAATACATTGTTAAACTTTTTAAACACAGAGTGCATTCTGAGACGTATGGCCATGTTTGTGTCTTAAGAATCCATTTCAAATCTAATGGGCTGAGAAATTGACATACGGGGTGTTCATTATAAAACTTCATCTAACAGGCTATGAAATTTTGACAGAAAAGGATGACATAATCAAAGTAAATGGACTTTTGTTTCTCCATCCTTTTCTTTTGACATTTCACAGCCAACTAGATGAAATTTTATAATGAACACCCCGTATTTACATGGATGGTATAGGACAAATCGATCAATTCCTCAGCCTGCTAGTCATTTTCGTTTCACATCGGTTCTGGTTGATATTAAAATGACAGACCAGCTTTATTTTCAACCAATCAGATTTGTTGAAAAATCAGATGATCTGCCATTTATATGTCAACCAGGACCGCTCTGAAACGAAAAAGACTTCTGTGAATATCTATTAGAGATGGACCATATACTAATGCATAAAAGTAGTTTTTTTTGTTTGACCCTCAAATATCAGTATTTGTTTCTATTCTATGGGATTTTTATGTTCTATTATATATTTTTTTTTATTCTTTGATCAGTACATTATCTATCTCGACGCATGTTTCACTTTAATTGCCATTTAAAATCTGAAGTGAATCTCTACTACTTGATGTTTAAATAAATCGAATTTTTATTTATCGCTTGCGCAATGTGTATAATACGTTATTTTGTACTAAATGTTTCTGTTTCGCAAAACAAAACATTTTTGTTTTTCGGTCATTCCTTTCTCGTTTAAATCCATACTAATTAAAAGGCTTATTTCGTTATTTTTAGCTAAGAACAAGGCTTCTTAGGCGTTAAAGTTTTTGGTACTTAATTCCCGGTAACGCTATAATAAGTTCATGTAAGTAACTAAAATGTGATTCTGATATTTTGTATTTAAAAAGTTATGATACGTTATGTCGAATAAAAAAATTGAATATAACAAGATTTCTAAGCGTCTTTGTGCCTAAGTTCAGGTCAAGATACCGTCAGTATTGAATAATCAGGTTTTAATTGACTTTACTTTTTGTTTTTGTATTAACAGAGAAAGTGTTCACAACACTAATACAAAAATAGATTATTAATATAGCCCCGCGTTAGTAGATGGCGCTGCGAAGCTTTTTCCAGATTTCTTCCTTATAGGCCATGGAGGTGTAAAATACATGATTAAATTTTTTTTTCATTCTATTCTACTGCTGCTGAAACATTAAATCAAACCCATTTAAAAAAAAAATTGTGCATATATTATATATATTTATTATACAATATATGTATACAAAATTATACAACATATTTCCAAGAAAAGGTATAAAAAATACTAGTTAATATCATACGTCTATAGTTGTCTACCCGAATCATCGAGCCGTACAGTGGTTCTCTCCATTTCGCCTTATAATAAACAAAGACAGAACGATTCACTTGCAATAGTGAACCTTAAGAAACGAGATTGTTTATTTATTTAACATGTCAGAAAGAGAAGGAGACATAATTATAATTATTATTTTGAGTTGACGTCAGATTATTATTGTTGATGCAGGCAATGGCCTTTAACTGAAAACTTGTGAACGCTGGCGAAAACCTTGTCGATATAAGGTGAGATCCAAACTTAAATAATCTGTAGCAATGTGAATTTTTACCCGGCCGAATACCAACAAAGAATGAAGAGAATTACCATATATTTGTGAACCATGTCAGACAATAATAACACGGTGCTCCTCAACACTTTCACAAATGGAAAAAAGAAGATAAAAATTATTTTCCATAAGGGTCTTTTAGTATGGGATAATGAGAAGCCTCCACTAGGTAAGTTGTTACATAACTAATTATTCCTCTCTCCCACTGATTGCCATCTTATTCTAGATCAGCAAAGAGTTCTCATTGAAAATGTGATAGCTGTGAAAAATGACCTCTTAAGAGGCATACACCCATCCCTTCGACCTCAGATTGACCCCAACCAGTTTACAGTTCATTATGCTGAAAAAGCAGTAGAAGATAAGTGGCTGCACAAAACTCTAACTTTAAAACATACAGACCCCTTACAGGTTGCTTCATGGGTTAAAACTCTACAGAACCACTTATCAAGTAAGTTGTTCCATTGTTTTCTTTTATTCTTAAGAATATAGTAGTAACAGATACACATGAATCAGTTCAACAGACATAAGTGGCATTGAATTCTCAATGATTGTTAAAATTCCTTCCTATTGGTTGTGGGTATGTGACAAAAATTTAAAATACATTGTGATCATTTTGTGTCATAATGGGTATTTTCAAGGTTACACTGAAAACTGGTATTATTAAATTGTTAATGTAGTTGTTTAACCTTTGGAATAATTTACTTCAAAGGAAATAAACAATTATTAAAGTCTAGAGTTTATAAACACCCAATTAATCACTTTAACATGATATGAATTAGTTATTAAATTGAGCAACTTTACAGAATTTCATAAAAGGCCCAAGCACCTTCTCCTTTTTGTCAATCCTTTTGGTGGAAAGCAAAATGCTATGCAAATATATGAGAAATATGGAAAAGATTTATTTTCAATAGCAGGAGTTGAAGTTACAGTCAATGTTTCACAGAGAAAAGACCAAATAAAAGATTTCCTAATAACTCATAATTTGGAAATGTTTGATTCTCTTGCATGTGTAGGCAAGTACTTTTTTATCTATCCAGCTTTTTTAGGCCTTATGGTAAAATTATTAATTTAGGTGGTGATGGTACAGTGTCGGAATTATTTAATGGCCTAGTGCGAAGAGAATGCAGGTTAAAAGGTGTTAATGCTAATGACATCCACCAAGACTTACCAAAACCCAGAATGCCTATTGGAATCATTCCTGGTAATAATATATGCTGTATTTTGAATGAATGATAATGAAGTGAAATATTATTGGAATAAATTTGAAAACTACAAAACAAGTTATTCATTGTAGAAAAATCATGTGTAATGAATAATTATAGGTGGTAGCACAGACACAATAGCATACTGCCTTCATGGTACCACAGACCAGACCACTGCAGTACTTCACATAATTTTTGGTGATACTTTAGGATTAGATTTGGTCTCTGTATACGATGAAAACACACTTTTAAGGTTGTATGCAAGTGTGTTGAGTTATGGGTATTTGGGAGATGTAGCGTATCATAGTGACCAGTACCGATGGATGGGTCCCCACAGATATGACTATTCAGGTTTGTTAAACTGAAATCTGCTGCAAACAGTGTGTTGATGGAATTCTGTAGGCTTCAAAAAACTGATGCTGAACAAAGGGTATAAGGGAGAGATTGCTATTTATACTGACAAAAGGGAGACTGAACAAGAAGACTGTAGAAGCAATTGCCAGATATGTGATGTAGCTAACACTAATCACCAGAAAGTTTCTTGCAAGTAAATGACAGTTACTAAAAACCGTTCACTTATTATTGACATCAAGAATTTGACTTTGACATTTGAAAGGAGATAGATATAAAAAAATAAGATTTGAAAGGTAAAGAGATGTCAAAAATAAGTGAATGGGTTACACTTACATCTATGACAGTATACCAATTAAATCTTCAATTTTAGATGGGAAACTTTTCAAGGAAAATTTTTTATGGTCAGTGGGGCCAATATCAGCTGTGCTTGCAGCAGGAGTCCAAAAGGCATAGCTCCATATTGCCACATAGGAGACGGCAAAGTTAATTTGGTTTTGGTTAAGCATACCTCAGTAATCAATAACCTGAGGTAAGCAAAGATTTTTAGGGTCTGGAATTGACTTTTAGCTGATGTTTTTCAGGCTATTGTTACGGCTCTCCAGTCCAGACTCTTCTATAGAAGACTTGCCCTTTGTAGAAACTATCAGTGCTAGGGAATTCTGTTTTCGAGCTGAGAATGGATCATCCAGCAAATGGAACTGTGATGGGGAAGTGCAACATCAAACCAATATTCGTGCCAAGTAAGACTCTTTACACGTTTTTTTTTTGGTAATCAAGGAAGACTTGGTTTGCAGGGTTAGATGTCAGTTGCTCACAATTTTCAGTCGAGGTAGTACTAAAATACCAAATGATAAAAGCAAGTGCTGTGGTTTTTGACACTTACTAGCTTAAGTAGAGTATTTTAAAAGAGTATTTTATAAAAGTATTTTGGGATATAGAAATTGGAGGTTTAGATATTGAGAATCATTCCTTTTAAGGTGTAAAACATCACAACTCTGTAGTTTCTCACTCACTTTTTATTAGGTTGACTTATCTACTATTTTATTGTTAGTATTGAGCGCCTTGTAAATTTATTTTATTATTATCACTAATAAGTATTAAATACAATTGAGCTGATAGCTTTAAACAATTTTAAGGAGAAAGATACTTTATTGTTTTTGTATTATTTATAAGGCAGTTACCGTACTTATCCGAATCTCCATTTTATGGGGCGGAGTGTTTTTCATGTTTAGAGTTGTTTTAAATAACTGATGATGAGTCCCCTGAGTATTGAATTGCAGTTGTGATATGGTATTGCTGTTTAGCACTTTTCCATTTTATTTTGTATTTTAGAAAAATGAGGGAAGAGGGTATATTAGAAGCTATTTTAGAGTTTTACAATAAATATTGTTATATTTTGCAAAGCTGCATTTGTTTTATTTATTGGATACTCTTGCTATACCAAGGAAAATTTGAAATCCGTAATTTTTCGACCAAAATTAGGATCTCAGGTATCAGGAGCACAGAAGTGCGAGGAGGTAAATTTTCTATAAAAATCGCGGAGGCGCAAGACTATTTAAAAGTATAAATGTTCGTTTGAAATCCGTAATTTTTCGACCAAAATCAGGAGCACAGAAGTGCGAGGAGGTAAATTTTCTATAAAAATCGCGGAGGCGCAAGATTATTTAAAAGTATAAATTTTCGTTTGACATCCGCAATTTTTCGACCAAAATCAGGATCTCGGGTATCAGGAGCACAGAAGTGCGAGGAGGTAAATTTTCTACAAAAATCGCGGAGGCGCAAGATTATTTAAAAGTATAAATTTTCGTTTGACATCCGTAATTTTTCGACCAAAATCAGGATCTCAGGTATCAGGAGCACAGAAGTGCGAGGAGGTAAATTTTCTACAAAAATCGCGGAGGCGCAAGATTATTTAAAAGTATAAATTTTCGTTTGACATCCGTAATTTTTCGACCAAAATCAGGATCTCAGGTATCAGGAGCACAGAAGTGCGAGGAGGTAAATTTTCTACAAAAATCGCGGAGGCGCAAGATTATTTAAAAGTATAAATTTTCGTTTGACATCCGTAATTTTTCGACCAAAATCAGGATCTCAGGTATCAGGAGCACAGAAGTGCGAGGAGGTAAATTTTCTACAAAAATCGCGGAGGCGCAAGATTATTTAAAAGTATAAATTTTCGTTTGACATCCGTAATTTTTCGACCAAAATCAGGATCTCAGGTATCAGGAGCACAGAAGTGCGAGGAGGTAAATTTTCTACAAAAATCGCGGAGGCGCAAGATTATTTAAAAGTATAAATTTTCGTTTGACATCCGTAATTTTTCGACCAAAATCAGGATCTCAGGTATCAGGAGCACAGAAGTGCGAGGAGGTAAATTTTCTACAAAAATCGCGGAGGCGCAAGATTATTTAAAAGTATAAATTTTCGTTTGACATCCGTAATTTTTCGACCAAAATCAGGATCTCAGGTATCAGGAGCACAGAAGTGCGAGGAGGTAAATTTTCTATAAAAATGGCGGAGGCGCAATATTATTTAAAAGTATAAATTTTCGTTTGAAATCCGTAATTTTTCGACCAAAATCAGGATCTCAGGTATCAGGAGCACAGAAGTGCGAGGAGGTAAATTTTCTACAAAAATCGCGGAGGCGCAAGATTATTTAAAAGTATAAATTTTCGTTTGACATCCGTAATTTTTCGACCAAAATCAGGATCTCAGGTATCAGGAGCACAGAAGTGCGAGGAGGTAAATTTTCTATAAAAATGGCGGAGGCGCAATATTATTTAAAAGTATAAATTTTCGTTTGAAATCCGTAATTTTTCGACCAAAATCAGGATCTCAGGTATCAGGAGCACAGAAGTGCGAGGAGGTAAATTTTCTACAAAAATCGCGGAGGCGCAAGATTATTTAAAAGTATAAATTTTCGTTTGACATCCGTAATTTTTCGACCAAAATCAGGATCTCAGGTATCAGGAGCACAGAAGTGCGAGGAGGTAAATTTTCTACAAAAATCGCGGAGGCGCAAGATTATTTAAAAGTATAAATTTTCGTTTGACATCCGTAATTTTTCGACCAAAATCAGGATCTCAGGTATCAGGAGCACAGAAGTGCGAGGAGGTAAATTTTCTATAAAAATGGCGGAGGCGCAATATTATTTAAAAGTATAAATTTTCGTTTGAAATCCGTAATTTTTCGACCAAAATCAGGATCTCAGGTATCAGGAGCACAGAAGTGCGAGGAGGTAAATTTTCTACAAAAATCGCGGAGGCGCAAGATTATTTAAAAGTATAAATTTTCGTTTGACATCCGTAATTTTTCGACCAAAATCAGGATCTCAGGTATCAGGAGCACAGAAGTGCGAGGAGGTAAATTTTCTACAAAAATCGCGGAGGCGCAAGATTATTTAAAAGTATAAATTTTCGTTTGACATCCGTAATTTTTCGACCAAAATCAGGATCTCAGGTATCAGGAGCACAGAAGTGCGAGGAGGTAAATTTTCTACAAAAATCGCGGAGGCGCAAGATTATTTAAAAGTATAAATTTTCGTTTGACATCCGTAATTTTTCGACCAAAATCAGGATCTCAGGTATCAGGAGCACAGAAGTGCGAGGAGGTAAATTTTCTATAAAAATGGCGGAGGCGCAATATTATTTAAAAGTATAAATTTTCGTTTGAAATCCGTAATTTTTCGACCAAAATCAGGATCTCAGGTATCAGGAGCACAGAAGTGCGAGGAGGTAAATTTTCTACAAAAATCGCGGAGGCGCAAGATTATTTAAAAGTATAAATTTTCGTTTGACATCCGTAATTTTTCGACCAAAATCAGGATCTCAGGTATCAGGAGCACAGAAGTGCGAGGAGGTAAATTTTCTATAAAAATGGCGGAGGCGCAATATTATTTAAAAGTATAAATTTTCGTTTGAAATCCGTAATTTTTCGACCAAAATCAGGATCTCAGGTATCAGGAGCACAGAAGTGCGAGGAGGTAAATTTTCTACAAAAATCGCGGAGGCGCAAGATTATTTAAAAGTATAAATTTTCGTTTGACATCCGTAATTTTTCGACCAAAATCAGGATCTCAGGTATCAGGAGCACAGAAGTGCGAGGAGGTAAATTTTCTACAAAAATCGCGGAGGCGCAAGATTATTTAAAAGTATAAATTTTCGTTTGACATCCGTAATTTTTCGACCAAAATCAGGATCTCAGGTATCAGGAGCACAGAAGTGCGAGGAGGTAAATTTTCTACAAAAATCGCGGAGGCGCAAGATTATTTAAAAGTATAAATTTTCGTTTGACATCCGTAATTTTTCGACCAAAATCAGGATCTCAGGTATCAGGAGCACAGAAGTGCGAGGAGGTAAATTTTCTATAAAAATGGCGGAGGCGCAATATTATTTAAAAGTATAAATTTTCGTTTGAAATCCGTAATTTTTCGACCAAAATCAGGATCTCAGGTATCAGGAGCACAGAAGTGCGAGGAGGTAAATTTTCTACAAAAATCGCGGAGGCGCAAGATTATTTAAAAGTATAAATTTTCGTTTGACATCCGTAATTTTTCGACCAAAATCAGGATCTCAGGTATCAGGAGCACAGAAGTGCGAGGAGGTAAATTTTCTACAAAAATCGCGGAGGCGCAAGATTATTTAAAAGTATAAATTTTCGTTTGACATCCGTAATTTTTCGACCAAAATCAGGATCTCAGGTATCAGGAGCACAGAAGTGCGAGGAGGTAAATTTTCTATAAAAATGGCGGAGGCGCAATATTATTTAAAAGTATAAATTTTCGTTTGAAATCCGTAATTTTTCGACCAAAATCAGGATCTCAGGTATCAGGAGCACAGAAGTGCGAGGAGGTAAATTTTCTACAAAAATCGCGGAGGCGCAAGATTATTTAAAAGTATAAATTTTCGTTTGACATCCGTAATTTTTCGACCAAAATCAGGATCTCAGGTATCAGGAGCACAGAAGTGCGAGGAGGTAAATTTTCTATAAAAATGGCGGAGGCGCAATATTATTTAAAAGTATAAATTTTCGTTTGAAATCCGTAATTTTTCGACCAAAATCAGGATCTCAGGTATCAGGAGCACAGAAGTGCGAGGAGGTAAATTTTCTACAAAAATCGCGGAGGCGCAAGATTATTTAAAAGTATAAATTTTCGTTTGACATCCGTAATTTTTCGACCAAAATCAGGATCTCAGGTATCAGGAGCACAGAAGTGCGAGGAGGTAAATTTTCTACAAAAATCGCGGAGGCGCAAGATTATTTAAAAGTATAAATTTTCGTTTGACATCCGTAATTTTTCGACCAAAATCAGGATCTCAGGTATCAGGAGCACAGAAGTGCGAGGAGGTAAATTTTCTATAAAAATGGCGGAGGCGCAAGATTATTTAAAAGTATAAATTTTCGTTTGACATCCGTAATTTTTCGACCAAAATCAGGATCTCAGGTATCAGGAGCACAGAAGTGCGAGGAGGTAAATTTTCTACAAAAATCGCGGAGGCGCAAGATTATTTAAAAGTATAAATTTTCGTTTGACATCCGTAATTTTTCGACCAAAATCAGGATCTCAGGTATCAGGAGCACAGAAGTGCGAGGAGGTAAATTTTCTACAAAAATCGCGGAGGCGCAAGATTATTTAAAAGTATAAATTTTCGTTTGACATCCGTAATTTTTCGACCAAAATCAGGATCTCAGGTATCAGGAGCACAGAAGTGCGAGGAGGTAAATTTTCTACAAAAATCGCGGAGGCGCAAGATTATTTAAAAGTATAAATTTTCGTTTGACATCCGTAATTTTTCGACCAAAATCAGGATCTCAGGTATCAGGAGCACAGAAGTGCGAGGAGGTAAATTTTCTACAAAAATCGCGGAGGCGCAAGATTATTTAAAAGTATAAATTTTCGTTTGACATCCGTAATTTTTCGACCAAAATCAGGATCTCAGGTATCAGGAGCACAGAAGTGCGAGGAGGTAAATTTTCTATAAAAATGGCGGAGGCGCAATATTATTTAAAAGTATAAATTTTCGTTTGAAATCCGTAATTTTTCGACCAAAATCAGGATCTCAGGTATCAGGAGCACAGAAGTGCGAGGAGGTAAATTTTCTACAAAAATCGCGGAGGCGCAAGATTATTTAAAAGTATAAATTTTCGTTTGACATCCGTAATTTTTCGACCAAAATCAGGATCTCAGGTATCAGGAGCACAGAAGTGCGAGGAGGTAAATTTTCTACAAAAATCGCGGAGGCGCAAGATTATTTAAAAGTATAAATTTTCGTTTGACATCCGTAATTTTTCGACCAAAATCAGGATCTCAGGTATCAGGAGCACAGAAGTGCGAGGAGGTAAATTTTCTATAAAAATGGCGGAGGCGCAATATTATTTAAAAGTATAAATTTTCGTTTGAAATCCGTAATTTTTCGACCAAAATCAGGATCTCAGGTATCAGGAGCACAGAAGTGCGAGGAGGTAAATTTTCTACAAAAATCGCGGAGGCGCAAGATTATTTAAAAGTATAAATTTTCGTTTGACATCCGTAATTTTTCGACCAAAATCAGGATCTCAGGTATCAGGAGCACAGAAGTGCGAGGAGGTAAATTTTCTATAAAAATGGCGGAGGCGCAATATTATTTAAAAGTATAAATTTTCGTTTGAAATCCGTAATTTTTCGACCAAAATCAGGATCTCAGGTATCAGGAGCACAGAAGTGCGAGGAGGTAAATTTTCTACAAAAATCGCGGAGGCGCAAGATTATTTAAAAGTATAAATTTTCGTTTGACATCCGTAATTTTTCGACCAAAATCAGGATCTCAGGTATCAGGAGCACAGAAGTGCGAGGAGGTAAATTTTCTATAAAAATGGCGGAGGCGCAATATTATTTAAAAGTATAAATTTTCGTTTGAAATCCGTAATTTTTCGACCAAAATCAGGATCTCAGGTATCAGGAGCACAGAAGTGCGAGGAGGTAAATTTTCTACAAAAATCGCGGAGGCGCAAGATTATTTAAAAGTATAAATTTTCGTTTGACATCCGTAATTTTTCGACCAAAATCAGGATCTCAGGTATCAGGAGCACAGAAGTGCGAGGAGGTAAATTTTCTATAAAAATGGCGGAGGCGCAATATTATTTAAAAGTATAAATTTTCGTTTGAAATCCGTAATTTTTCGACCAAAATCAGGATCTCAGGTATCAGGAGCACAGAAGTGCGAGGAGGTAAATTTTCTACAAAAATCGCGGAGGCGCAAGATTATTTAAAAGTATAAATTTTCGTTTGACATCCGTAATTTTTCGACCAAAATCAGGATCTCAGGTATCAGGAGCACAGAAGTGCGAGGAGGTAAATTTTCTATAAAAATGGCGGAGGCGCAATATTATTTAAAAGTATAAATTTTCGTTTGAAATCCGTAATTTTTCGACCAAAATCAGGATCTCAGGTATCAGGAGCACAGAAGTGCGAGGAGGTAAATTTTCTACAAAAATCGCGGAGGCGCAAGATTATTTAAAAGTATAAATTTTCGTTTGACATCCGTAATTTTTCGACCAAAATCAGGATCTCAGGTATCAGGAGCACAGAAGTGCGAGGAGGTAAATTTTCTACAAAAATCGCGGAGGCGCAAGATTATTTAAAAGTGTAAATTTTCGTTTGACATCCGTAATTTTTCGACCAAAATCAGGATCTCAGGTATCAGGAGCACAGAAGTGCGAGGAGGTAAATTTTCTATAAAAATGGCGGAGGCGCAAGATTATTTAAAAGTATAAATTTTCGTTTGACATCCGTAATTTTTCGACCAAAATCAGGATCTCAGGTATCAGGAGCACAGAAGTGCGAGGAGGTAAATTTTCTACAAAAATCGCGGAGGCGCAAGATTATTTAAAAGTATAAATTTTCGTTTGACATCCGTAATTTTTCGACCAAAATCAGGATCTCAGGTATCAGGAGCACAGAAGTGCGAGGAGGTAAATTTTCTACAAAAATCGCGGAGGCGCAAGATTATTTAAAAGTATAAATTTTCGTTTGACATCCGTAATTTTTCGACCAAAATCAGGATCTCAGGTATCAGGAGCACAGAAGTGCGAGGAGGTAAATTTTCTACAAAAATCGCGGAGGCGCAAGATTATTTAAAAGTATAAATTTTCGTTTGACATCCGTAATTTTTCGACCAAAATCAGGATCTCAGGTATCAGGAGCACAGAAGTGCGAGGAGGTAAATTTTCTATAAAAATGGCGGAGGCGCAATATTATTTAAAAGTATAAATTTTCGTTTGAAATCCGTAATTTTTCGACCAAAATCAGGATCTCAGGTATCAGGAGCACAGAAGTGCGAGGAGGTAAATTTTCTACAAAAATCGCGGAGGCGCAAGATTATTTAAAAGTATAAATTTTCGTTTGACATCCGTAATTTTTCGACCAAAATCAGGATCTCAGGTATCAGGAGCACAGAAGTGCGAGGAGGTAAATTTTCTACAAAAATCGCGGAGGCGCAAGATTATTTAAAAGTATAAATTTTCGTTTGACATCCGTAATTTTTCGACCAAAATCAGGATCTCAGGTATCAGGAGCACAGAAGTGCGAGGAGGTAAATTTTCTATAAAAATGGCGGAGGCGCAATATTATTTAAAAGTATAAATTTTCGTTTGAAATCCGTAATTTTTCGACCAAAATCAGGATCTCAGGTATCAGGAGCACAGAAGTGCGAGGAGGTAAATTTTCTACAAAAATCGCGGAGGCGCAAGATTATTTAAAAGTATAAATTTTCGTTTGACATCCGTAATTTTTCGACCAAAATCAGGATCTCAGGTATCAGGAGCACAGAAGTGCGAGGAGGTAAATTTTCTACAAAAATCGCGGAGGCGCAAGATTATTTAAAAGTATAAATTTTCGTTTGACATCCGTAATTTTTCGACCAAAATCAGGATCTCAGGTATCAGGAGCACAGAAGTGCGAGGAGGTAAATTTTCTATAAAAATGGCGGAGGCGCAATATTATTTAAAAGTATAAATTTTCGTTTGAAATCCGTAATTTTTCGACCAAAATCAGGATCTCAGGTATCAGGAGCACAGAAGTGCGAGGAGGTAAATTTTCTACAAAAATCGCGGAGGCGCAAGATTATTTAAAAGTATAAATTTTCGTTTGACATCCGTAATTTTTCGACCAAAATCAGGATCTCAGGTATCAGGAGCACAGAAGTGCGAGGAGGTAAATTTTCTATAAAAATGGCGGAGGCGCAATATTATTTAAAAGTATAAATTTTCGTTTGAAATCCGTAATTTTTCGACCAAAATCAGGATCTCAGGTATCAGGAGCACAGAAGTGCGAGGAGGTAAATTTTCTACAAAAATCGCGGAGGCGCAAGATTATTTAAAAGTATAAATTTTCGTTTGACATCCGTAATTTTTCGACCAAAATCAGGATCTCAGGTATCAGGAGCACAGAAGTGCGAGGAGGTAAATTTTCTACAAAAATCGCGGAGGCGCAAGATTATTTAAAAGTATAAATTTTCGTTTGACATCCGTAATTTTTCGACCAAAATCAGGATCTCAGGTATCAGGAGCACAGAAGTGCGAGGAGGTAAATTTTCTACAAAAATCGCGGAGGCGCAAGATTATTTAAAAGTATAAATTTTCGTTTGACATCCGTAATTTTTCGACCAAAATCAGGATCTCAGGTATCAGGAGCACAGAAGTGCGAGGAGGTAAATTTTCTATAAAAATCGCGGAGGCGCAAGACTATTTAAAAGTATAAATGTTCGTTTGAAATCCGTAATTTTTCGACCAAAATCAGGATCTCAGGTATCAGGAGCACAGAAGTGCGAGGAGGTAAATTTTCTATAAAAATCGCGGAGGCGCAAGATTATTTAAAAGTATAAATTTTCGTTTGAAATCCGTAATTTTTCGACCAAAATCAGGATCTCAGGTATCAGGAGCACAGAAGTGCGAGGAGGTAAATTTTCTACAAAAATCGCGGAGGCGCAAGATTATTTAAAAGTATAAATTTTCGTTTGACATCCGTAATTTTTCGACCAAAATCAGGATCTCAGGTATCAGGAGCACAGAAGTGCGAGGAGGTAAATTTTCTACAAAAATCGCGGAGGCGCAAGATTATTTAAAAGTATAAATTTTCGTTTGACATCCGTAATTTTTCGACCAAAATCAGGATCTCAGGTATCAGGAGCACAGAAGTGCGAGGAGGTAAATTTTCTATAAAAATCGCGGAGGCGCAAGACTATTTAAAAGTATAAATGTTCGTTTCAAATCCGTAATTTTTCGACCAAAATCAGGATCTCAGGTATCAGGAGCACAGAAGTGCGAGGAGGTAAATTTTCTATAAAAATCGCGGAGGCGCAAGATTATTTAAAAGTACAAATTTTCGTTCGAAATCCGTAATTTTTCGACCAAAATCAGGATCTCAGGTATCAGGAGCACAGAAGTGCGAGGAGGTAAATTTTCTATAAAAATCGCGGAGGCGCAAGATTATTTAAAAGTATAAATTTTCGTTTGAAATCCGTAATTTTTCGACCAAAATCAGGATCTCAGGTATCAGGAGCACAGAAGTGCGAGGAGGTAAATTTTCTACAAAAATCGCGGAGGCGCAAGATTATTTAAAAGTATAAATTTTCGTTTGACATCCGTAATTTTTCGACCAAAATCAGGATCTCAGGTATCAGGAGCACAGAAGTGCGAGGAGGTAAATTTTCTACAAAAATCGCGGAGGCGCAAGATTATTTAAAAGTATAAATTTTCGTTTGACATCCGTAATTTTTCGACCAAAATCAGGATCTCAGGTATCAGGAGCACAGAAGTGCGAGGAGGTAAATTTTCTATAAAAATCGCGGAGGCGCAAGACTATTTAAAAGTATAAATGTTCGTTTGAAATCCGTAATTTTTCGACCAAAATCAGGATCTCAGGTATCAGGAGCACAGAAGTGCGAGGAGGTAAATTTTCTATAAAAATCGCGGAGGCGCAAGATTATTTAAAAGTACAAATTTTCGTTCGAAATCCGTAATTTTTCGACCAAAATCAGGATCTCAGGTATCAGGAGCACAGAAGTGCGAGGAGGTAAATTTTCTATAAAAATCGCGGAGGCGCAAGATTATTTATTTAAAAGTATAAATTTTCGTTCGAAATCCGTAATTTTTCGACCAAAATCAGGATCTCAGGTATCAGGAGCACAGAAGTGCGAGGAGGTAAGTAAATTTTCTATAAAAATCGCGGAGGCGCAAGATTATTTAAAAGTACAAATTTTCGTTCGAAATCCGTAATTTTTCGACCAAAATCAGGATCTCAGGTATCAGGAGCACAGAAGTGCGAGGAGGTAAATTTTCTATAAAAATCGCGGAGGCGCAAGATTATTTAAAAGTACAAATTTTCGTTCGAAATCCGTAATTTTTCGACCAAAATCAGGATCTCAGGTATCAGGAGCACAGAAGTGCGAGGAGGTAAATTTTCTATAAAAATCGCGGAGGCGCAAGATTATTTATTTAAAAGTATAAATTTTCGTTTGAAATCCATAATTTTTCGACCAAAATCAGAATCTCAGGTATCAGGAGCACAGAAGTGCGAGGAGGTAAATTTCTAAATGAGGGAAGATGGTATATTAGAAGCTATTTTAGAGTTTTACAATAAATATTGTTATATTTTGCAAAGTTGCATTTGTTTTATTGAATGGATACTCTTGCTATACCAAGGAAAAGTGGATTTATTGGGTTTTGATTAAAGGAGACTGTCCTACACATTGCGCGTAAATTTTGGAAAAATCGGACAAAAAATAACCTAAGTACAGCCCTGTAGAAACTTTCAAAGTGCTATTTTTGTACTGACACGTTATAAATTCTTGCTCAAAAGTACGCTGTGTAATAGCTGGGACTGTCCTACACATTGCGCGTGAATTTTGGAAAAATCGGACAGAAAGTAACTTAAGTACAGCCCTGTAGAAACTTTCAAAGTGCTATTTTTGTACTGACCCGTTATAAATTCTTGTCAAAAGTAGGCTGTGTGATAGCTGGGACTGTCCTACACATTGCGCGTGAATTTTGGAAAAATCGGACAAAAAAGTAACCTAAGTACAGCCCTGTAGAAACTTTCAAAGTGCTCATTTTGTACTGACACGTTATAAATTCTTGCTCAAAAGTACGCTGTGTAATAGCTGAGACTGTCCTACACATTTCGTGTGAATTTTGGAAAAATCGGACAGAAAGTAACCTAAGTACAGCCCTGTAGAAACTTTCAAAGTGCTATTTTTGTACTGACACGTTTATAAATCCTTGCTCAAAAGTATGCAGAGTAGTAGCTGAGATTGTCCTACACATTTCGTATAAATTTTGGAAAAATCGGACTGAAAATAACCTAAGTACAGCCCTGTCAAAACTTTCAAAGTGCAATTTTTGTACTAACCTTGAAAATAGCGGAATCGTAATAGCTTTTATCTGATTGGTTTAAATTCAACTGTCAAATTACGCGGAATGACATTTTGAATGACGTCATTGACATCTCTGCTCCGGTCCGTTACCCTACAGAACTGGCTCGCAAATGCTTTCTATTGCATTCTATTAGTTGATAATCAGCTGACTCTACCCCGTGTTTATTACAAATATTTTGAAGTTCTATAAAAAATACGTAAGTCCTGAAAAAGAAGCCAAAAACAGCTGACGATCGACATACCTATTTACTCGACGGAAATGAACTGGGCATGCGCGAGATTTGAAAATTATTTGAAAGTTCTACGTTGCCAACTTGTCGACGCATCTGACGTCACGCTATTAGATAAATTAGTAAATTCTTACTAAAACCACCAATAATTATAATTACCATTTTAGCATTTTTAAGTTTATGCAGGACATATTACTTATATTAATAACAGAACATATGATATTATAAAATCGATAAAATTCATAATAAATTGAATTTTTTAACACTCACAAACGGTAATAGAAATTACATCTGCCAACCTTGCATTCAACCCTACTTTTTGGGGACGCTTTCAAGTTTTCATCTTGATCTTGTTCGTTCTTTGCTAAATTTAAAATTTATACTTTCAGTTTAGTGTTTGTTTAGTTTAATTTACTCAAATCATTAATCGGTCTGCATAAATACTGTTTGGTTTAATCTAATTCAACTTTGCTTCACTGCGGGTATTCGGGTGCGGCGTCTTTTGTTCTGTGTTTACTGCTGCAGATTCAGGATTGTTCCTATTTCTGACTGAGATTTGTTTAGCACGTATACCGAGGTATGTACGTTTGTTTTGCAATTAAACAGATGTTCAGGGGTTTTGCCTGTATCCAGGCCCTCCTCTAATGAGCTCCTATAAGAGTTCCATATTATTTTACCCATACCAAGACCTATACCTAGTTCAGGTGTTTATTTTATGCTAAACTGTAGGAAAGCATCAATGAGGTGGCCTCCAAGGGTGCTATAGGCATGTTGTGTGCCTGGTTTGTTGATGTTTGATGACGCCTCAAGGACCACAACTACCAGAAGTTACTTTCAGTAAGTACTTATACTTTGTTTGCTTTAACTAATCTTTGTGTGTTTAATTCCATATGACTTATGCTATTAAATATTCCATGTCCTTTGAAAACAAAATAAAGTTGTAGTACCTATAACTAGGTATGTAGGTCCATGAAAGACACTTAAATTCTCAGTGGGATCTTTACAACAACTCTAAAGCTTTTGATTTCTCTTTGTGTAAACTGAAAGTGGAATAGTTCTCTAAAACATAAACTAGCCTTCAATGTAGCCCTTACTTAGTTATTATGTAGATACCTATCGCTCTTTTAAATTTTAATGGCTTTATATAGTCCTTTGAACACATGAAATATTGCTCCCTGCAATAAAACAATAAAACTCGTTGTCGTCAATGGTGCCGGAATCAAGAAATTACTTATGCATCTATATAAATTGAAGTGAATAATTTTTTTACGCTTTCTTTGTCCCAAAGACTAAACGTTTTCGATGTTCATCTTGCAACGAGCCTTCGAATCAGTGCATTGGAAAATTTCGCTATTTATATATTTTTGTCGACTTTCGTTCCCGCCAATAAACATGTGACATTTGGCATAACCTAAAAATTTCTAGACGTCAGATTCAAAACGTCACTCATCTTTCAACTAGCACGTGGTGCGCAGTAAAATCTCGTCGACCAAATTGACGTTCGACGTATATTTAAATAATAGGTATATGGTTCATTATAAAACTTCATCTAGCAGGCTATGAAATTTTAACAGAAAAGGACGACATAATCAAAATAAATGGACTTTTGTTTCTCCAGCCTTTTCTTTTGACATTCACAGAAGATGAAGTTTTATAATAAACACCCCGTATTATTTGACAGTCTTGTCAAACTTCCAAATAGGCTTGCTGCTAAGTACCTCATGATTTTGATTTTATCTCTTCTTCCTGAGGTTTATTTGGAACTGAATTAAACGAATGAAACCAATAAGATCCAACAAAAACAAATTAATAACACAACGTTGGTAAACTGTGACACATTCTTTTATTAATGCACAAATACGGTAACATTTAAATGTATACATGGGAGTTAACAATATTTTTAAGTAACCGGCAAACTTGTATGAACGAAATGCTTACATGGCCAGGTAATTCAGTTTTAATAAAGAATTTTCATACCACCATATAGACAAAAAGTTATAGGAGTAGATCTGTTAATAATCAAAGAAGATATACCCTGTGTTTCTCAACTATATATGAAATAATTATTGCCCTGTGAGTAATAGTAGATCATTCAACCGAAAGTCGAATACAGTATAGGTAGAGGTAACTTCTGTCTTTTCACAGATTTAGTCCAGGGTTACATTGCTGTTAGAAAATATATATAGATCTCAGGGTTTGTTTGTTCAATGTTATTAACTTATAACAAAGTTTCAATTAAATACTTAACGTACAATAGTTATATCTAGGGTATTGTCTTTAACCAGATAATTGTTATTTTACGATCTCATATAAATACAAATTATACTAGGTACTTTGTGATATTTAGACTTTTCCGTCCTTTATAATTACTGTGTTCACTATACGAAAATGCTCTAGCAAGCTCTCTCAAACTGCGCATTTGCTAATAAATACATTAATGTTAAATCGTTCCTATCTACGTAATGAGGCTTCAAAAGCTCCAGCAGTCTTTAGCCCGAGTCAAATGAAACTTGACCCCGCGTTTAGGCCTACTATCACTCAACATGCCAAACCTAGTACAATTTGTGGCAATTTACCTGGCTTTAATTATACGTATAATATGATATAATAGCAAATTGTAATGTTTTGAAATAATTTGGCAATGCTAAAGCCAAAACGTCTTGTTCAGAATTCATCACGGATAAACTTTTGATATTTCAACACCTTTACAATTCGAAAATAAGCTTAAGTTTGACAACTTTTAAAGAGTAGTATCTGAAACGACTTATCACTTTGGCCTCTCTGTGGGAAACGCGCAAGCTCTAATAAGACGCCCAGATACTTTTATATATTTAGAGAATAGTTAATTATATATAATACAACGAACTTCAGCAGGAAACTCTACATTACATAACATCAACAGATTTTTTTGTGAAGTTTTATGATCTCTTTTTGAACACTGAGTTCCCATATCATGCAATTATACATGTTATAAACCAGTTGTGTAGGAGATTGAATTTAATATTCTGATACACAACTGTGGAAATACATTTGATATCGTTAAAGTACACATTTATTTTCCAATTATCTTCCTTTTTTTACCCATAAAATTGCCCTTCATCTCTATCCGATTGCAACGCGTTCACTGTATAAACAACAATATAAACTATATGACTATACGGTTTCATATTAAAACTAATCTAAAGATGACTAAAAAGAATATATACAACTTAAAAGCTCCTGTATTATGAGTAAATCTTAATAATTATCATGTGATATTCTCACAAAAGTTCATAGAACTATCACTGTGGCTCAAAACAGCCCGGTAGGTAATTTTTTCCTTGAACTTTTGCATCAAAATCGAAACAAGCATTCAACTGCACGTCGCCTTTTATAATACAATTAATGTTAAAAAAACTTTTTACACAATAACATTCTCCTTTATATACAAATTGCAACTAAATAGGTACTCGTAATTTTAGGAAGATACTCTGTCGGTTAATTGAAACTTCAGTACAATTTCACCTCTACAATTAAATGCGATATCACTAGCAAATTTTCTGCAAGGGTTCGTAAAGCACTTTTGCACATTAAATCGAACCCTTACCGGAAACACACGTATCTATATGGCTTTGCTCACTATACTGTGGTGCAGTTGCAGGAACGTACCCTCGATTGTTTAAAAAGTCTTGTTCGGAAGTTAGAAAGGTACGTCACTGTACAATCGTAAAATAACATTTCTAAACGAAACAAGTAAAAAAAAAGGTAATTGTTGTTCAACGTGAAGGTCTATATCGAATTGTTCATTTACGGAAGAGGTACGTCGACCTTAACGTAGTTCACTGGGAAATAGCCGGTGCGGCCGCCAATGCTGCCTTCGAACCAATTCTCGTCGATTTTATTGAGGAGAGTGATGACGTCGTTTTCCTGCAAAAATCCACTGTAAGATGACTTTTGCTTGACTTTCCAAAAAGCACCTACCTTAAAGCTCAACTCGCCAAGATTCTCAGCGTCAAAGTCGTACAGGGCCGTGCAGCATGGCTGTTTGTTCATGGGGGTCCTGGCAGGCGACGACCTCATGGGGGACGGCAAAGGAGATGCTAAGTTAGAAAACACGAATTATAGATCAGGTTGTACTACTTTGCTGCAGTTAAGCCTCAGATGGAGTAGTGTAAAAAATGTAATACTCCCCCGATCGTTATTGGCGATTTTAATGGGCGATGAGGAATGAAAAGAAGCAAGAAAAAAGCGCGCAATCTTATTTAAAAATCATTTTTAGACCAAAACGAATTGCAAATAAAAGAAAACAACCACTGAGAAAATAAAAGAAGACATAAGAATAAAATAATTACTGCACTTTCAATTAAAACATTTGCATCTCTAAATGACTCGCAGTAATTTTTTCATTAGTTGTGGTTGAAATTGCACTAGAAACCAAACACACGAAAAGCATTACTACGTTTTCTAGAAAATGTTACCATTGGCAGAGTGCTGTCCCGGGTGTAGTTCGAGTTGTTGTGGCTTATGTTGAGGAGAAGACACTTGCGAAGAGCCTAGCAACACATCTTTGTCAGAACAACATTTCAAGCAGGAAGATAGTGAAGGAAACCGCGCTAGTAGTGATGCCATATTGCGATAAGTTATTATCTGTGTTCAAGCATTATAGTAGCACTACTAGGCAGAACTGCTATTAGTTGGTATAACACTCAAAACCACGCATACAGGCACACAAACGCGAATCATGTAGAAACAGTTTGATTAAATGATCGTAGCAGAAAACTGAGTTTTCACGGTTTAAAATAGCGCAAAACGGAGGCAATGATTGGATATCAGCCAATAAGGTGACTTCTTTGTTTTTATTACCTATTTCGAGAAGCACAGGCGAAAATTGCGACTTTACGCCTATTTATATTTAACACATCAGCGGCTTGTTTTGGTTACGTACTTTGATGCACACAAAATGTAAATACGAAGTCAGCTGCTGGACCGTGCGGTGGTTAATGGGTTCACGCATTAAATAAAACACACGTATTTAAATTAGGAACTCATTTGGGTGCATTTCAAAGTCTTCTGCACTCTTACCGTTACTTGCAGTATCCGTGTCTAGCGGCGAGTAAAACGAAATTAGGAGATCCGGAATAACATCTAAATCAAATTCATCCGTTCACATACACCGTACAATTAAAAACTTAATAGCTAAGGCAGAAAACTTTAGTCAAAGCCTCATAGAGTGAACGAGGTAGAAAAGAATAATTAAAACCAAAAACCAGAAACTAAACAAAATAGGGGAGGTAGAGGAAATGGACTAAACTTAAATTAACCTTAACTAAAATACTTACAAAACCAAAACAATAAAACAAAAAATACCTTGGGGTAAACTCCAGGGATCGAAAGGATCGGAGGGCATTTGTTGTTTAATAGGCACGTTTTTTGGTGCAGGCCTTCGAAATTGGGTGGCCCCATTTGTTGAATGATTCTTAAGGTTTTGACTATAGGAATTGCTGCTAGAGTGATTATTGAATAGACTATGGTTGGAATTTGTACCGTTATATCCGTCCGACACTGCAGAAGAGACTCCTTCTATGTTTAAATCTGAAAGAGTTTTAGGTACGAATTCCACTTTGGGACGATTCGCCGCTTCTTCTCTCCTGGAAATTTATTTGTTCTCTTTACCAATTAAACAGAGCTTAACGCTAACTCCTTACTTTTCTTGCAGTGTCTCGGTAAGCGTTTTAAGGATATCTGTGCACTGGCTGTGGTAATCTAACAAACCTTCTGCAAATGTAGCTAATTGAGATATTTGTTCTACCTACGGGCAAAGCGATCATTTATAAAACAGTTCATTTAAATTAAATTTATTAGTTGACACAAGCCTGCATAACCACCGTCACCAACATCGCTATTAAACTAAATAAAGTATTCTTCGAAGAGTGGAAATTAGAGACCAGAGCCTTGCAAGTGAGAATGAGTTGACTTGCTGAACCAAAGAATGTTAATTACACAAATAGTGGACCCAGATAACATTGAATATTCTAGTAATATCCTTACAAACTTCAATAGGAAATATTCTTAGATTATTCTTAAGAATATTTAAAGAAATAAAATTATTCCAGGAATGTTTACTTGGAATATTCATGGAATAATATAAGAATGAAAAATGAAGTATGGAAATCCATTATTGTTTTTATCAATTATTAAGTTAATATATACTATTTATGTTTATAGCGTTTTCGATTGGCAACTTTGTACCTATCTACTACATATACACTTCATTAACATTAAATAACAAGCGATAAGAATATACCAAGTGTCCAGCACAACCCTGGACATAGGAGATTAACATGGGAAATCGAAGAAATATTTTTTTGCACCTGTACGGTTGATTTGATTGAAAAACTTTTAAGACTAAAATTGTAGAGCTTATGGTCAGCTATCTTCCTGTAATTTTTTCAATACCTCAGTTTTGGCTGTTTTTTGACAAAACTCCTCGAAAAGTGCAAGAATTTGAATTTGGCGCGTCACCCCCGCCATGCATGTGCAGTGTCGCCAACATAATAATTTCTCATGTCAGAGTCAGAGCCGACTTTCCTTTCTTATTTATTTTGAGGGACTATCATGTAGTAATTAGCGTGATTATGCAGTGAAAATATGTTGGCGACCCTGCACATGCATGGCGGGGGTGACGCACCAAATTCAAATTTTTGCACTTTTCGAGGCGTTTTTCCAAAAAACGGCCAAAACTGGGATTTTGAAAAAATGACAGGATGATAGCTGACCATACGCTCTACAACTTTACTCTTAAAAGTTGTTCAATCAATTCAACCGTACAGGCGCAAAAAAATAAAAACCGATTTCCCATGTTAATCTCCTATGTTCAGGGTTGTGCTGGACACCCGGTATTATTTTTGTGCACTCAATTTAATGGTAATAGTTCAGTTGGACCCATAAGAATTGCGGAGAAGTTGGCAGGAAATGACGTCACTTGACGTTTTACGCCAATAGATTTGGTGGATGTATGAACTTTGTCTATGTATAGAATTGGAGAAAGCAAATAATTTCCGACATTTCCCTACAACTGGTAACATTTTTTGCCGAAAAGTCCGCCATGTTTGTGTGCCCTTGACGGAATGTTATCGTCACTCTTTTTATCAAGGACGGTAAACAGAACAGGACGGTCCACTGCCATTTAAACAACATGACCCAAAATAATGACGTCAGCATAGTGCGGACTTGGGAGCGATAATGACGTCATTAGGTTTGTTCCAACCAACCAAGAAACCGTTCGGGAATGGTTCAAAAATCATTCTGGTCAATTCACTAATATAAATTTTAAATTGGGAGAACCAATGTGTTTGTCCAGAGTGGTTCTGCAAGGATTTTGGTTCCTCTGCGAGTTGGAACAAACTTATAAGGTTCTCTAAATTGCTCATTTCGATTTGGAATTTTTACCAGTGTGTTGGCTAGAATGATTTTCTAACGGTTCTCTGGCGTGTTGGAACAAACCTAATAGGTTTGTTCTAACGAATCGAAATGAGCAATTTAGTTACTCTAGGAGCAATTTAGAGATCCTCATAAGGTTTGTTCCGACTCGCCGAGGAACCAAAATCCTTGCAAAACCACTCTGGACCAACACATTGGTTCTCCCAATTTAAAATTTATATTAGTGGATTGACTAGAATGATTTTTGAACCATTCCGGAACGGTTTCTTGGTTGGTTGGAACAAACCTATTAGCTTTGTTCCAAACATCCAGGGAGCCATTCCAGAACCGTTACAAAATCATTGTGGCCAACTCACTAGTAAAAATTTCAAATCGAAATTATTATTTTAGATTTTCAGAGAGATTCAGGAACCTTATAAGTTTGTCCAACCTGCCAAGGAATCATCCCAAAACGCTTGCAGAACCACTCTGGGCAAACATATTGTCTATTTCAGTTTTAAATTTATATTAGTGAGTTGTTCAAAATGATTTTTGCACCGTTCTGGAACGGTTTCTTGGTGGGTTGGAACCGAGCTATTATTTCCCGAGCCCCGTGGCCATTATCGGCGCTGCAATTACGGCTGTCAATAATGTCTTTGCTGACGCTGTATTAGTAATTTTTTAATAGCCTTTTCGGGCGGTCGCTTTAAACCGCTCTGAAGCTATTTCCATCATTTGTTGCCTTAATAAGAATGTAAGGACGGAAATAGTCTCAGGGCGGTCTAGAGCGGTGACCCGAAAACACTGTGAATATTTGATTTGACACTCAGAATAAATATAATAAATAGACTCAACATTTCAATCGTAAAATGCCTGTGTAAACACGGTCAGTTATTATACATAAACATCAATGAGTGTGATAAAGAAAGATAGACTAGCGTGATAGTTATAAGGCAACACCGCATCATTCGCAGGTTTGCAAGTTTACTTACTTGTGGAATGATAATTTGGGGTTCATATAATCAAGTTTTTAGACACTTGGCATTGTCGAATCATTGTAATGCCTTGGAACAACCACACAAACCACTACACTATGAATAAAGTTCAATAAACGGTCTAAATTTAATTTAAAAAAAAACGCAGGTAAATATAACGCCGCTGCAACGCTGTACCGAATGCGGCAGTGTGATTTATCGCATTGAACTTGTACTAGAACTATATCTCTCTCTGTCACACAAGAGTATCAGCTGCAAGTGAAGCAACACAGATAGCGAGGCCGATCTTCACGGATTAGCTTGTAATGTTTAATCACTCACCATTTCATTCTATTACCTGTTTGTGACGTATTTACGATTTTCGTAAAATTGGAATTCGAGGTTTCCAGATTGAGCAAAATTAATATTTAAATAACCACATTAAATTGTTATTTCTATTATTAATTGGAAACTGTGTTAGAATTACTTTTACATTTTCTAGGAAAACGTCTACTAATATTTTTTCTAATATTTAATTATTATTAATTAACAATCTGGATTGAATTACATTCAATCCAGATACCTCGGCAATATGCTCTTTACATTTTACGGCAAATTATTATGAAAGAGACTTGTGGGTAAGTATTACATTCAGTATTAAGTAGGTATCTACATTGCTTCTAAGGCGGCTGGCTTTTACACTAAAGCAACCAGCAATTAGCAACGGACCATGAGCAATATTTATTGCTCGCCGCTTTTATATTGAATTAGGGACAGAACTCTCACATTAGAGCAACTTGACAACAAAGAGCCTCTACAACAAAAATGTTCAAAGTTGCAACAATATTTAATGTCTGCGGGTTCTATATCGATATAGGTACCACTGAATTTCGCAGTATTTTCTTCTGCTATGAGTAGCAGGGTGTCTACTGAGTAGAACAAAAGAAAAAAAAATGTGGATGAACCATATTTAGTAACGGGAAATCATTTTTTCTATAAGCGTATTAATTCTTTAGACTTGCTTCAGTTGCTTCTGTTTGGCGTCCTGCTGAACTAGGCAACTTTCAATACTTTCATATTGTTCGTTACGCTCGGTCGTCGCGATGAATGCAATGTTGCCAGTTGGTAAATTTTAAATTGTAACGTGGGGATGCAATGCAATGCATCATACATGAGGGCCCCGTAAGGGGCCCTCATGTATGTTGCATTGCAGGTTAGTTTAGGTTAGATCGGGTTTGTTCAGTTCTGTTATTTCTTTATGTTCTCATTTTACGTTACATTTAGCTTGTAATGGCATTTATTCTTTTAAACATTTAATTTTGCGCAACGATCGGCAACGCTGTATATGGCGAATGATGGAGGAAAGAGTTTTAGCATAGTAAAGTGTGATAAATTGGCTGTTTTGTGATTCATTTTTTTTATGTTAAATATGATTGATCCACATTTTTTTTCTTTTGATCTACTCAGTAGACACCCTGCTACTCATAACGCAAGAAAATATTGCGAAATTCAGTGGTAATTATATCCATATGGACCCTGACTGCGATCCACAGTGCATGTAAGACGAGCATATCCCTAAAAATTATGCGTCCGTGGAATAAACTGTTAAATATTTATCTCACCAGAGCACTAGTGGACGTCACGCCGCGGGTACAGAAAAAAAAGGGAACTGGGCCGTCCTGTCAGTCTAGCGTCCTTCTCTTTTTTCTCTTTATGATCTTTATAAGGTTGTCTCCCTTAAGGCACCCTTTCTTCTAGTGGCCCGGTACTAATACAAAAGGTGAGTTCGATAATTACATCCCGAGCACTCGGGATAGCAGCCTATCTCACTCTAGCTTGTTAAGATTTTAGGAGATGGTCTGTGTCCGGAGCGCTCGGATGGAATTACCGAACTCGGCTAATGATAAAATAGCGAAGTTTACGCTATGTTTGGGTAATAAGTTGTATGACCATCTTTGTGTCTAGAGAAGGTCTCTAATTTGGCAACATTTCGGTGAATATGGTTAAAATAGGGCGAATTCCAAAACTCACCAGGTCATTTACCTTGTAGAACAGTCACCTGCTTAATACATTGAATTGCTAGATGGCCATCATATGACCAGCTTAACCAGTAGATGATGATCTAGTGAGTTTTGGAATTCGCCCTTTATGATCATTGCCAATAAAGAGCTACAACTTAGGAATAAATTACCTATTGTAATTTTAAATAAGCGAAACACTAAACAAATAATTCTGACCTTCTAATCAGAGGCTGGCGAAGTTCTTCGACTTTACGTACCAGAGAGATGGAATGAATTAATCTCTCCGCAGCCAAATCGTCCTTTTAAGTATCATTTATCATACGTTTCAGGCAGCATTTTCTCTAAAATCTCTTGAAATTCAAAACTAAAAACACAAACAGTAAAGTTTGCGCCGCGCCGTCATAAAACCGATATTGAAAATGCGACGTAACGACCGCAATGTCATAATTGACTGATACCATTTGTCAAGCACGACGAGGAACTATGGCCCGACAGCTTTTCTCCGTTATAAAGTCAAGATCGTTACAACTGTCCACAATCAATAATTTTTCATACAAAAAAGGAATTTTGTCTATGTATTCGCTTTTGTCCGTTTACGGTTGTCAATAGAAAACGAGTAGACAGGTTCCATAACTTGGGAGATTAAACCCTTCGGAGATCGATTTTTAGGCACTTTTAGAACGTGCTTTAGAAGCATTTAGAAAAGTCCGATTATAGGACTAGTTTCACTCTTATGTTTCATACGTTCACAGAGGATCATTCCGGTTTCCGTTTTGTCCTCAATTTTCAACTTTGACCAGTAGGTATTCCAAAATAATACTTAATGTATAATTGTGTCAATTTCCTAACTAATAGTCAAAAAATTGACAAAATTTGACTGTTGAGAATCGAAAACAACGGTATACTATGGTCCATTTCAAACAGACGTTCATCTAGCAGGCTGAGGAATTGACAGATTCGTCCTATTCCCTCCATGTAAATGTGTCGTTTATATGTGAATTTCTCAGCTTACTAGATGAATATCTATTTGAAATGGACTCTAGTAGTGATTGATATCCAAATTAATTATTTCCAGAATATAGAATTTAGAATGACACTAGAATATTCAAGTTTATTAAAGGAAACCCACGCTAAAAGTTTAAAATAGTCCTGGAATATTTAATTGAAATATTCCTATATATAATATTCCTAATTGAATATTTTTATAGAATATTCCAGGAACATATCTTGCTATCTGGGGATGCCCCATTTACCGAAAGTACCTGCCTGAGAAGCTGTTTATTACATTCTTGTAGCGTTTTGACTGGCTGTACTAGTGATGCGCACTTCGGTCTTCAAGGCGCTACACTAATAACCTACTATATACAGAAAACCATTGGAAAAAGAGCAGAATTCAATTTCTGATGTTAAAGCAGACCTGTGTAACTAATAACAATTGCTAAAGACTTGTCGAAGTTTCAATATCGAACGGTTCAGAATTTATGCCGGACATGCATTAAAACTGTTTTCCTGTGAGCTTTAGGTTCGCGATCCATCATCCTAAGGCAATCAATTAACCCAGGCAAAGCCAGAGAAACCTTCGACGTATCTTATGCAAGAAGGTTAAATCAAAATAATTGAACCGGCTTTAGAAAATATTATGTACGGCATGTAGGGGTAACTTACGTCATTTTCTAGCAGATTGAACATGCCCATTTGAGCGAGGTGTAGAGATTCGGCGAACTTCTCCTCGGAGGTTTTGATTTCTTCATCTGTAATATTTTTCGACCCTGTTAGGTAGACAACAGGCGAAAAAAAAAGAAAAACGTGCAGAATTAAAAAACTGGCATGCAAAGGGGATTTACAAATAAGACACAAAACAGCTATAAAAGCATCGTTCTAATTGAACTACGGAGATAAAGAACGTTCTAATTGTCGCAGTTTCCCCTTTTCACAATCCGCTTTACGAAGATAAAATAATAACCGTATCTCGCAGGGCTTGTTGCATTACGTTCGTTGTACACTTGGGAAAAGACGCAAGCAGCAAATAGAATAATAACACAAATTCGCAGCGCAACCTAAGTATCTAGACCTACGAAGAAGAATATAGTCGTAATGAGCAAGAAACTATAAAACGTTTTAAAACTAAAATAATTGATTGAGGCTTTATTCTCGTACGTTTAATATCCGAAAACATTCTTGTAACAGCAAAGAGTAAAGGGCAATAGATAAAATTATCAAGATTCTTATCATTAATAAAAATGACCAGGGGCGATCCTAAACTAGGGGCCGCCCGTGTGCAAATCGATTTCGGCCGCCTCTAAATGTCAAAAATAGCTACAACGTCTACAAAGAAAAAAAGTTCAATATAATCAAAAATAATCACCTCTTTGAATTTGTGATTTACGAAATCAGCTTCCACATCCAAAAAATCTGGTTTAATCGAAATGATTTTAGGTCCTCCAAGGTTTGAGTATAGAAATCTATACTTATTTATTATAATATCCCCAATAAATCACAAAATCATGTCTAGTTATGTCAAAGTTATGTCTAGTTAATTTAGATTAGTTCAGGTTAGATGCTTTCATCTCCTTTGAAAAAGCCAAAAATTACCGTAAAATATCTCGCAAGAAAAAAGTTTTTGAAACCATTTTTAAGTAATAATGAGTGGGATAGAGAAAGAATTATGGAGAAGACAGTGTTCAGAAGAGAGATGTATAGATCTTTTTTTCGCATTAGTGCGAAAGACGGGTAGACCTTTATATAATTGTTAGAACAAGCTATATCTAGTTAATGTAGGTTAGTTCAGGTTAGTTGCTTTCTTTTCTTTTGAAAAAAAATATAGTGAAATATCCCAGCAAGAAAAGAAATTTTAGAAACCGTTTTTAAGTAATAATGGGTGGGATAGAGAGAGACTTATGGAGAAGACAGTGTTTAAAAGAGAGATGCATAGATCTTTTTTTCGCATTAGTGCGAAAGGCGGTCCCATCTTTATCATAATTGTTAGAACAAGTTATAGCTACTTAATATAGGTTAGTTCAGGTTAGTTGCTTTCAGCTCTTTTGAAAAAGAAACAAAAATACAGTAAAATATCTCGCAAGAAAAAAGTTTTCGAAACTGTTTTTAAGAAACAATGAGTGAGATAGAGAAAGACTTATGGAGAAGACAGTGTTTAAAAGAGAGATGCAAAAATCTTCTTTTTTTGCATTAGTGCACAAGGCGAACCAGTCAACTGAGTCAATTCGAGTATGGTGGAGTTGAATCGAAACTTTCTAACTCGAATCTACTTATACCATTTCCCAGGAAAAAAATAACTTTCTTTTTAATGGCCATTCTGATTATAAATTCGGAATAAATAAAACACAATTAACAAATATATTGATTGTTATAGAAAAACCTATTTCTGACGTCTGATAGAGCCAAAAAAAAATTAAAATAAAATATCTCGCGAGAAAAAAAAAGTTTTTGAAACATTTTTAAGTAGCAATGACAGAGAAAGACTTATGGAGAAAACCGCCTTAAAGAGAGAGATGCATAGATCTTTTTTTTGCATAGCCGAGAACCAAAACAAAACCCACCTTGTTGCGTTAAGTATTTGCCGCTGATTATAGTTTTGTTATATGTAAGTATATTTATAGTTTCACCCTAAGGAAGACTTTAGTAAATGCTGAAATTATGGCAATTTCCCCCCCCCCCCCTCCCACCAAAAAAAGCCAAAAATTACCGTAAAATATCTCGCAAGAAAAAAGTTTTTGAAACCATTTTTAAGTAATAATGAGTGGGATAGAGAAAGAATTATGGAGAAGACAGTGTTTAAAAGCGAGATGCATTTTTCGCATTAGTGCGAAAGGCGGTCCCATCTTTATATAATTGTTAGAACAAGTTATAGCTACTAGGTTAGTTCAGGTTAGTTGCTTTCAGCTCTTTTGAAAAAGAAACAAAAATACAGTAAAATATCTCGCAAGAAAAAAGTTTTCGAAACTGTTTTTAAGAAACAATGAGTGAGATAGAGAAAGATTTATGGAGAAGACAGTGTTTAAAAGAGAGATGCAAAAATCTTCTTTTTTTGCATTAGTGCACAAGGCGAACCAGTCAACTGAGTCAATTCGAGTATGGTGGAGTTGAATCGAAACTTTCTAACTCGAATCTACTTATACCATTTCCCAGGAAAAAAATAACTTTCTTTTTAATGGCCATTCTGATTATAAATTCGGAATAAATAAAACACAATTAACAAATATATCGATTGTTATAGAAAAACCTATTTCTGACGTTTGATAGAGCCAAAAAATAAATTAAAGTGAAATATCTCGCGAGAAAAAAAAAAGTTTTTGAAACATTTTTAAGTAGTAATGACAGAGAAAGACTTATGGAGAAAACCGCCTTAAAGAGAGAGATGCATAGATCTTTTTTTTGCATAGCCGAGAACCAAAACAAAACCCACCTTGCTGCGTTAAGTATTTGCCGCTGATTATAGTTTTGTTATATGTAAGTATATTTATAGTTTCACCCTAAGGAAGACTTTAGTAAATGTTGAAATTATGGCAATTCCCCCCCCCCCCCTCCCACCAAATAAAGCCAAAAATTACCGTAAAATATCTCGCAAGAAAAAAGTTTTTGAAACCATTTTTAAGTAATAATGAGTGGGATAGAGAAAGAATTATGGAGAAGGCAGTGTTTAAAAGAGAGATGCATTTTTTCGCATTAGTGCGAAAGGCGGTCCCATCTTTATATAATTGTTAGAACAAGTTAGATCTAGTTAATGTAGGTTAGTTGCTTTCTTTTCTTTTGAAAAAAAAATACAGTGAAATATCTCAGCAAGAAAAAAAATTTTAGAAACCGTTTTTAAGAAATAATGGGTGCGATAGAGAGAGACTTATGGAGAAGACAGTGTTTAAAAGAGAGATGCAAAATCTTCTTTTTTTGCATTAGTGCACAAGGCGAAACCAGTCAACTGAGTCAACTCGAGTATGGTGGAGTTGAATCGAAACTTTCTAACTCGAATCTACTTATACCATTTCCCAGGAAAAAAATAACTTTCTTTTTAATGGCCATTCTGATTATAAATTCGGAATAAATAAAACACAATTAACAAATATATCGATTGTTATAGAAAAACCTATTTCTGACGTCTGATAGAGCCAAAAAAAAATTAAAATAAAATATCTCGCGAGAAAAAAAAAGTTTTTGAAACATTTTTAAGTAGCAATGACAGAGAAAGACTTATGGAGAAAACCGCCTTAAAGAGAGAGATGCATAGATCTTTTTTTTGCATAGCCGAGAACCAAAACAAAACCCACCTTGTTGCGTTAAGTATTTGCCGCTGATTATAGTTTTGTTATATGTAAGTATATTTATAGTTTCACCCTAAGGAAGACTTTAGTAAATTCTGAAATTATGGCAATTTCCCCCCCCCCCCCTCCCACCAAAAAAAGCCAAAAATTACCGTAAAATATCTCGCAAGAAAAAAGTTTTTGAAACCATTTTTAAGTAATAATGAGTGGGATAGAGAAAGAATTATGGAGAAGACAGTGTTTAAAAGCGAGATGCATTTTTCGCATTAGTGCGAAAGGCGGTCCCATCTTTATATAATTGTTAGAACAAGTTATAGCTACTAGGTTAGTTCAGGTTAGTTGCTTTCAGCTCTTTTGAAAAAGAAACAAAAATACAGTAAAATATCTCGCAAGAAAAAAGTTTTCGAAACTGTTTTTAAGAAACAATGAGTGAGATAGAGAAAGATTTATGGAGAAGACAGTGTTTAAAAGAGAGATGCAAAAATCTTCTTTTTTTGCATTAGTGCACAAGGCGAACCAGTCAACTGAGTCAATTCGAGTATGGTGGAGTTGAATCGAAACTTTCTAACTCGAATCTACTTATACCATTTCCCAGGAAAAAAATAACTTTCTTTTTAATGGCCATTCTGATTATAAATTCGGAATAAATAAAACACAATTAACAAATATATCGATTGTTATAGAAAAACCTATTTCTGACGTTTGATAGAGCCAAAAAATAAATTAAAGTGAAATATCTCGCGAGAAAAAAAAAAGTTTTTGAAACATTTTTAAGTAGTAATGACAGAGAAAGACTTATGGAGAAAACCGCCTTAAAGAGAGAGATGCATAGATCTTTTTTTTGCATAGCCGAGAACCAAAACAAAACCCACCTTGCTGCGTTAAGTATTTGCCGCTGATTATAGTTTTGTTATATGTAAGTATATTTATAGTTTCACCCTCACGAAGACTTTAGTAAATGTTGAAATTATGGCAATTCCCCCCCCCCCCCCACCAAAAAAAGCCAAAAATTACCGTAAAATATCTCGCAAGAAAAAAGTTTTTGAAACCATTTTTAAGTAATAATGAGTGGGATAGAGAAAGAATTATGGAGAAGACAGTGTTTAAAAGAGAGATGCATTTTTTCGCATTAGTGCGAAAAGCGGTCCCATCTTTATATAATTGTTAGAACAAGTTAGATCTAGTTAATGTAGGTTAGTTGCTTTCTTTTTTTTTGAAAAAAAAAATACAGTGAAATATCTCAGCAAGAAAAAAAATTTTAGAAACAGTTTTTAAGAAATAATGGGTGCGATAGAGAGAGACTTATGGAGAAGACGGTGTTTAAAAGAGAGATGCATTTTTTCGCATTAGTGCGAAAGGCGGTCCCATCTTTATCATAATTGTTAGAACAAGTTATATCTACTTAATGTAGGTTAGTTCAGGTTAGTTGCTTTCAGCTCTTTTGAAAAAGAAACAAAAATACAGTAAAATATCTCGCAAGAAAAAAGTTTTCGAAACTGTTTTTAAGAAACAATGAGTGAGATAGAGAAAGACTTATGGAGAAGACAGTGTTTAAAAGAGAGATGCAAAATCTTCTTTTTTTGCATTAGTGCACAAGGCGAAACCAGTCAACTGAGTCAATTCGAGTATGGTGGAGTTGAATCGAAACTTTCTAACTCGAATCTACTTATACCATTTCCCAGGAAAAAAATAACTTTCTTTTTAATGGCCATTCTGATTATAAATTCGGAATAAATAAAACACAATTAACAAATATATCGATTGTTATAGAAAAACCTATTTCTGACGTTTGATAGAGCCAAAAAATAAATTAAAGTGAAATATCTCGCGAGAAAAAAAAGTTTTTGAAACATTTTTAAGTAGTAATGAGTGGGACAGAGAAAGACTTATGGAGAAAACAGCCTTAAAGAGAGAGATGAATAGATCTTTTTTTTTTGCGTAGCCCAGAACCAAAACAAAACCCACCTTGTTGCGTTAAGTATTTGCCGCTGATTATAGTTTTGGTATATGTAAGTATATTTATAGTTTCACCCTAAGGAAGACTTTAGTAAATGTTGAAATTATGGCAATTTCCCCCCCCCCCTCCCACCAAAAAAAGCCAAAAATTACCGTAAAATATCTCGCAAGAAAAAAGTTTTTGAAACCATTTTTAAGTAATAATGAGTGGGATAGAGAAAGAATTATGGAGAAGACAGTGTTTAAAAGAGAGATGCATTTTTTCGCATTAGTGCGAAAGGCGGTCCCATCTTTATATAATTGTTAGAACAAGTTATATCTACTTAATATAGGTTAGTTCAGGTTAGTTGCTTTCAGCTCTTTTGAAAGAGAAACAAAAATACAGTAAAATATCTCGCAAGAAAAAAGTTTTCGAAACTGTTTTTAAGAAACAATGAGTGAGATAGAGAAAGACTTATGGAGAAGACAGTGTTTAAAAGAGAGATGCAAAAATCTTCTTTTTTTGCATTAGTGCACAAGGCGAACCAGTCAACTGAGTCAACTCGAGTATGGTGGAGTTGAATCGAAACTTTCTAACTCGAATCTACTTATATCATTTCCCAGAAAAAAAATAAATTTCTTTTTAATGGCCATTCTGATTATAAATTCGGAATAAATAAAACACAATTAACAAATATATTGATTGTTATAGAAAAAGCTATTTCTGACGTTTGATAGAGCCAAAAAAAAAAATTAAAGTGAAATATCTCGCGAGAAAAAAAAAGTGTTTGAAACATTTTTAAGTAGTAATGACAGAGAAAGACTTATGGAGAAAACAGCCTTAAAGAGAGAGATGCATAGATCTTTTTTTTTGCATAGCCGAGAACCAAAACAAAACCCACCTTGTTGCGTTAAGTATTTGCCGGTGATTATAGTTTTGTATTAAGTATATTTATAGTTTCACCCTAAGGAAGACTTTAGTAAATGTTGAAGTTCCCACCAAAAAAAGCCAAAAATTACCGTAAAATATCTCGCAAGAAAAAAGTTTTTGAAACCATTTTTAAGTAATAATGAGTGGGATAGAGAAAGAATTATGGAGAAGACAGTGTTTAAAAGAGAGATGCGTTTTTTCGCATTAGTGCGAAAGGCGGTCCCATCTTTATATAATTGTTAGAACAAGTTATATATAATGTAGGTTAGTTGCTTTCTTTTCTTTTGAAAAAAAAATACAGTGAAATATCTCACCAAGAAAATAAATTTTAGAAACCGTTTTTAAGAAATAATGGGTGCGATAGAGAGAGACTTATGGAGAAGACAGTGTTTAAAAGAGAGATGCATTTTTTCGCATTAGTGCGAAACTAATGACGAAAAAAAATAACTTTCTTTTTAATGGCCATTCTGATTATAAATTCGGAATAAATAAAACACAATTAACAAATATATCGATTGTTATAGAAAAACCAATTTCTGACGTTTGATAGAGCCAAAAAATAAATTAAAGTGAAATATCTCGCGAGAAAAAAAAAAGTTTTTGAAACATTTTTAAGTAGTAATGACAGAGAAAGACTTATGGAGAAAACAGCCTTACAGAGAGAGATGCATAGATCTTTTTTTTGCATAGCCGAGAACCAAAACAAAACCCACCTTGTTGCGTTAAGTATTTGCCGGTGATTATAGTTTTGTATTAAGTATATTTATAGTTTCACCCTAAGGAAGACTTTAGTAAATGTTGAAGTTCCCACCAAAAAAAGCCAAAAATTACCGTAAAATATCTCGCAAGAAAAAAGTTTTTGAAACCATTTTTAAGTAATAATGAGTGGGATAGAGAAAGAATTATGGAGAAGACAGTGTTTAAAAGAGAGATGCATTTTTTCGCATTAGTGCGAAAGGCGGTCCCATCTTTATATAATTGTTAGAACAAGTTATATATAATGTAGGTTAGTTGCTTTCTTTTCTTTTGAAAAAAAAATACAGTGAAATATCTCAGCAAGAAAAAAAATTTTAGAAACCGTTTTTAAGAAATAATGGGTGCGATAGAGAGAGACTTATGGAGAAGACAGTGTTTAAAAGAGAGATGCATTTTTTCGCATTAGTGCGAAACTAATGACGAAAAAAAATAACTTTCTTTTTAATGGCCATTCTGATAATAAATAAAACACAATTAACAAATATATCGATTGTTATAGAAAAACCTATTTCTGACGTTTGATAGAGCCAAAAAATAAATTAAAGTGAAATATCTCGCGAGGAAAAAAAAGTGTTTGAAACATTTTTAAGTAGTAATGAGTGGGACAGAGAAAGACCTATGGAGAAAACAGCCTTAAAGAGAGAGATGCATAGATCTTTTTTTTGCATAGCCTAGAACCAAAACAAAACCCACCTTGTTGCGTTAAGTATTTGCCGCTGATTATAGTTTTGTTATATGTAAGTATATTTATAGTTTCACCCTAAGGAAGACTTTAGTAAATGTTGAAGTTCCCACCAAAAAAAGCCAAAAATTACCGTAAAATATCTCGCAAGAAAAAAGTTTTTGAAACCATTTTTAAGTAATAATGAGTGGGATAGAGAGAGACTTAGGGAGAAGACAGTGTTTAAAAGAGAGATGCATTTTTTCGCATTAGTGCGAAAGGCGGTCCCATCTTTATATAATTGTTAGAACAAGTTATATCTACTTAATATAGGTTAGTTCAGGTTAGTTGCTTTCAGCTCTTTTGAGAAAAACCTATTTCTGACGTTTGATAGAGCCAAAAAAAAATTAAAGTGAAATATCTCGCGAGAAAAAAAAAGTTTTTGAAACATTTTTAAGTAGTAATGAGTGGGATAGAGAAAGACTTATGGAGAAAACAGCCTTAAAGAGAGAGATGCATAGATCTTTTTTTTTTGCATAGCCCAGAACCAAAACAAAACCCACCTTGTTGCGTTAAGTATTTGCCGCTGATTATAGTTTTGTTATATGTAAGTATATTTATAGTTTCACCCTAAGGAAGACTTTAGTAAATGTTAAAATTATGGCAATTTCCCCCCCCCTCCCTCTCCCACCAAAAAAAGCCAAAAATTACCGTAAAATATCTCGCAAGAAAAAAGTTTTTGAAACCATTTTTAAGTAATAATGAGTGGGATAGAGAGAGACTTAGGGAGAAGACAGTGTTTAAAAGAGAGATGCATTTTTTCGCATTAGTGCGAAAGGCGGTCCCATCTTTATATAATTGTTAGAACAAGTTATATCTACTTAATATAGGTTAGTTCAGGTTAGTTGCTTTCAGCTCTTTTGAAAAAGAAACAAAAATACAGTAAAATATCTCGCAAGAAAAAAGTTTTTGAAACTGTTTTTAAGAAACAATGAGTGAGATAGAGAAAGACTTATGGAGAAGACAGTGTTTAAAAGAGAGATGCAAAAATCTTCTTTTTTTGCGTTAGTGCACAACGCGAAACCAGTCAACTGAGTCAACTCGAGTATGGTGGAGTTGAATCGAAACTTTCTAACTCGAATCTACTTATAACATTTCCCAGGAAAAAAATAACTTTCTTTTTAATGGTCATTCTGATTATAAATTCGGAATAAATAAAACACAATTAACAAATATATTGATTGTTATAGAAAAACCTAGTTCTGACGTTTGATAGAGCCAAAAAAAAATTAAAGTGAAATATCTCGCGAGAAAAAAAAAGTTTTTGAAACATCTTTAAGTAGTAATGACAGAGAAAGACTTATGGAGAAAACCGCCTTAAAGAGAGAGATGCATAGATCTTTTTTTTTTGCATAGCCCAGAACCAAAACAAAACCCACCTTGTTGCGTTAAGTATTTGCCGCTGATTATAGTTTTGTTATATGTAAGTATATTTATAGTTTCACCCTCACGAAGACTTTAGTAAATGTTGAAATTATGGCAATTCCCCCCCCCCCCCCCCACCAAAAAAAGCCAAAAATTACCGTAAAATATCTCGCAAGAAAAAAGTTTTTGAAACCATTTTTAAGTAATAATGAGTGGGATAGAGAAAGAATTATGGAGAAGACAGTGTTTAAAAGAGAGATGCATTTTTTCGCATTAGTGCGAAAAGCGGTCCCATCTTTATATAATTGTTAGAACAAGTTAGATCTAGTTAATGTAGGTTAGTTGCTTTCTTTTTTTTTGAAAAAAAAAATACAGTGAAATATCTCAGCAAGAAAAAAAATTTTAGAAACAGTTTTTAAGAAATAATGGGTGCGATAGAGAGAGACTTATGGAGAAGACGGTGTTTAAAAGAGAGATGCATTTTTTCGCATTAGTGCGAAAGGCGGTCCCATCTTTATCATAATTGTTAGAACAAGTTATATCTACTTAATGTAGGTTAGTTCAGGTTAGTTGCTTTCAGCTCTTTTGAAAAAGAAACAAAAATACAGTAAAATATCTCGCAAGAAAAAAGTTTTCGAAACTGTTTTTAAGAAACAATGAGTGAGATAGAGAAAGACTTATGGAGAAGACAGTGTTTAAAAGAGAGATGCAAAATCTTCTTTTTTTGCATTAGTGCACAAGGCGAAACCAGTCAACTGAGTCAATTCGAGTATGGTGGAGTTGAATCGAAACTTTCTAACTCGAATCTACTTATACCATTTCCCAGGAAAAAAATAACTTTCTTTTTAATGGCCATTCTGATTATAAATTCGGAATAAATAAAACACAATTAACAAATATATCGATTGTTATAGAAAAACCTATTTCTGACGTTTGATAGAGCCAAAAAATAAATTAAAGTGAAATATCTCGCGAGAAAAAAAAGTTTTTGAAACATTTTTAAGTAGTAATGAGTGGGACAGAGAAAGACTTATGGAGAAAACAGCCTTAAAGAGAGAGATGAATAGATTTTTTTTTTTTGCGTAGCCCAGAACCAAAACAAAACCCACCTTGTTGCGTTAAGTATTTGCCGCTGATTATAGTTTTGGTATATGTAAGTATATTTATAGTTTCACCCTAAGGAAGACTTTAGTAAATGTTGAAATTATGGCAATTTCCCCCCCCCCTCCCACCAAAAAAAGCCAAAAATTACCGTAAAATATCTCGCAAGAAAAAAGTTTTTGAAACCATTTTTAAGTAATAATGAGTGGGATAGAGAAAGAATTATGGAGAAGACAGTGTTTAAAAGAGAGATGCATTTTTTCGCATTAGTGCGAAAGGCGGTCCCATCTTTATATAATTGTTAGAACAAGTTATATCTACTTAATATAGGTTAGTTCAGGTTAGTTGCTTTCAGCTCTTTTGAAAAAGAAACAAAAATACAGTAAAATATCTCGCAAGAAAAAAGTTTTTGAAACTGTTTTTAAGAAACAATGAGTGAGATAGAGAAAGACTTATGGAGAAGACAGTGTTTAAAAGAGAGATGCAAAAATCTTCTTTTTTTGCGTTAGTGCACAACGCGAAACCAGTCAACTGAGTCAACTCGAGTATGGTGGAGTTGAATCGAAACTTTCTAACTCGAATCTACTTATACCATTTCCCAGGAAAAAAATAACTTTCTTTTTAATGGCCATTCTGATTATAAATTCGGAATAAATAAAACACAATTAACAAATATATTGATTGTTATAGAAAAACCTAGTTCTGACGTTTGATAGAGCCAAAAAAAAATTAAAGTGAAATATCTCGCGAGAAAAAAAAAGTTTTTGAAACATCTTTAAGTAGTAATGACAGAGAAAGACTTATGGAGAAAACCGCCTTAAAGAGAGAGATGCATAGATCTTTTTTTTGCATAGCCGAGAACCAAAACAAAACCCACCTTGTTGCGTTAAGTATTTGCCGCTGATTATAGTTTTGTTATATGTAAGTATATTTATAGTTTCACCCTAACGAAGACTTTAGTAAATGTTGAAATTATGGCAATTTCCCCCCCCCCCACCAAAAAAAGCCAAAAATTACCGTAAAATATCTCGCAAGAAAAAAGTTTTTGAAACCATTTTTAAGTAATAATGAGTGGGATAGAGAAAGAATTATGGAGAAGACAGTGTTTAAAAGAGAGATGCATTTTTTCGCATTAGTGCGAAAGGCGGTCCCATCTTTATATAATTGTTAGAACAAGTTAGATCTAGTTAATGTAGGTTAGTTGCTTTCTTTTCTTTTGAAAAAAAAATACAGTGAAATATCTCAGCAAGAAAAAAAATTTTAGAAACAGTTTTTAAGAAATAATGGGTGCGATAGAGAGAGACTTATGGAGAAGACAGTGTTTAAAAGAGAGATGCATTTTTTCGCATTAGTGCGAAAGGCGGTCCCATCTTTATATAATTGTTAGAACAAGTTATATCTACTTAATATAGGTTAGTTCAGGTTAGTTGCTTTCAGCTCTTTTGAAAAAGAAACAAAAATACAGTAAAATATCTCGCAAGAAAAAAGTTTTCGAAACCGTTTTTAAGTAATAATGAGTGGGATAGAGAAAAACTTATGGAGAAGACAGTGTTTAAAAGAGAGATGCAAAAATCTTCTTTTTTTGCATTAGTGCACAAGGCGAACCAGTCAACTGAGTCAACTCGAGTATGGTGGAGTTGAATCGAAACTACTTATATCATTTCCCAGGAAAAAAATAACTTTCTTTTTAATGGCCATTCTGATTATAAATTCGGAATAAATAAAACACAATTAACAAATATATCGATTGTTATAAAAAAACCTATTTCTGACGTTTGATAGAGCCAAAAAATAAATTAAAGTGAAATATCTCGCGAGAAAAAAAAAAGTTTTTGAAACATTTTTAAGTAGTAATGACAGAGAAAGACTTATGGAGAAAACAGCCTTAAAGAGAGAGATGTATATATCTCTTTTTTGCATAGCCGAAAACTAAAACAAAACCCACCTTGTTGCGTTAAGTATTTGCCGGTGATTATAGTTTTGTTATATGTAAGTATATTTATAGTTTCACCCTAAGGAAGACTTTAATAAATGTTGAAATTATGACAATTTCCCCACCGCGTAATTTGGTCATCCGACTTTTTTTGCACCCCTTTGGCTCTAGGTAGGATCGCCACTGAAAATGACGTCAGTAAAGCCTTAACATGTAATTATGTATACGCCTACTGCGAAAGCTTTAGCGACCTAAAGGTTTTAATTTCAACTCTTACACCGAGCTGTCGGTGTTCATCACCTGAACTCGCAGGCCCAAATGTAATTCCCTTTAAAACCCTCTAAAAAATATTATTTTTCATTTGCCTTTTCAAATGATTTATAAAGATTTAATTTTTCCCCTTGGCTTCTGTCTGCCATTACTTTTCCAGAGGAACTCTCGAGTTTCAAGAAGTAATTTATGTGGTGCCAACTTTTAAAACGAACCTCAGATTAATAATTTGAACGCCCTTCTAGAAGTGTGACATTTGCATTGACAAATGACTAAAAGGTCTATCTTTAGAGTATTTATAAGTTTGAATATTCAGCGTTATTTCCATCAGAAACGTGTTCTATTACAAGGGAAAATGATTAAAAGCCTCTCGGAGATTTTTTCCTAATTCAAATTAAATATTCGCAACGGCAACGGAATTTAATATGTTGATAATGATTAAATAACGTTTCTCAGCGGCAGAAAATCCGGAATTAATTTAGAACGCGCCTCTAAATCACTCAATTTACACTCCCACTGAAGAGGCTAAATGACGAGCAACACTGATGTGGAAGGGAGAGATAAATCATGTTTACGTAATATTGCTACTGAGAAAATCTAGCTTAGCTGGGAATACAAGAGTGGTAATGTGTACTCGGGGGGATATAAAAATCACGTACCCTGTGCGCCGCCCTGGACCTTCACAGGGCTTGAATAAGGACTAAACAGTCCTTTTAAAGCTAAAGAAACATGCATGTTTTAATATAAAATAATCATGCTTCTTCAGTACTTTAAACACTACAAACTAGGATTTCTTACCTTTAGCCTGCCTTCGGCGCTTGCAGTCGAAATCTAAGCGCCGACCTTGCAGTTTCTTTCTGTGATGCTATAACAAACAAAAAAAATGAGTGACCAAAAGTTGAAGTAGAGATGCATATACTCACTATAACTTCTTTGAGGTCTTTGGTTTGTAAGTGATGCAACGGTTCCAGGAAGTTCTGCTTAATATTATCATCCAATGAGTATTTGACGTCGGCCATTTGTTTTAGGGCTTCGCCCATTTCTACTAGGGCATTGCCGAACATGCTATCGTCACCTAATTTTCTACCATAGAGCGACATGCAGTCTCCAAGCACTCCCTCTGGCTGAGGGTATGTGTTGGATTTGGCTTGTCCGCTTAATTTACTGATACCCTTCACAGCGGCCATTTTGGCGCGAGCGGTAGGGTTAGGTTGGAGGAATTCTTTGGTTTTAACTTGAAGCTCTTCAACTAATTCCACAGTCACGTCCGTTTTCTGCAAAATAAAAGAAAATTATTTAAAAAAGAATGCTACAAAGAACACAACCGATGACTTGATTTTATTTCAACCTAATGATGGCTTGTGGTAAGCCACTTGCCAAAATGTCGAATGTATTTTTTTCGCGATTTTCAACTTCTATAATTAGAGAATTTTTCCATTCACGTGAAAAAGAACAAAAAAAATTTTAATATTTTTTTCAATTGACCAAAAGGGGGTATTACTTCTTTTTTCGCCATTTCCAACTTTGAACCTCTATAATATGAGAAATACTGCACAGATTTTATTTTATTTTTTCTTTTCTTGTTGTCCTCTTTCAAATACCGCAAACGAAAGTCCCATCGGTTTAGTAGATTGAGAGATAGACGCCTTTGGCGGTCGATTTTTTGACCCTCTTGAAATCACCTTTGCAATCACATTGTTCAAAAACTATTTATCGTTCAACTTTCGCTCAAATTCGGTTTACTACGTTCACAGAGGATCGAAATCTTCCCCTGCAGATGGAAAACTGCATACATTTTTTTAACGTTTTTTTTTCCAACGGGGGGGATACGAAAGACCAAAGGGGGGGGGGAAATATTCCCACTTTTTTGCGATTTCCAAATTTGAGAAATACTGGACCGATTTTAGTGACATAACTGTTTCTCCTTTCTTGTTGTCCTCTTTCAAATAATGCAAACGGAAGTTCCACTGGTTCAGTAGCGATGGTCGATTTTTGGACCCTTTTCATATCACTTTTGGAATCACATTGTTAAAAAACTAACTTAACCTTCTGTCACTATTTTGATTGATCTTGGCCCAAAAAAATTAATTTTTAATTTTATCGAAAAATGTGTATTTTTAGGAAATTTTTTTCAAAAACTGAATTTCTTATTCCAGCACCGATTCTGTTAGAAACACGAGATTTTGTCAGTTGATTTTGGAGCAAAACTTGAGATTTTAGTCCACAAATTGTTTCTTTAAACTTGCGAAGAAAATGCGTTTTTGTCGTCACAAAACGATTTTTGTTCCTTGATGATGATCTTGGGCCAAAAAATAAATTTTTGAAGCAAAACTTGAGGTTTTAATAAAAAAATTAAATATCATTGCATTCGCGAAAAACATGCTTTTTTATTGTATTGAGACGGTTTTCTTCTTTTTCGAACTAAAGAGCAATAAACCAAAAAATTAATTGTTTGAATGAATTAACTGTGGCCAGTGGCGGATCCAAAGCGGGGGCGGGGGCTTTTTTTCGACTCTCTCTAGATTTTTTTAGGATTTCTGTTTGACTAACTGATAAACGCAAACGCACACCTGAAAAGATTCATTTTGACGACTTTTGAAATCGACCTCCGAAGAAAGAGGACATCAAGAAGAGGAAAAAAACAGTTGGATTCACTCCAATCGGTCCAGGCGTTCTCCAGTTACGGCGGTCACATTTGAGAATTGAGAAAAAAGTCGTAATACCATCCCTTTGGACATTTTTTAAAAATTATCGGAAACATTTTTTTGCTATTTTGAGCGGAATAGCGCGCTTGCAAACCCCAAGATCGTAACAAACTCAATTCGAATGAAATTAACTTCTAAAGAGATTTTGTAAAAAGTGGTCAAAAAACGCGATTCTAAAAGTGCCTGAAAATCGATTACCAATTACCAAAGGGGTCTATCTCCGAAAATATTGCACCTACGGAACTTCCGATGGTGGGAGGTGAAAGAGGACATCTTGAAGAAGGAAAAACTGCTGGATTCACTCCAATCGGTCAAGGCGTTTTCAAGTTACAGGCGGACAAAGTTGAGAATTGAGAGAAAAGTCGTAATACCCCCCCTTTGGACATTTAAAAAAAAAATCTGGATTTTTTTTTGCTGTTTTTGATCGGAATGGCACGCTGGCGATCCCCCAAGAACGTAACAAACTGAATTCGAATGAAATTAGCCTCTAAAGAGGTTTTTTTTAAAAATGGTCCAAAAACGCGATTCTAAAAGTGCCTAAAAATCGACCTCCGAAGGGGTCTATCTCCGAAAATATTGCACCTACGGAACCTCCGATGGTGGGAGGTGAGAGAGGACATCAAGAAGAAGGAAGCACTGCTGGATTCACTCCAATCGGTCAAGGCGTTTTCAAGTTACAGGCGGTCAAAGTTGAGAATTGAGAAAAAAGTCGTAATACCCCCCCCCCCCTTTGGACATTTTCAAAAAAAAATCTGGAAATTTTTTTTGTTGTTTTTGATCGGAATGGCACGCTGGCGATTCCCCAAGAATGAACAAACTCAATTCGAATGAAATTAACCTATAAAGAGGTTTTTTTAAAAATGGTCCAAAAACGCGATTCTAAAAGTGCCTAAAAATCGACCTCCGAAGGGGTCTATCTCCGAAAATATTGCACCTACGGAACTTCCGATGGTGGGAGGTGAAAGAGGACATCTTGAAGAATTCAAGACGTCCGTCCAGAAGACAATCGGTCAAGGCGTTTTCAAGTTACAGGCGGTCAAAGTTGAGAATTGAGAAAAAAGTCGTAATACCCCCCCCCCCTTTGGACATTTTCAAAAAAAAATTTGGAAAATGTTTTTGCTGTTTTTGATCGGAATGGCACGCTGGCGATCCCCCAAGAACGTAACAAACTCAATTCGAATGAAATTAACCTCTAAAGAGGTTTTTTTTTTAAATAGTCCAAAAACGCGATTCTAAAAGTGCCTAAAAATCGACCTCCGAAGGGGTCTATCTACGAAAATATTGCATTGCGGTTTTTTTAAATTTTTTTTAAAGTTTTAGTTAAAAGTTTTTAAAAAACAGTTGAATTCATTCCAATCGGTCCAGGCGTTCTCAAGCGACAGGCGGTCAAAGTTGAGAATTGAGAAAAAAAGTCGTAATACCCTTTGGTCATTTTCAAAAAAAATTCCAGAAAATTTGTTTGCTGTTTTTGATTGAAATAGCGCGCTTTCAATGCCCTAAGAACCTAACAAACTCAATTCGAATGAAATTAACCTCTAAAGATGTTTTTTTTTTAAATGGTCAAAAAAAAGCGATTCTAAAAGTGCTTAAAATCGACCTCCGAAGAGGTCTATCTCCGAAAATTTTGCACCTACGGAACTTCCGATGGTGGGAGGTGAAACAGGACATCAAGAAGAGGAGAAAAAGGTTGGATTCACTTGTTGTTACTGACTTTCTCACTCAAAATGGTTAGTATGTGACAAGGGAAATTAACCGTCGTCTAGTGGAATTTCCGCTGAATTTTTTTAAAAATTACACTCCTCTTATGGGAAAATTTATGCATAAGGGAAATATTCTTCAAAATTTTACAAAAAGTGGGCGTGGCACCCCCCCCCCCCTTCACAGAAAGCTAGATCCGCCACTGACTGTGACGGTTTTAACCCATTATAAGGCATTTTGACAAAAAAACAGCCCTAAAAAAATCTCAAAGTTTTCTCTTAACTGAACAAAGCTCTTCCCACCTTTGCAGCAAATTACGAAATTTAAAAAAAAATTCTTTGATACATTCTTCAATTCACCTGAGATCAGAGATGTATAAAATGAGAAGTCAAACTTACTCTTTCCATATCCATAAAGTCCAGATCCAATTTAGTGCCTTCGGCACCTCCCATTTTTTCTGTGACATACTGAAAAAGAAAAATTATACTCACATTACTTACAGTTTAAATAAAAGAAAATGGAGGGGCTTACTTGATTCGCTTTGTTTATTTGCTTCTTCAATCCCGCAAAAGCCATGTCTCCGCGTCTACCTGAAACAATTAATGAAAACGGTTTTTTAAAATTATAACAAATCGTTGGACGCTTAAGGACGTTATGGGGGAGTAAAATTAATAACACAAGCCAAGTTATCTGAGAGATAAAAGTCTGGAGCCACAGCTGAAATCTGCTTTATAAAAGTTTTATCGTTTAATTTCCTGCGCTGCGATGTAAAAGAATATGTATCTACAATAACATTGAGTGTGTGCACTTATTACAGTTAATTTTTATTTAAAAAAAATCCGGGATTTTGCTTATAAAGGTTATTACAAAGATATTGTTGCTCTACCTACATCCTTAAGGGAAAAAATCATAGCGTAATAAACCACTACTAGATAAAGACTACGAACAGATGAAATTTGAGTGGGCACCTCAAGGGATATATTATATAAAATGGTTATTATCGAATTAACTTCGTTCAGTTGGGGAAAGCACAAGGCCTGACCAGATAAATGTTGTGGTATTACACTTTATAAAATAAAGCCGATAAAGCACGTTTCCCTGTGACCTAATTACAACTACCCTTGACACAGATCTCCCTTACAAGAAGCGTTAATTTCTCAGAATGAAAACAAGTTAGTTTATGAGTCATAAAAATAATAGTAAAAATTAAAAACTATTTGTTTCTACTTATAAGATTAATTTAGGGCAGAAGTCAAGTAAGGAGTGAAAACAAGACTAATGATTGTAGCTCTATAAAATAAAGCATGATTACGGCGGCTCTAAAAGCCCTACTGACTGATACCATTCACACGTTTATACTAGATAGAGACGTACCGGTTAATGGGTCCGATAAAAGAAAAGCGTGGATATCAGACACTTGAAACACGAAAATTTGTAGCCTACAGACTGGAGGACTGAAACAAGTATGGATATCGACTCGCCAAAATGTGAATGAGTCCAGGCGCAACTTGTTTCGCGCACATATCGATACTAGCAACTAAAAGACAATGTTCTGTTCAATGTTCAACGCCAATTTTTGAGTTTTTTTCCCGTAGGGGTAGTTATGCCTTGTCACCCACGCCGCTTTCAACAAATCACGTATCCTTCGAAATTAAGACCTCTCTCAAGCCATTGTTGCACTGCCCACTCGATTCTCTAAGGCAGATTTAATCAATTAACTAAGGAAGCTACTAGCAAGTCTTCTTTGATAATAAACTATAAAATTAAAAAAAAATTATATTCAAATTTATCTAGCGGAATTTACGGAAAAACCTTGACCGTCGCTATGACTGCCGCGAGCTATGAGCCTTCCAGTTTTATTAAAATTACACCGTGCTGGAATTTTAATAACTCACTCAGCTTCGCAGATAGCGTTCTAGTTGCTTTTTATTGCCCTCAAAAAAAAATTAAACCAAACTTTCCTACTTAGTTCTGGGAACAAATTATACCTACGACAAGAAAAGGAAATACTCTAGAGAGTTTACAGAAGGAAATCCTCGTATTCTGTAAATACCTAAGTATTTATAGACTTATTATAAGCCTAAAAGGGGAATAGGAAGAAGAGGAATATGCCAATAAGCTTATACTCCCAGTCAGTTCCAAAAGGATAACTAATTTTCTTTAGCTTGAAAAGCAATTCTTGGAATGACACTAAGGAAAATAAAATATCCAACACAAATATCGACCATGCAATCTGTTGCTTCGCTGAGGCCCTTAAAGATGTACCCCCTATAAAATAGTGGGCAGGGCTTAGCAGATAAATTAAATCCCTACAATGGGAAAACCGCAAAATCGAAACGTTTCAAATATTTCAATTTAGGGACGTGAGTACACGTGCCAACAATAGACAGAATCGACGGTTTCCACGGTTACTTTTCGAATTAAAAGCTTTTCAGAGGAGTTTTTTGTGGAATTTAAAGCTCGTAGAGTGGGAGTCTTATTAAAAGTTGAAACACATTGTGATTCGTAGGGAATTCATATACTATAATAGCAATTTTCGGCAAACTATCAGCTAATTTTCAATCAATCGGACTGACTGGCCATCAGTGATCAGGTTGCCTGAAAATCAATCTGACCCAAGATCACCAGTTTCGAAAATCCGTAATGTTAATTCTTGACATAAAATTAATAACGTTTTCGGGTGGCCTCTCTATACCGCCCTGAGGAGAAGTATTCCTATCCTTCATTTGTATTCAGAAAACAAAGCATGGAAATACTCTCAGCCCTGAGCGCCCTCGCCGAGCCGCCACCCGAAAACGCTATAACAGCCCCACATATTCCCCTTATCTTGGAGCATAAAAGAGTCAATCCGGTGTTTTAGCATAATTAAATGTATTGATTTTCACCCCAATATTCAATTTATGATTTTAAAAAGTGTTTTTAAAATTATCTACAACGAAAAAAACAATTACATAAAAGAAACAAATAAAGAAAAAGACATAAATTAAATTCAACACTAGTGTCCACTAATTTAAACGTGCGCCAACTTGGACTTTAAACTTGGAATTTAACTAAATTCTGATTTTTCAAACATGGAAAAACGGAGTTTAATTAAATTTTGCTTTTTAACTCGGAATTTAACTCAATTCCAACTTTAAAGTAGCAATTTAACTAATTTCGGACTTTAAACATGAAACTTATCAAATTCGATATTTAATTAAATTCCGATTTTAGATTGCGAATTTAACTAAACTCTGATTTCAAACTTGGAATTTAACAAAATTCCGATATACATTCAATTTAAATAAATTCTGATTTTTCATACATGGAAAAACGATGTTACACATGAAATTTTAAAAAATTCCGACTTACACGGAATTTAATTAAACTTTGATTTTTAACTCGGAATTTAACTAAATTCCAATATTAAAGTCGGAATTTAACTGAATTCTGATTTTTCAAACATGGAAAAACTGAATTTAATAAAATATTGATTTTAAACAAATTTTATACCGCACATTTAACTAAAATCTGATTTCAAACTTGGAATTTAATTAATTTCCGATATCCATTCAATTTAATTAAATTCTGATTTTTCATACATGGAAAAACGGAATTTAATCAAATTCCGATGTTACACAAAAAATTTTAAAAAAATCCGACTTACACAGAGTTTAATTAAACTTTGATTTTTAACTCGGAATTTAACTAAATTCCAATATTAAAGTCGGAATTTAACCGAATTCTGATTTTTCAAACATGGAAAAACTGAATTTAATCAAATATTGATTTTATACAAGGAATTTAAATACATTCCGATATACATGGAATGTAACTAAATTTTCATTTTTAACTAAAATCCAACTTTAAAGTAGCAATTTAAGTAATTTCTGACCTTAAACACGAAACTTATCGAAATTTCGATTTTAAACTGGAAAAACGGAATTTAATCAAATTCCGATGTTACACATGAGATTAAAAAAATTCCGACTTACACGGAATTTAATTAAACTTTTATTTTTAACTCGAAATTTTACTAAATTCTGACACATATGGAATTTAACTAAATTCCGATTTTTAACTTGGAATTTCACTAAGTTCTGATTTTTCAAACATGAAAAAAGTGAATTTAATCAAATATCGATTTTATACAAGAAATTTAAATAAATTCCGATATACCTACACGGAATTTAACTGAATTTTAATTTTTAATTAAATTCCAACTTTAAAGTCGCAATTTAACTAATTTCTGACTTTAAACACGGAACGTTGAGTTTAAACTCGGAGTTTAATTAAATTCGACATTTAATCAAATTCCGATTTTAGACTGCAAATTTAAGTAAATACCGATTCTAAAGTCGGAGTTTAACTGAATTCTGATTTTAAACGCGAAATGCTACTAAATTGTGTCATTTAGGTTTGTAATTTAACTAAATCCCGATTTTAAACTTGAAATTTAACTAAATTCTGGTTTTTTAAACATGGAAAAAACGGAATTTGACTCAATTTCAACTTTAAAGTCGCAATTTAACTAATTTGGGACTTTAAACACGAAATTTCGATTTTAAACTCCGAGTTTAACTAAATTCGATATTTAATTAAATTCCGATTTTATACCGCACATTTAACTAAAATCTGATTTCAAACTTGGAATTTAATTAATTTCCGATATCCATTCAATTTAACTAAATTCTGATTTTTCATACATGGAAAAACGGAATTTAATCAAATTCCGATGTTACACAAAAAATTTAAAAAAAATCCGACTTACACAGAATTTAATTAAACTTTGATTTTTAACTCGGAATTTAACTAAATTCCAATATTAAAGTCGGAATTTCACTGAATTCTGATTTTTCAAACATGGAAAAACTGAATTTAATCAAATATTGATTTTATACAAGGAATTTAAATACATTCCGATATACATGGAATGTAACTAAATTTTCATTTTTAACTAAAATCCAACTTTAAAGTAGCAATTTAAGTAATTTCTGACCTTAAACACGAAACTTATCGAAATTTCAGTCAAACTTGGAATTTAACTAAATTCCGATATACATTCAATTTAACTAAATTCTGATTTTTCATACATGCACAAACGGAATTTAATCGAATTCCGATGTTACACATGAGATTAAAAAAATTCCGACTTACACGGAGTTTAATTAAACTTTGATTTTTAACTCAAAATTTAACTAAATTCCAACTTTAAAGTCGGAATTTAACTGAATTATAATAATCAGAATTATGATTTCAAACTCGAAATTTTACTAAATTCTGACACATATGGAATTTAACTAAATTCCGATTTTTAACTTGGAATTTCACTAAGTTCTGATTTTTCAAACATGAAAAAAGTGAATTTAATCAAATATCGATTTTATACAAGAAATTTAAATAAATTCCGATATACCTACACGGAATTTAACTGAATTTTAATTTTTAATTAAATTCCAACTTTAAAGTCGCAATTTAACTAATTTCTGACTTTAACACGGAACGTTGAGTTTAAACTCGGAGTTTAATTAAATTCGACATTTAATCAAATTCCGATTTTAGACTGCAAATTTAAGTAAATACCGATTCTAAAGTCGGAGTTTAACTGAATTCTGATTTTAAACGCGAAATGCTACTAAATTGTGTCATTTAGGTATGTAATTTAACTAAATCCCGATTTTAAACTTGAAATTTAACTAAATTCTGATTTTTTAAACATGGAAAAAACGGAATTTGACTCAATTTCAACTTTAAAGTCGCAATTTAACTAATTTGGGACTTTAAACACGAAATTTCGATTTTAAACTCCGAGTTTAACTAAATTCGATATTTAATTAAATTCCGATTTTATACCGCACATTTAACTAAAATCTGATTTCAAACTTGGAATTTAATTAATTTCCGATATCCATTCAATTTAATTAAATTCTGATTTTTCATACATGGAAAAACGGAATTTAATCAAATTCCGATGTTACACAAAAAATTTAAAAAAAATCCGACTTACACAGAATTTAATTAAACTTTGATGTTTAACTCGGAATAAAACTAAATTCCAATATTAAAGTCGGAATTTAACTGAATTCTGATTTTTCAAACATGGAAAAACTGAATTTAATCAAATATTGATTTTATACAAGGAATTTAAATACATTCCGATATACATGGAATGTAACTAAATTTTCATTTTTAACTAAAATCCAACTTTAAAGTAGCAATTTAAGTAATTTCTGACCTTAAACACGAAACTTATCGAAATTTCAGTTAAACTTGGAATTTAACTAAATTCCGATATACATTCAATTTAACTAAATTCTGATTTTTCATACATGCAAAAACGGAATTTAATCGAATTCCGATGTTACACATGAGATTAAAAAAATTCCGACTTACACGGAATTTAATTAAACTTTGATTTTTAACTCGGAATTTAACTAAATTCCAACTTTAAAGTCGGAATTTAACTGAATTATAATAATCAGAATTATGATTTCAAACTCGAAATTTTACTAAATTCTGACACATATGGAATTTAACTAAATTCCGATTTTTAACTTGGAATTTCACTAAGTTCTGATTTATCAAACATGAAAAAAGTGAATTTAATCAAATATCGATTTTATACAAGAAATTTAAATAAATTCCTATATACCTACACGGAATTTAACTGAATTTTAATTTTTAATTAAATTCCAACTTTAAAGTCGCAATTTAACTAATTTCTGACTTTAAACACGGAACGTTGAGTTTAAACTCGGAGTTTAATTAAATTCGACATTTAATCAAATTCCGATTTTAGACTGCAAATTTAAGTAAATACCGATTCTAAAGTCGGAGTTTAACTGAATTCTGATTTTAAACGCGAAATACTACTAAATTGTGTCATTTAGGTTTGTAATTTAACTAAATTCTGATTTTTTAAACATGGAAAAAACGGAATTTGACTCAATTTCAACTTTAAAGTCGCAATTTAACTAATTTGGGACTTTAAACACGAAATTTCGATTTTAAACTCCGAGTTTAACTAAATTCGATATTTAATTAAATTCCGATTTTATACCGCACATTTAACTAAAATCTGATTTCAAACTTGGAATTTAATTAATTTCCGATATCCATTCAATTTAATTAAATTCTGATTTTTCATACATGGAAAAACGGAATTTAATCAAATTCCGATGTTACACAAAAATTTTTAAAAAAATCCGACTTACACAGAGTTTAATTAAACTTTGATTTTTAACTCGGAATTTAACTAAATTCCAATATTAAAGTCGGAATTTAACTGAATTCTGATTTTTCAAACATGGAAAAACTGAATTTAATCAAATATTGATTTTATACAAGGAATTTAAATACATTCCGATATACATGGAATGTAACTAAATTTTCATTTTTAACTAAAATCCAACTTTAAAGTAGCAATTTAAGTAATTTCTGACCTTAAACACGAAACTTATCGAAATTTCAGTCAAACTTGGAATTTAACTAAATTCCGATATACATTCAATTTAACTAAATTCTGATTTTTCATACATGCAAAAACGGAATTTAATCGAATTCCGATGTTACACATGAGATTAAAAAAATTCCGACTTACACGGAATTTAATTAAACTTTGATTTTTAACTCGGAATTTAACTAAATTCCAACTTTAAAGTCGGAATTTAACTGAATTATAATAATCAGAATTATGATTTCAAACTCGAAATTTTACTAAATTCTGACACATATGGAATTTAACTAAATTCCGATTTTTAACTTGGAATTTCACTAAGTTCTGATTTTTCAAACATGAAAAAAGTGAATTTAATCAAATATCGATTTTATACAAGAAATTTAAATAAATTCCGATATACCTACACGGAATTTAACTGAATTTTAATTTTTAATTAAATTCCAACTTTAAAGTCGCAATTTAACTAATTTCTGACTTTAAACACGGAACGTTGAGTTTAAACTCGGAGTTTAATTAAATTCGACATTTAATCAAATTCCGATTTTAGACTGCAAATTTAAGTAAATACCGATTCTAAAGTCGGAGTTTAACTGAATTCTGATTTAAAACTCGAAATGCTACTAAATTGTAACATATAGGTATGTAATTTAACTAAATCCCGATTTAAAACTTGAAATTTAACTAAATTCTGATTTGTTAAACATGGAAAAAACGGAATTTAATCAAATTCCGATTTTAAACAGGAAATTTAAATACATTCATATTTACACGGGATTTAATTAAATTTTCATTTTTAACTCGGAATTTAACTCACTTTCAACTTTAAAGTCGCAATTTAACTAATTTCGGACTTTAAACACGAAATTTCGATTTTAAACTCCGAGTTTAATTAAATTGCGATTTTATACCACAAATTTAACTAAAATCTGATTTCAAACTGGAATTTAACTAATTTCCGATATCCATTCAATTTAACTAAATTCTGATTTTTCATACATGGAAAAACGGAATTTAATCAAATTCCGAAGTTACACAAAAAATTAAAAAAAAATCCGACTTACACAGAATTTAATTAAACTTTGATTTTTAACTCGGAATTTAACTAAATTCCAACTTTAAAATCGGAAATTAACTGAATTCTGATTTTTGAAACATGGAAAAACTGAATTTAATCAAATATCGATTTTATACAAGGATTTACATAAATTCCGATATAAACGGAATTTAACTGAATTTTAATTTTTAACTAAATGCCAACTTTAAAGTCGCAATTTAACTCATTTCCGACTTTAAACACGGAGTTAAATTAAATTCGGAATTTAATCAAATTCCAATTTTAGACTGCAAATTTAAGTAAATACCGATTCTAAAGTCGGAGTTTAACTGAATTCTGATTTAAAACTCGAAATGCTACTAAATTGTGACATATAGGTATGTAATTTAACTAAATCCCGATTTTAAACTTGAAATTTAACTAAATTCTGATTTTTTTAAACATGGAAAAAACGGAATTTAATCAAATTCCGATTTTAAACAGGAAATTTAAGTACACTCAGATTTACACGGGGTTTAATTAAATTTTGATTTTTAACTCGGAATTTAACTCACTTTCAACTTTAAAGTCGCAATTTAACTAATTTCGGACTTTAAACACGAAATTTCGATTTTAAACTCCGAGTTTAATTAAATTGCGATTTTATACCACAAATTTAACTAAAATCTGATTTCAAACTGGAATTTAACTAATTTCCGATATCCATTCAATTTAACTAAATTCTGATTTTTCATACATGGAAAAACAGAATTTAATCAAATTCCGATGTTACACAAAAAATTTAAAAAAAATCCGACTTACACAGAATTTAATTAAACTTTGATTTTTAACTCGGAATTTAACTAAATTCCAACTTTAAAATCGGAAATTAACTGAATTCTGATTTTTGAAACATGGAAAAACTGAATTTAATCAAATATCGATTTTATACAAGGATTTACATAAATTCCGATATACACAGAATTTAACTGAATTTTTATTTTTAACTAAATTCCAACTTGAAAGTCGCAATTTAACTCATTTCCGACTTTAAACACGGAGTTAAATTAAATTCGGAATTTAATCAAATTCCAATTTTAGACTGCAAATTTAAGTAAATACCGATTCTAAAGTCGGAGTTTAACTGAATTCTGATTTAAAACTCGAAATGCTACTAAATTGTGACATATAGGTATGTAATTTAACTAAATCCCGATTTAAAACTTGAAATTTAACTAAATTCTGATTTGTTAAACATGGAAAAAACGGAATTTAATCAAATTCCGATTTTAAACAGGAAATTTAAATACATTCAGATTTACACGGGATTTAATTAAATTTTGATTTTTAACTCGGAATTTAACTCACTTTCAACTTTAAAGTCGCAATTTAACTAATTTCGGACTTTAAACACGAAATTTTGATTTTAAACTCCGAGTTTAATTAAATTGCGATTTTATACCACAAATTTAACTAAAATCTGATTTCAAACTGGAATTTAACTAATTTCCGATATCCATTCAATTTAACTAAATTCTGATTTTTCATACATGGAAAAACGGAATTTAATCAAATTCCGATGTTACACAAGAAATTTAAAAAAAAATCCGACTTACACAGAATTTAATTAAACTTTGATTTTTAACTCGGAATTTAACTAAATTCCAACTTTAAAATCGGAAATTAACTGAATTCTGATTTTTGAAACATGGAAAAACTGAATTTAATCAAATATCGATTTTATACAAGGATTTACATAAATTCCGATAAACACGGAATTTAACTGAATTTTAATTTTTAACTAAATTCCAACTTTAAAGTCGCAATTTAACTCATTTCCGACTTTAAACACGGAGTTAAATTAAATTCGGAATTTAATCAAATTCCGATTTTAGACTGCAAATTTAAGTAAATACCGATTCTAAAGTCGGAGTTTAACTGAATTCTGATTTTAAACGCGAAATGTTACTAAATTGTAACATATAGGTATGTAATTTAACTAAATCCCGATTTAAAACTTGAAATTTAACTAAATTCTGATTTGTTAAACATGGAAAAAACGGAATTTAATCAAATTCCGATTTTAAACAGGAAATTTAAATACATTCAGATTTACACGGGATTTAATTAAATTTTGATTTTTAACTCGGAATTTAACTCACTTTCAACTTTAAAGTCGCAATTTAACTAATTTCGGACTTCAAACACGAAATTTCGATTTTAAACTCCGAGTTTAATTAAATTGCGATTTTATACCCCAAATTTAACTAAAATCTGATTTCAAACTGGAATTTAACTAATTTCCGATATCCATTCAATTTAACTAAATTCTGATTTTTCATACATGGAAAAACGGAATTTAATCAAATTCCGATGTTACACAAAAAATTTAAAAAAAATCCGACTTACACAGAATTTAATTAAACTTTGATTTTTAACTCGGAATTTAACTAAATTCCAACTTTAAAATCGGAAATTAACTGAATTCTGATTTTTGAAACACGGAAAAACTGAATTTAATCAAATATCGATTTTATACAAGGATTTACATAAATTCCGATATAGACGGAATTTAACTGAATTTTAATTTTTAACTAAATTCCAACTTTAAAGTCGCAATTCAACTCATTTCCGACTTTAAACACGGAGTTAAATAAAATTCGGAATTTAATCAAATTCCAATTTTAGACTGCAAATTTAAGTAAATACCGATTCTAAAGTCGGAGTTTAACTGAATTCTGATTTAAAACTCGAAATGCTACTAAATTGTGACATATAGGTATGTAATTTAACTAAATCCCGATTTTAAACTTGAAATTTAACTAAATTCTGATTTTTTTAAACATGGAAAAAACGGAATTTAATCAAATTCCGATTTTAAACAGGAAATTTAAGTACATTCAGATTTACACGGAATTTAATTAAATTTTGATTTTTAACTCGGAATTTAACTCAATTTCAACTTTCAAGTCGCAATTTAACTAATTTCGGACTTTAAACACGAAATTTCGATTTTAGATTCCGAGTTTAACTAAATTCGATAGGTATTTAATTAAATTCCGATTTTATAACGCAAATTTAACTAAAATCTGATTTCAAACTTGGAATTTAACTAAATTACGATATACATTCAATTTAACTAAATTCTGATTTTTAATAGATGGAAAAACGGAATTTAATCTATTTCCGATGTTACACATAAGATTTAAAAAAAATCCGCCTTACACGAGATTTAATTAAACTTTGACTTTTAACTCCGGATTTAACTAAATTCCAACTTTAAAGTCGCAATTTAACTAATTTCTGACTTTAAACACGAAACTTAATGAAACTGGCTCGCATATCCTATTGTTGACATGAGTCGGCTGAGTTTCAACCAATATGCACATGCGATCCAGTTCCGCTTTTCCGCCTACGTGTAGACTTAGCATTACAGGATGAATGATGAGATGAAAGAGATCCAAACTAAAAAGAGCTCCACTTATAATCCACAGGAAAAAGTCTGTACATCCTATATAGATGTACCTACTTTCTCTTAAAAGCAGATTTACCTCAAAACCGCCATGCATTGGGCCAAGATGGAGCGCAGCAGCTGAAAGGAAACTTCTTGAATACACGCTGAAGGAAAATAAAATGCGCGTTTCAATGAGAGTAGGTAATCCAGAAAATATCACCTGGCCGGATATTAGCCTTCAAGGAATTATTTGAAAAGAACCTTGAGTAATGGGGAACGACCCTTACACCACCTGTTAATTACCCTTGAACTTATCAGGTTTCTGCCCCTTAGTTGGTGCAAACTTCTGATTTAAATACAAAGAGTGACGAGGGATGTTTAAAGCGAGTTGTTGAACTGATGTTTGGTAACTTTGAGCCTTTACATGGCAATTCACAAAGTTTGCTTGCAACTCTCATATCATGGTGACCCAGACTGAAACTGCATTAACAAGTACCAAAAGATCAGATGGGATTGTTTTAAAACTGCAAGGTCAAAATTTTTCTTTTTACATTTTTTTGGCACAGTGTAAAATATGTAGCATGGCATTGGATTAATCTTGACCACTGGCAATTTCACCATTTTTAACCATATAAAATTAAACAACTTAATAGGTCTTGTTTCTAGAATAAACCAAAATGTGACAATATTGAGACAAATATAATGATAGTACAGGGTTGAGCAAAGGCATGCCTCGATAAAATTAAATTTTTCTTGTTCCTGGTTGAAGTCAAAAGGAAAAAAAGTTTTTTCTAGGCCTATATTCAGTAAAAGAAAAGTAAGCTACTATATGCTATAAACTCTACTGGTTATTTTTGAAAATATACACCACCTGCTCACAATTAATACAAATAAGATTTAATTTCACTGGCTTTATTTTGTGCTAAATCAAAATGTTTAATGTTCAATTCTACCATTGGTGGTAAAAGTTAACTATTCCATTATAGCTTCTTATTACCTTCCACAAGAATGAAAAATTTACATAAAAGTAACCTAGAAGCACAGGTGACATCAACCAATTCACCTTGAAATCATGTAAATAAATCTATGATTTAAGATCACCTACCTTTAAAATAGCAAACAGCTTATATTATTTGTAGTTTGACTACCTACTAGAGGTCAATGTAATTCAACAATAATTTATCATTAATAAAATTATAGAGCCTTCAGTTTATACGGTACCTAGATGATAAGTAGTTAATATTTTGATCCAATAAATTATTTTGTGATGGGAGGTGATAAGATAGTGCAAACTTAATGCTATAAATTAATATAAAAATTTAAAGTCAATACAATTTACTGAATAGAAATAACTTTTGGTCTTTAATATGATATGTTTATTAAATCGCAGAGGTACAGTAGGAAACAGATAAAACCTATGTACTTCATACCAGACATTTTTGCTGTACATAAATGCATTTTATCTGCCCCAAGAACCTACTAATGCTCAACAATTTTTTTTCAAATTTCAAAATGCATCCACTGAGACATCCACACAAATATAGAGTTCAAATAAGATATGAGACAGACAGTTCTGATGATGGCAGTTGGACCTCAAGAATAAATCATAATATTTATTTATTCGTACAGATACTCACTTGTCATCCTTTCAACAAACCTTACCAAATTTATAATGAAATTTTTACAAACACAATTAAAAACGGTAGTCTAGTGACTGATGTACATGATCTTATCTTACTTGCAAGAATAAAAGATAACAGCTTTTTTATCAATAGAGGCTATTTTAGACCCAAATAATTTGAAGGTTACATATAGTTTGGGGCAATAGAAAGATATGGGCCACCCCCAGACATTAATTGGTTTATTAAGTTCTCCATGCTTATTATAGTAACTAGCAAATTAAATTAAACTGTAGATATAAACCATTCACTTATTATTGTCATTGTCATTTGAAATCTGATTTTGACATTTTTATCATATCTTCTCAACATGTGCATCAGGAAAAGATAGGTTTAAAGTAAAAAGAGATTTCAAAGGTAACCAGACCAAAAAAAAGTGAATGGGGTTTAGGCATCTAACTTTACACAGTGTTTACTCCTTGAGGTTGTGACATATTAACTGAAGAAAGAAAACAGAAAGAAAGAAAAAATATTAAAATTGAACGGAGTGTGGACACTGAAACATTTGTCACTTTCAAAAAAATGTTAAGTAAATAGGACCTTACCTGCCTACTTTATACAGTGTTCACCCCTTCTCCCAAAGGCGCAAAAATTATGGTTTTGTATCACATTAATTTTCAAAGAATATTAAAAACTGACCCCAGCCAAATGCCTACCTACCTAACAAATTAGGCATAGTTTCAACAGATGTAAATAAAGTTCGTTTAGACTATTAAATCAAAACATCTTGTAAACAGCAGATAAAAGCAAATGTGTTTTGCATTGCTGTTCAGCATATTATTAGATTACAGGTCCAATGAATGGTACCTTTTGTTGTGTGACTACACTGGCTAGAATTTTTATTAGGTATTGTGGAGATTACGATATGGTCAATAAAAGGAAGTACTTAATGACCAGGAGCTATTGGAAAAAAGACTGAATCAACGGTTTGATAACAATTACAATAAATTATGACCAAAAGGTACTGGAAACTGGACGTCTCCCACAGAGGTCATTTTAAGGGAATAGGGGTTGCTGAGTGGCAAATTAATAGATAACTAATACTCACCGAAACTGTAAATAAGACTTTAGACTTTTATTGAACTATACTGGATAACGAAATGGTTAAAATAACAATAATTATTAACTAAGAAATTTCTAAACTGCACTCTCTATTCAACAACAGACAACGACAACTGATTTTTTTGCGCCCCTAGCGCTCACTCTCATCACAGCTGACAGTTGTCATGTAAATAAAAAATTAAAAGGCAACAAACTCAATTTTGTTTTGTCTTTCTCTTACTAACCGCAGCCAACAAGGATATGTATAACCTACTAACCAACAATTCTAATGACACCGACACAGGTGCCATCTACCGGGACGATCAGAAAGAAGTGGCAAGAGTTCTATAATACTAATAGTAATTACTATACATTATCATTCCATTCATCGTTAGGGGAATGGAAGACAAAAATTTTTAATAATCAATGGATAGTAATCCATTATTGTTTTATTGGACACTGGACTACTGGCTGCATCAACTTTAAGAATATATGCACAGCCTCTTCGGGTTATGGGTTTAGAGCACTCTGAGAGTATGCCTATCCTTCATTTTCTCAACAGGAATGTAAGGATGGAAATACTCTCAGGGCGGAAAGCTAAAAACGCTGTCAGCAGTGTCAGCTGGAATTAATTTTTTTTTGAGGTTAGAATACTCAACAAATTTTTTCCAAAAATTGTTTTTGAAAAAAGATGTTAGTTTAACGAATTCTAATAAGAAAATAACATTTAAACGCAATGGGTAAGGAGTTTTTTCTGTTCTCTAGTATTTATGTATTTTGTAATTGATTTTTATAGAATTTATATCTTCTAAAACACAAAACTTAAATTTTAATTGCTACGTTTATACGTTGCTTCGTTCTTGGACCTATGTTACATTGGGGTGGAAAATTTTTGGGGTTCGGCTTCTGTGATGATGAGGAGAGATGGACAATCAAAAACGACTTCTGTTGATCATCTCAGTTGTTAGAAAGGTTGCACCATAAAATAAATCAATTTTTTTTTTCAAAATTTCCAATCATTGAAAAAGCTCAGACACTTTCAACAACACTGGTAAGTTTCTAAAAAAAATAAAATAAATTCCTGTCTATAAACAAAATTTCTCCATTATCGTACTTCTCTTCTAATTCTTCAATTTCCTTGCACATTTGCTATTCTTATCTCATTTCTAATTGGGTTCTGTCCTTCTTTCTTCCATCAGTGCCAAAATTTCCTCTGTCATCCATCTCCGCCTAGTTCTGTTCTTGCCCTTACCAATGTTGGATCTCAATAATACACCTTTTATATTGTTTGTGCTTAATGTGCTTAGAGTTATCGGAAATTGTATTAATTCGTGTAATGTATGTTTTGTAGTAGCTACTGAGGAAGATGCCAATCCGCATCAAAACATTTAAAGACAAAAAAAAATATATACAACTGAGGGGATCAACAGAAGTCGTTTTTGTTTGTCCATGTCTCCTCATCATCATAGACTATACCCCAAGAATTTCCCACCCCAAAGCTTAAATCTTTTTCAGCGGTAACCACCAAAACCTCTCTAACAGTGTCCATCATTAGCTGCCTTTTGTTAATTTCATCAATGCAAATGTGGAAAACATGGCTGGCTTCTTCAAGTGAGCAGACTTTGCTTGGTGGCTTGCTGGGCTCATTCCTATTCACATTCACACTGACTGCTATTGGTAATTGTGAAAGTGTGTTTTTTGGAAAGTCTTATACTTTAGGACTGTTTCCCGAAGGTATTCAGGTGTCATAAAGCTCTAAAAAGTTCCTGCAAAAGTTTTTTTTTAGTTGCCTTTGCTCTGCTACTAGCTGTATCAGCGGCTGCAAGCGTTCACAGGGTATCTGGAAGTTCATGGTAATCCTTTTTAAGTTTAGCTTTTTTTGTATATTGACAAATCTGTATTGAATTTTAGCTTACTTTTGTCCCTACTGGCCTTATTTTATATTAGTAGATTGTCTCAAAGGGTGCATCAAGTGCAAATAGCTCCCCAACCTTTGCCTGGTGGCAAGAAAAAGAAGAACAATTGAAAGTAAGTAAACAGTATTGTGGATTAAGTATTAGGTCATATTCATATATACCTAAGGAAATTTTTGTTTTTTTTATCAATAGAATCTCAGACTATTAATTTCACCATTAAGGAAGTAATTCAAACACATATCCCATCCAAAAAACATTAGTCCTATATTTCCTATATTTATAAATGCTCTCAACTAAAGTTATTCTACAATTTTTTAATATATGTCATGAAATTATTAACAACGTTATTAATAATAGTATTAAAATTGACAAGAAAACGATTAACTTTAACAATGTAAAACCATTATTAGTTGTTGGTAGGTAAAACTGACACTTATTAATACTACCATAAAAAAGTACATTTCTAGTTTCTCTACTTTTTCTGTCAGTAATACTCCCTTGGGAATAAATGTGCAATTGATGTGTCATCAAGAGTTCAACCTGTAAATCAAAGGAGATAATAAGAAACATGTTTTTGTTGACATAACAAAAATACTAACTTCAGACTTCCAGGAACACTTGGGACTCTCTGGAGACTGTAATCTAACCTAAACATACTGTGGGGGTCATGTGATTGGGTCATATTGGAACTGGCATTTAGTCCAAATAACATTTCATTTGGATGGGCAGTTCTTCTTCGAACTTTTGATCTGCTTTGTGGAACTTGGTGTTCAGGAACTTGCAAACTGCAATAGTTTTTATTAGTCTTTTTCTGTAATTCATCAAATTCAAATTTGACTTACTAAGAGTCAGGAGGAGCTGGTGATGTTGATCTGGACGAATTGTTTGAACTAGTTGTGTCATTAGTGTTACTAGATACACTAGTGACTAATTCTTTGGAAAATATTGGAATTTCATTGTGTAATAAATGGTCTAGGAGTTGGCCTTTGACATTTGCCTCTTGTTGAAGCTGAAAAACTTTTATTTAATATCACAAGTTAATTTCTAAATGTAAAAAAAATGTACCTCTGCCAAATTTGCCTCATTTTCCCTGAGTTTGGCATCCCTCTGGGCCACAGCATGACTTTGAGCAAGAGTCATATGGTACAACTTTTGAATGATGTACCTAGCTTCACCCACATCATAAACTGATGCCACAATTTGTTCTAATCCAGCCGTGTCGGCTGGGTCAAGATGTTTTTCGATATCCATGACATTGTGCTGAGTTTCTGCAATGATTTCTTGCACATAATTTATATTTTCTTTGATGTCTTCAATGTAGCTGTCCAGCTGCGTGATGTCTTGGTCTTTCTCCACAGCGTGTTTTCGTCTATCTTCTAATACTTCTAACTCTTTGCCTGAAATTTTTGTAACAATCAGATAATGAAAAAAAAATGTTTTATTGGGCTTTACCAAGTGCTTCTCGCTTTTCCAAGAAATGCTCCATTCGTACTTCTTGCTCCACCAATCCCCTACGGCTTAGAGCAATGTTGTTCACAGATTTTTCCATTTGCAGCCACTTCTGCTTGGCAGTTCTCTCGTGAAATACCTTGTTGGGAACCCTACCTGCCGCTTTCAGGCTTAGCATGCCTCTTTGGCTTTTTCTTAACACCGACACTTCCTCCTGTTTTCGTTTTAAAACCTGATCTCTGATTCTTCGTTCGTTCTCCATAGTTTTGATCACGTTAGCGTTCTTCCTGGATTCCTTTCTGAGCTTAGCGATTTCTCGCTCACGCCTTAACTCCTCTTCTTTATGTTTTTGAGCTTCCTCCTTCATTTTATTTATTAACCTGACTTTGGCCCGCTTCATTTCGAGCAATTCATCTTTATAACTTTTCAATTGTTGCTCATATTGGTTGTGGTTTCTAAGAAGTCTCGCATGTTCCTTTTGAGCAGCCTGCAGCCGTTTCAGTTCCCGCTGCATATCGCTTATCTTGCGCGTGTAATCTTCTTTAATTTTTTTTATTTTATCCGACGGTTGGTCCGAATGTCCGCTGTACTTGTGCAATACTTTATCTCGTTCTTCTTGAGTGTTTTGAATTCGCACCTGCAATTGCATGAGTTTATCTTCGTAGTGTTGCCTCATGGTTTGCATTCTTCTCTGGGATAACTCAAGTTCGTCTATTAATTTTTGTTTCATGTCTATATCGTTTGTCAATGTGATTAGTTCGTCGTTAAGTTCTTTAGTGACTTCCTCATTGTCGCTGGTAGATTCGTGCTCGCTGTCACCATCACTCTCTTGTTCTAATTCTATGGAACGGCGATTCAAAGCATCCTTTTCCCGCTGTAAGTTGCGTTTGGCTTCTTCAAGTAGCATCGTGTTGTCACCAATAAGGTTTGAACTGAATACCAAATGCCTCTGAGGGCTCTGCGAACGGCTGAGTTGCTTCCGAAGTTGTTCGCAAGTGTTGTTTGATTCCATTAGTTTAGCCCGAAGTTCTTCAATTTCTTTGAGGTATGCTTGAACCAGATCTGCAACTTCGCTGTTACTTTCACTCGTAATCCAGCCACCCATTGCCTTTTCTGTGAGTAAGTTTGTATTTTTCAGTGTCAGGGCATCAATGGTCTCTTGCATGGCTTTGACCCTAGTTCTTAAGTTGCTAATTTCGCCTTGCAACATGTTGTTTTCATAGAACATATCATTAACGGTCTCTGTACCGTCTTCCCTGATAATCCGCTTCCCCTGTTTATATTCCACTAATTCTAACTGAAGTTGTGCTATTTGTTGCCTAAGCTGGCTAATAGTTTTCGAGCTCTTGTCTTGGTTAATGAAAATCTTATTCTTAATATTTCGAGCCCGGTTAGCGTATTTAAGCGTATTTAAAGTCTCCATGAAATCTCTGTCACTCGGACTAACACAAGCAATCATCACAGTCTGACTATTACCTCCTAAACTATCTTGTAAAAGCCTCGTCAGCTTCGAATCTCTGTAAGGTATATGCAGCGCTCTTTTAGTTTTATCTCCTAGAGCCGAAATTACGTTTCCCAAAGCTAATAAACCGCAGTTGATCGAAATGCCTTCTTTCTGTCGCTCTCCAGTAGCGCCAGTTCGTTTCAGTCTCTCCGATCCTGCCAAGTCAACGAAGTGGAATTTGGCACTGAGGGTCTCGAATTCGTCAGGTACGACGTTTTCGTCATCACTAGGGACTAACCGTTGTTGTTTTACATGAAGTGTAAAAATTGCGTGCGATCTTGATGATTGGGTGTTCATCTGTGTGCTAGCGGTAGTACGCGATAGGGCCCCTAGCCTCAGGCATTGTAAGGCTTCCTCGGCACTTTGAACGGTTTTAAATGTCACTCCTTTTACTTGGATTCCTCCATAGGGATCTTCATGTATTTTGTAGACTTTTTCCTGAAAAATAAGGTTACTTAGTTCCTCTATAGGGTGCATTTAGGTCACTCACTTTCGTGTAAGAGGGGTTAAACAGGTCTATAACTTCTTCATTGTAAAGCTCCATAAACTGGACCGTAACTTTAAATTCGGGTGCGATCATTCCATTTTCGTGCGCCCCATCTATTCGAGACTTAATTCCATCAAATAAGTGGTGGATAGCCCGAGGAATGATGCCTTTTTGCTCGTTTGAAAGTTCAACGTCGAACCCCGTGCCCATGGTATAAGTTTTGCCTGACCCTGTTTGCCCATAAGCCAAAACCGTCGCATTGTACCTGTGAATAAATAAACGTGTGTTTTTTCTTTAATCATGAAGGGGCTTAATGCGTAAGTGCTCAGCTTAATTAAGTGGTAATTGCAAAGTTTATTGTAATTTGTAATGGCTTTCACCTGTTAAGGGAAAAATTGTTTAAACGTGCAACCAGTGTGACGCATTTACTTAAGCTACTAATCAGTGATTTCTAATAGTTTATTCAGTCCTTGCTGGATTTTTTTTTATAGATATAGGTATACAGAGTGTCCGTTTTTCGAGTTTAACCATGGGGAACTCGGTTATTTGAAGAGATACAAAGAAGGTTTAATTAGGGCAAAGTCGCGCAATTAGAACTCTATAAAAACATTATCAAATTTCGAAAATTTGAAAAAAACGTTTTTATTTTTTCTAGTCTTAATTTAAAGAGTTAAATAAAAATAACTGACACTTCTTCATAGCCACTTTTTGCTCTTTTCAACGTGACATTTTTTAATTTAGAACCCAAAGTTCTGTCTACTTCTAATTCTGCATTCGGTGATACGCAACAATTAATAATTCTATTAACCTTTTAAATTTAGATTTTGCTGATTTTGTGATGTTCTTCTTGAATTTTGTTGATAAAGTTGGTTTGCTTTTGGCCATCTCGGACTACACACTTCTAGTGGTATATTGTCCTTTCTTATTTACACACAGTATTTTTTTATTCATGAGAAACTAAAGTAAACCTGAATTAGCACAGAAAACAACTTTTTCCCACTTTTCGTATCTCTACCAGCTTTACTGTAAACAGATTTTCTCCTGAACAAATGTACTCATCGAAGTACAGTTATAGAGTTTATACAGACCTGTATAAAGGGTTGCCTAAATTGAGGCGCCAAAGCAGTTAAAATTAGCTACGTTTACATCGCAGTGAGTCTGTATTGCATCAACAAAATTTAACAATCACATGGCAAAATCAGCAAATTATATCCTAAATGTTAATAAAATTATTAATTGTTGCATACTTCTTAATACAGAATTACAGGGAGATATCATCTCTTTAAATTAAGACTAATAAGAACGTTGTTTTCAAAATTTTGAGTTTTTGCGAATATTTTCGAATCCAGTCGGAATTTTCAAAATTTGATTTTATTGACTTTTAATAGCGCAACTTTACGCCAATTCTTCGTATCTCTTCCGAGACACCCATGGTTAAACTCGAAAAACGATCACCCTGGATATGTATATATATTTTTTTTAATAAGTACCAACCTTTACTGCAAAACTGGAACATGCTGACATTTCACGCTTCAGTATTTTCGTTTTGATTGTTCATAAAAGGGTATAGTTATTTATAAAGGTTGCTCACGAAAATCCCGCCAGAATCAGTTTAGTATTGATCGAAAACATAAAGTAATTAACCCCAAAGTAAATGCAAAAATGTGGCATTGTCTCGTTAGGATCATCAAGTCTCCATAAATGGGAGATCGATTATGAAAGCAAGCCTCGATTCTGCATTGAATTGTTCGTTCAATGCTATAAGATAGTTAAATATTATTGTTAAAAGGTTCTAGAATTCTCGCATGCGGGCGGCGAGTTTCTTATTGTGCCCAATTTAGGAATCACCTCAAACTCATACCAAATACGTCAGTCACCCAGTAAGCTTACCTGGCTCAGAGACTCATCAATCAATCTCCCACCTAAATGTCAAGTTGGCATTATGGGTAAGCTCACGCAAAGCACGATTTCCTTTTTTTTATACTTAAAAAACGCAAATTATGCCCTATATAATTAAATGGGGACAAAAATAGTGCTTATCACTTAATAGGGAACATCTTTATAATTTGTCCGCACCGACCTAATTCCGTGTCAATGGCTGCGTAAAAAATTGCTAAGATATACGTAATGCAAAACAGGAATTATGCAAGAGCTTCGACCGGGAATAAGGTTGGTTCAGGCACCACAGCGGGCACGTCATTTACCGGTGAAATATTGTTAGAGGCATAGAATTTGCAGTCACGCAACTTAAATTAGGTGCTTGTCTTTCGTATTGCGCTGGAAATTGCTTAAATTTGGAACTTTTAATGAGGACGTAAACTTTGCTAAATGCACGTACAAACACGCAAGCGTGCGGGCTTGTTGTCATCTTAACGAGCACTTGCGCATACATACATTTAATAATAATTTACCCTTCCAATGAAGATTCAACTAGGCTTGCAACACAAGCCTCGTAAATCTCCTCCTGGTGGGAGTCGGTGTCGAAGACATAGTTGTACGTGAATGACTTGTCACTGCCAAGGGTGACTTGGGGCTCCCCGGGGGTGACGGTGGTGCACATTTGACATATATCGATGATTTCGCGGGGGGTTTGCGGCCTAATCCTAGAAAGGAGGATAAACATTTAAGTGTGAGGTTCTCTAATTTCATATACGTGCTGAAAACAAAAACGTGCAAATAAAACGAACGTGACGTTGTGAAATTCAATCTCTGTAAATGCACAATACATCTCTTTTACTGTTCTATAATGCAATATAGCGTGAATATAAAAAAAAACTCGTAGCAAGCCATGGATTTAAAACTTTTGTTTGAAATAAGTTTGTAAAAAAACTTTGAAAATCGGAACATTTTCTTAGAGCTTAGAGGTGGGCTGTAAATATCAGCCAAATTTCGCTATTGTCAAATTTCAGTGGTAGCGTGTAGTCAACGTTTCTCAAAACATGATTTTAAAATGATCGAAATCGTTTCATCTTTCATATTGATGCTAATGGAACTTAGGAACGGGAACATTGATTTTCACCTCTCTATTCAAATTATGTATGTAAAAAGAATTCTTACAACGAAAAAACAATGAGAATGGCTTGGATGGAATGGCCACACAAACAAAACAAATTAATAATTTTTTAACATTGAGCAGAAAGTTTCTGAGGTAAGTTACTTGATTAAAAGGCTACTTAGATGTACATAATAAGTATATGTTATTCCATAGGTGTTGTAGCGTTTTCTTTTTCAGAAAGAAAACCTACTGGCTTCCCTTTCAGACTTTCATAAATAACCTGTAAAATACCATTTTATTTCCAAAGAAATATGACTGCCTTGGCCGCCATATTTGTTCACCTTGATTATCGTTTCTACGCGATCCTTCTACTTCGAGTTCTATGGTTAGAAATCCTTTGAAAGTTGACTTCTTTTGGACAATGCGTAAGTTCCGCCGACGGCAGAAGCTGAGGAGTTTAGTCAGCGAACCCTGAAATTGGCCAATCAGGTACCGATTTTCAGCGTTCGCTGACTAAACTTCTCAGCTGCTGCCGTCGGCGGAACCTACGCATTGACATGTGTCTATGGGTTGATTAATTATTTTGCTATCTGTACAGCATTGCCAAATTTCACCAATATTTTTACTTAGATTCCCTTATTTTCTTCATGTGCTTTTCTAATACTTTCCCTAAATTTATCTTTTATTTAGCAACAATGGCAAAATTTTCATATTTCGCGGTTCATCTTCTCCTTCCTTTTAGCCGAGTTCGGTAATTCCCTCCGAGCGCTCCGGATCCAGACCATCTCCCAAAATCTTAACAAGCTAGAGTGAGATAGAGTATTATCTCGAGATGTAATTACCGAACTCAACTTTTATTTCCCCATTTTGACATTTTAAATTCCGTTTTTTTGACCAATTTTGAGCCCAGGTGTTAAAGGTAAAAACGTTTCGATCGAATCGTGTCGTTTTCGATCTTGACCACTGTCCAGGGCACATCGGACGTCAGCCTGTCCCTAAACGGCTACAGCCTAGCCTTGTGGCTATTGTAAAGTACTCATATTTTGGGGTAAGAGTTCCTTTAATTAATTTAAACTTATCTAAGCCTTTCCTTGTTCAATCATTAGGTCCAATGTTTGAGTAATAAAACTCAATACCTCCCTTTTTTTGGACCTTACAAGTGCATCCATTTATCTTGCACGTGTGCCGATAATGGAGCCGTTAGTGACGATGATGGCTCTTAGGTCTTAAACCGTCTGGGTCTTGAGCCCCTTTTACCGAAGATGGAGTCGTTGGTGACGGTGATGGCTCTTAGATTTTAAACCGTCCAGCTTCACACGCATGATACACTGATCTTCTACCTAAACTAGCAAGAAAGCCCTACAAAATGGCCGAATATTTCAACCGGTAATCAACCAAGTGTACCTGCACTAACCTTAGGTAAGAACTAACACCATAGTAAATAAATGTGCCTAATTTTAATAATTCCTGTTGGTTTTACTTTGGTTTGATTACCTAAACAATATGAATATCAATTACTTTCTATGATAAGTTTCTCAATTTTAATATTATAGCTATATCTGTAACTTAAATTGAGTGGCGCCCAATTAGCAGGTCTAGATTGACTATACTAAGCTTCAACCCTTTTTATGTCACTTCGAACCATGATATAGCTCTCCACCTACCTAAAGCTGCCCTTCGCATAGTATGTTGACTTTTATTCTTTTTTAAACTTTTATTCTTTTTAAAATATGTCACAGTGTTCAAACAATTATATCACCACTTTTGAAAAAGCCCTAAATCCAGGGCGAAACGTCAAGTCAGCGATTAAATATATGGAATAATTACATCTATCCATTATTTGATTAATTCAAGAACATTCCCATAAGCTATACGCAAGAATCCACCTAATTATATTTTGGAATGTTAAATGAATGAATGGAATGAAACAACTAAAAGATATAGGTAGAGAGAACACACTCAAAAAAGTCAACAGGGTAGTTTACTAGTTGCTCTATTACTGTGGTGCTAGTACTTAAAATTAAAATCTCTATGGGATGGAGCAGAAACTGGGCCAATAGCAGGAAAGATGCTGGTAGGTAAGAAAAACGTACCCTTTATTGCATAAAACTAACAGTTTTATAAAAATCAGATAGGCCAGGGGGAAACCAGACCTCAGCAGCAGCACAAAACCGAGAGAGTTCCTTCGGTGAATGAACAGCAAGGGCAAAATGAAGCAAAACTCGATAAGTACAAAAGTGAAAGTGAGTGATTCAAATGTGTGAGGCATTAACTCAATAAAGAGATATAAGCAAACAGCTAAGGTACGTTGATTATTAAAATTGCGCAAAAATTGCCTAGACACTTTACTTTAGGACTAAATATCTCAATCACCTACTTTTAGTGATCAATTAGTCCAGTCCTAATGAAAGTCTTTGATTCTCAATTTTTTTTTGATGAAGTCTTACTGTTCTAATTCCATGGCATGCTTGAGTTTTTTTTTAATGAACGCATGATATAATATAATTGTGTTTATGTGGCCCATTCTGTGCTCATTAATTTAATGTGTCAGTAGGGGTGGAAATATCTCGTAATATGAATTTCTAATTTCCATTAGCACATTTGTTACAGCGACACTTCGTCAACAATCTCGATTTCACATTATTGATCCTTTGTCTAATAACTTTTCATGAACAAGCCAATAAGGAACCATTTCAATAATTCAGAATTTCTACGTTGACATATCGATTTTATCTATCATCATTTCCTACATACGTCCATTATTAATAAACACTGAAGATAAGCGTAATTTTATGTATAACCAAATAGACCTTTTAGAAGCAATTAAGCCATCACATCACACCTATATAAATACAGATTATGAAAATTACACAAAATGTGTGTGAAGATCAACAAAGAAAACCTGTTTTTCTGACTCCGAATTAGGAATGACCGCCTTCACATGACATAGTAATTTTTTTTGTGGGGATATGCAAAGATATTTCGTCATTATGGAATACCTCCGGGGACGTTTTTTTCCTTCCATTGCATTTACATTCAATGTAGCGTTTCGCTAATTCACTAATACTGTTCCTTGGTTGGTATGGCAATTTAAATGGAAATTAGTGAAAGAAAACCGTTACAGGTTCCCATCAAAACGTGCAAGGCCCGTTTTTCTCACATGGAATATACTTGCAAGAAAAAATTAATCATGACTACTTTTGTAACTGTGGTGATGCTAATCGTTTATCTTATCGCTCTAGTGTCAATAATCGTGTAGTTACAATAATTTTACAAATATGACGCATATTATATTGATCCGAATGATAAGACTTGGCTAACAATGAGACGAAGATACCGAAACATAGTCGTACATATTGCGAATTGCCTTAACAGATAAAGCAAATAAATTGCCATCAGTAAAACAGGTGTTCTCGCAAAGTACCTTTGATACGTAATTATGGTAATTATTTTAGCCTTGAGAACGAAATTTTCATTTCTTTTATTAGTGTGTGAAATAAAATAATTAGTCAACAAGGTTCGATAATAATTGTAGGTACTATGGCATAAAATTTAGTTCTTTGAATTTGCATATCTGTTTATTCGAAGAATATGTTGCGTAGGTTAACAAAAATGACGAAAGACCAAACGTAGGTGTTTGCAATGGGGATTGAAGTGCCAGGAATAATTGTCTACCATAAGGCATATGTACAAGAGGTTTTCATGGCCATAAAGCTATACATTTTACATTCTCGTATTTAGCGTTAGTGCAGTAGTAATGGAATGGATTTACATGAATGAAACAGAAATTTCACAGTCATTGCTCTCATTTAGGCTGCGAGTTATACAGTGTGTGTTGTCATTAAAAAGTAAATACTAGTCATCTTTGTGTAGGTGCTACATTTCAATGTTACCGGACATAAATGGTCCAAAACATTTGAATATTACTTGTAGTGGGCTGCGCACTTCTTGTACCAATTTTCTGATACATCTGTGTTATTTTAAAGTTATTATAATATAGACAAAAATAAACGGCCTAATTTCTCAATTTATCATGTCCTTTACGTCGATACGCGTGTTGCAGCCTCGTTTCTAGTTAATTGGAGCTGTTAAAGGTATCGGTTTAATTGGGAATGGGAACGAATTGTACGGCTGTTCAAATATTTTTAATAAATGTCAAAGAACTACGTTCGAGATTCTAATCGGACACGGTTAATATGGTTCCTGATCAAGGCTGCTCGATGACGTCCATTGTGCATAAGTAGTTCCTGTAATACGCTATGTTTATAGCACTAAACACGGCATAGGCTTCTTGACATTTTAATGCTTGAGCTGAAGAAAGATTCAATTTTGCGTCTTAATGAACAAGACTAATAGAAATTGCTGATGCTGACACGAAATATTGAATAATAAAAAAATTAGCTAGAGAGATTATTTGCGCCATAAAATACTCAATACCCCAGAGAGATTTTAATGGGCTGGGATTATAGTATGCACAATTGCCTGTTAATCTTAAACGATCCGACAATGGCGTAGGCACCTCAAAATGGAGCAAATAAAATTGCTACACGCTGCTACAATCTAATAATGCAAATTACATTTTGATTGAATCTGGTTATTGTACAGCAGGATGGATTTTGGTTTAATTCTTTTTCTGTTAACTAGATGGGTGTTCATTAGGAAACTTCTACGTCTACGTCTAGAAAGGCTTTGAATGTTTGACAGAAAAGGACGACATAATCAAGGACTCTCGATCATTCATCCTTTTCTTTTGATATTTCACAGTCCACTAGATGCCGTTCTTAAGTGAACACCTCTTAGTTGTGGAAACAATTTGGTTTCTCTTCCTAAACGCCTTTAAAAAGTCATTTATTTCTGGTCATGGTAAAGTGACGAGAACGAAATGGACGTGCAGTTTTTTTTTTATATAAATCTGTGGCTGAGCCGTCATAAACTAGTAAAATCACATATAAACACTAAGATACTGAACTACACCCCAAACAGCAACATTACGTAGATTGTATATACTTTTAATCACGTTGTAGGGTCATAATACATTCGCTCACTGAATGCAATAGTAGCACAACTCAAAAAAGTCGAAATTCTAGATAACAAAATGTCCGAACTCGAAATTCCAACCTCTACCTTAGAGCCAAAACTGGCACAAAATTATTTCTTTTTATGATCGTATTATACATAATGCATTTTCAAGTCAAAACAGTGTCCTATGTATAACCCAAATCTTAATTATTGATTTTCTCAAAACAATGTTTTTTGAGTTGTGCCACTATTGCATTCAATGAGCGAATTAGTAGAGTAGATAATCGTAAAACGTACGTACATTTTTTATCCAGAGTTCCAACATTTTGGGCGTATTATGCACGTACATTTTGTATCATAAAAGTCTAAATCCACGTAGCGTACGTACAGACGTAAATAATGACTTAGTCGTACGTACTGTGTACGTGGGGTGCTATTTGGGACAAGACAGACACGACTATTTAAAAAACTTAGTCAAATCCATGTTTTGAGTTGAAATTGCTTGATACGAATCTGTCTAAGGCCTTTTTATGTATAACCTGAACTCACCTGACCTGACCTGAGAGCAGGGATGGGTAAATACGCCAATTACCAATCCGTGCTCTCAGTTTAGTATTTATTTACATTTATCGACGTAAATAAATATTTTTATACGTAAAAAATGTAGATAATTATGAATGACAATTCGAGATGTCAATTTTGCCTCGGAAAATATCGTCTAATTGATAGCTAAGAGTAGAACTGCTTGAATCCTTCTGAGTTTATAAATTTTTAAAAGAGGCGTTTTTCTGAGTTTCCAAATTATGAGAAAACAAAAGAAAAACAAAGGATTTAGCCTCAGAAAATATCTTTTAACTCACACTAAGAGCATTGAATCCTTCTGAGTCTCCAAATTTTTAGAAAAAAAAAATCCTTATGAGTTTCCAAACTTTGAGAAAACTTTTGCCAAGAGAGGAAACAAAGGACTTAGCCTCAGAAAATAACGTCTAATTCACGCTAAGAGCAGAACTGTTTCAGTCCTTCTGAGTTTCCAAATTTTTATAAGAGAGATTCTTCTTAGTTTTCAAATTTTGTGATAGTGGTTCCAAGAGAAAAAAACAACTGTATTTGCCTCAGAAAATATCGTCTCATTGATAGCTAAGAGTAGCACTACTTAAGTCCTTCGGAGTTTTAAAAGAGACATTTTTCTGAGTTCCCAAATTTTTTAGAAAACTGATACCAAGAGAGAAAACAAAGGATTTAGCCTCAGAAAATATCTTTTAACTCACGCTGAGAGCAGAACTGTTTGAATCCTTCTGAGTCTCCAAATTTTTAGAAGAAAAATCCTTGTGAGTTTCTAAACTTTGAGAAAACTCTTGCCAAGAGAGGAAACAAAGGATTTAGCCTCAGAAAATAACGTCTAATTCACTCTAAGAGCAGAACTGTTTCAGTCCTTCTGAGTTTCCAAATTTTTATAAGAGAGATTCTTCTTAGTTTTCAAATTTTGTGATAGTGGTTCCAAGAGAAAAAAACAACTGTATTTGCCTCAGAAAATATCGTCTCATTGATAGCTAAGAGTAGCACTGCTTAAGTCCTTCGGAGTTTTAAAAGAGACATTTTTCTGAGTTTCCAAATAAGGATTTAGCCTCAGAAAATATCTTTTAACTCACTCTGAGAGCAGAACTGTTTGAATCCTTCTGAGTCTCCAAATTTTTAGAAGAAAAATCCTTGTGAGTTTCTAAACTTTGAGAAAACTCTTGCCAAGAGAGGAAATAAAGGATTTAGCCTCCGAAAATAACGTCTAATTTAGGCTAAGCGCATAACTGTTTGAGTCCTTCTGAGTTTCCAAATTTTTAGAAGAGAGATTCTTCTTAGTTTTCAAATTTTGTGATAGTGGTTCCAAGAGAAAAAAACAACTCTATTTGCCTCAGAAAATATCGTCTCATTGATAGGTAAGAGTAGCACTGCTTAAGTCCTTCGGAGTTTTAAAAGAGACATTTTTCTGAGTTTCCAAATTTTTTAGAAAACTGATACCAAGAGAGAAAACAAAGGATTTAGCCTCAGAAAATATCTTTTAACTCACGCTGAGAGCAGAGCTGTTTGAGTCCTTCTGAGTTTCCAAATTTTTATAAGAGAGATTCTTCTTAGTTTTCAAATGTTGTGATAGTGGTTCCAAGAGAAAGAAACAACTGTATTTGCCTCAGAAAATATCGTCTCATTGATAGCTAAGAGTAGGACTGCTTAAATCCTTCGGAGTTTTTAAATTTTTAAAAGAGACGTTTTTCTGAGTTTCCAAATTATGAGAAAACAAAAAAAAACAAAGAGTTTAGCCTCAGAAAATATCTTTTAACTCACACTAAGAGCAGAACTGTTTAAATCCTTCTGAGTCTCCAAATTTTTAGAAAGAAAAACCCTTATGAGTTTCCAAACTTTGAGAAAACTCTTACCAAGAGAGGAAACAAAGGATTTAGCCTCAGAAAATAACGTCTAATTCACGCTAAGAGCAAAACTGTTTGAGTCCTTCTGAGTTTCCAAATTTTTAGAAGAGAGATTCTTCTTAGTTTTCAAATTTTGTGATAGTGGTTCCAAGAGAAAAAAACAACTGTATTTGCCTCAGAAAATATCGTCTCATTGATAGCTAAGAGTGGCACTGCTTAAGTCCTTCGGAGTTTTAAAAGAGACATTTTTCTGAGTTTCCAAATTTTTTAGAAAACTGATACCAAGAGAGAAAACAAAGGATTTAGCCTCAGAAAATATCTTTTAACGCACGCTGAGAGCAGAACTGTTTGAATCCTTCTGAGTCTCCAAATTTTTAGAAGAAAAATTCTTGTGAGTTTCTAAACTTTGAGAAAACTCTTGCCAAGAGAGGAAACAAAGGATTTAGCCTCAGAAAATAACGTCTAATCCACGCTAAGAGCGAAACTGTTTGAGTCCTTCTGAGTTTCCAAATTTTTAGAAGAGAGATTCTTCTTAGTTTTCAAATTTTGTGATAGTGGTTCCAAGAGAAAAAAACAACTGTATTTGCCTCAGAAACTATCGTCTCATTGATAGCTAAGAGTAGCACTGCTTAAGTCCTTCGGAGTTTTAAAAGAGACATTTTTCTGAGTTTCCAAATTTATTAGAAAACTGATACCAAGAGAGAACACAAAGGATTTAGCCTCAGAAAATATCTTTTAACTCACGCTGAGAGCAGAACTGTTTGAATCCTTCTGAGTCTCCAAATTTTTAGAAGAAAAATCCTTGTGAGTTTCCAAACTTTGAGAAAACTCTTGCCAAGAGAGGAAACAAGGGATTTAGCCTCAGAAAATAACGTCTAATTCACGCTAAGCGCAGAACTGTTTGAGTCCTTCTGAGTTTCCAAATTTTTAGAAGAGAGGTTCTTCTTAGTTTTTAAATTTTGTGATAGTGGCTCCAAGGGAAAAAACTACTGTATTTGCTTCGGAAAATATCGTCTCATTGATAGTTCAGAATAGCACTGCTTAACTCCTTCGGAGTTTTAAAAGAGAAATTTTTCTGAGTTTCCAAATTTTTGAGAAAACTGATACCAAGAGAGAAAACAAAGGATTTAGCCTCACAAAATATCTTTTAACTCACGCTAAGAGCAGAACTGTTTAAATCCTTCTGAGTCTCCAAATTTTTAGAAGAACAATCCTTGTGAGTTTCCAAACTTTGAGAAAACTCTTGCCAAGAGAGGAAACAAGGGATTTAGCCTCAGAAAATAACGTCTAATTCACGCTAAGCGCAGAACTGTTTGAGTCCTTCTGAGTTTCCAAATTTTTAGAAGAGAGGTTCTTCTTAGTTTTTAAATTTTGTGATAGTGGTTCCAAGGGAAAAAACTACTGTATTTGCCTCAGAAAATATCGTCTCATTGATAGCTAAGAGTAGCACTGCTTAAGTCCTTCGGAGCTTTAAAAGAGACATTTTTCTGAGATGTCAAATTTTTTAGAAAACTGATACCAAGAGAGAAAACAAAGGATTTAGCCTCAGAAAATATCTTTTAACTCACGCTGAGAGCAGAACTGTTTGAATCCTTCTGAGTCTCCAAATTTTTAGAAGAAAAATCCTTGTGAGTTTCCAAACTTTGAGAAAACTCTTGCCAAGAGAGGAAACAAGGGATTTAGCCTCAGAAAATAACGTCTAATTCACGCTAAGCGCAGAACTGTTTGAGTCCTTCCGAGTTTCCAAATTTTTAGAAGAGAGGTTCTTCTTAGTTTTTAAATTTTGTCATAGTGGCTCCAAGGGAAAAAACTACTGTATTTGCTTCGGAAAATATCGTCTCATTGATAGTTCAGAATAGCACTGCTTAACTCCTTCGGAGTTTTAAAAGAGAAATTTTTCTGAGTTTCCAAATTTTTGAGAAAACTGATACCAAGAGAGAAAACAAAGGATTTAGCCTCACAAAATATCTTTTAACTCACGCTAAGAGCAGAACTGTTTAAATCCTTCTGAGTCACCAAATTTTTAGAAAAAAAAATCCTTATGAGTTTCCAAACTTTGAGAAAACTCTTGCCAAGAGAGGAAACAAAGGATTTAGCCTCAGAAAATAACGTCTAATCCACGCTAAGAGCAGAACTGTTAGAATCCTTCTGAGTCTCCAAATTTTTAGAAGAACAATCCTTGTGAGTTTCCAAACTTTGAGAAAACTCTTGCCAAGAGGGGAAACAAGGGATTTCGCCTCAGAAAATAACGTCTAATTTACGCTAAGCGCATAACTGTTTGAGTCCTTCTGAGTTTCCAAATTTTTAGAAGAGAGATTCTTCTTAGTTTTTAAATTTTGTGATAGTGGTTCCAAGGGAAAAAACTACTGTATTTGCTTCAGAAAATATCGTCTCATTGATAGTTCAGAATAGCACTGCTCAACTCCTTCGGAGTTTTAAAAGAGACATTTTTCTCAGTTTCCAAATTTTTGAGAAAACTGATACCAAGAGAGACAACAAAGGATTTAGCCTCAGAAAATATCTTTTAACTCACGCTAAGAGCAGAACTGTTTAAATCCTTCTGAGTCTCCAAATTTTTAGAAAAAAAAATCCTTATGAGTTTCCAAACTTTGAGAAAACTGTTGCCAAGAGAGGAAACAAAGGATTTAGCCTCAGAAAATAACGTCTAATCCACGCTAAGAGCAGAACTGTTTGAGTCCTTCTGAGTTTCCAAATTTTTATAAGACAGATTCTTCTTAGTTTTCAAATTTTGTGATAGTGGTGCCAAGAGAAAAAAACAACTGTATTTGCCTCAGAAAATATCGTCTCATTGATAGCTAAGAGTAGCACTGCTTAAGTCCTTCGGAGTTTTTAAATTTTTAAAAGAGACGTTTTTCTGAGTTTCCAAACTTTGAGAAAACTTTTGCCAAGAGAGAAAACAAAGGATTTAGCCTCAGAAAATAACGTCTAATCCACGCTAAGAGCAGAACTGTTTGAGTCCTTCTGAGTTTCCAAATTTTTATAAGACAGATTCTTCTTAGTTTTCAAATTTTGTGATAGTGGTTCCAAGAGAAAAAAACAACTGTATTTGCCTCAGAAAATATCGTCTCATTGATAGCTAAGAGCAGCACTGCTTAAGTCCTTCGGAGTTTTTAAATTTTTAAAAGAGACGTTTTTCTGAGTTTCCAAACTTTGAGAAAACTTTTGCCAAGAGAGGAAACAAAGGATTTAGCCTCAGAAAATAACGTCTAATCCACGCTAAGAGCAGAACCGTTTGAGTCCTTCTGAGTTTCCAAATTTTTATAAGACAGATTCTTCTTAGTTTTCAAATTTTGTGATAGTGGTTCCAAGAGAAAAAAACAACTGTATTTTCCTCAGAAAATATCGTCTCATTGATAGCTAAGAGTAGCACTGCTTAAGTCCTACGGAATTTTTAAATTTTTAAGAGAGACGTTTTTCTGAGTTTCCAAACTTTGAGAAAACTTTTGTCAAGAGAGAAAACAAAGGATTTAGCCTCAGAAAATAACGTCTAATCCACGCTAAGAGCAGAACTGTTTGAGTCCTTCTGAGTTTCCAAATTTTTATAAGACAGATTCTTCTTAGTTTTCAAATTTTGTGATAGTGGTTCCAAGAGAAAAAAACAACTGTATTTTCCTCAGAAAATATCGTCTCATTGATAGCTAAGAGTAGCACTGCTTAAGTCCTACGGAATTTTTAAATTTTTAAGAGAGACGTTTTTCTGAGTTTCCAAACTTTGAGAAAACTTTTGTCAAGAGAGAAAACAAAGGATTTAGCCTCAGAAAATAACGTCTAATCCACGCTAAGAGCAGAACTGTTTGAGTCCTTCTGAGTTTCCAAATTTTTATAAGACAGATTCTTCTTAGTTTTCAAATTTTGTGATAGTGGTTCCAAGAGAAAAAAACAACTGTATTTGCCTCAGAAAATATCGTCTCATTGATAGCTAAGAGCAGCACTGCTTAAGTCCTTCGGAGTTTTTCAATTTTTAAAAGAGACGTTTTTCTGAGTTTCCAAACTTTGAGAAAACTTTTGCCAAGAGAGGAAACAAAGGATTTAGCCTCAGAAAATAACGTCTAATCCACGCTAAGAGCAGAACTGTTTGAGTCCTTCTGAGTTTCCAAATTTTTATAAGACAGATTCTTCTTAGTTTTCAAATTTTGTGATAGTGGTTCCAAGAGAAAAAAACAACTGTATCTGCCTCAGAAAATATCGCCTCATTGATAGCTAAGAGTAGCACTGCTTAAGTCCTTCGGAGTTTTTAAATTTTTAAAAGAGACGTTTTTCTGAGTTTCCAAACTTTGAGAAAACTTTTGCCAAGAGAGAAAACAAAGGATTTAGCCTCAGAAAATAACGTCTAATTCACGCTAAGAGCAGAACTGTTTCAGTCCTCCTGAGTTTCCAAATTTTTATAAGAGAGATTCTTCTTAGTTTTCAAATTTTGTGATCGTGGTTCCAAGAGAAAAAAACTACTGTATTTGCTTCGGAAAATATCGTCTCATTGATAGTTCAGAATAGCACTGCTCAACTCCTTCGGAGTTTTAAAAGAGACATTTTTCTGAGTTTCCAAATTTTTGAGAAAACTGATACCAAGAGAGACAACAAAGGATTTAGCCTCAGAAAATATCTTTTAACTCACGCTGAGAGCAGAACTGTTTGAATCCTTCTGAGTCTCCAAATTTTTAGAAGAACAATCCTTGTGAGTTTCCAAACTTTGAGAAAACTCTTGCCAAGAGAGGAAACAAAGCATTTAGCCTCAGAAAATAACGTCTAATCCACGCTAAGAGCAGAACTGTTTGAATCCTTGTGAGTTTCCAAATTTTTATAAGACAGATTCTTCTTAGTTTTCAAATTTTGTGATAGTGGTTCCAAGAGAAAAAACAACTGTATTTGCCTCAGAAAATATCGTCTCATTGATAGCTAAGAGTAGCACTGCTTAAGTCCTTCGGAGTTTTTAAATTTTTAAAAGAGACGTTTTTCTGAGTTTCCAAACTTTGAGAACACTTTTGCCAAGAGAGAAAACAAAGGATTTAGCCTCAGAAGATAACGTCTAATTCACGCTAAGAGCAGAACTGTTTCAGTCCTTCTGAGTTTCCAAATTTTTATAAGAGATATTCTTCTTAGTTTTCAAATTTTGTGATAGTGGTTCCAAGAGAAAAAAACAACTGTATTTGCCTCAGAAAATATCGTCTCATTGATAGCTAAGAGTAGTACTGCTTAAGTCCTTCGGAGTTTTAAAAGAGACATTTTTCTGAGTTTTCAAATTTTTTATAAAACTGATACCAAGAGAGAAAACAAAGGATTTGGCCTCATAAAATATCTTTTAACTCACGCTGAGAGCAGAACTGTTTGAATCCTTCTGAGTCTCCAAATTTTTAGAAGAACAATCCTTGTGAGTTTCCAAACTTTGAAAAAACTCTTGCCAAGAGAGGAAACAAGGGATTTAGCCTCAGAAAATAACGTCTAATTTACGCTCAGCGCATAACTGTTTGAGTCCTTCTGAGTTTCCAAATTTTTAGAAGAGAGATTCTTCTTAGTTTTTAAATTTTGTGATAGTGGTTCCAAGGGAAAAAACAACTGTATTTGCTTCGGAAAATATCGTCTCATTGATAGTTCAGAATAGCACTGCTTAACTCCTTCGGAGTTTTAAAAGAGACATTTTTCTGAGTTTCCAAATTTTTGAGAAAACTGATACCAAGAGAGAAAACAAAGGATTTAGCCTCACAAAATATCTTTTAACTCACGCTAAGAGCAGAACTGTTTAAATCCTTCTGAGTCTCCAAATTTTTAGAAAACAAAATCCTTATGAGTTTCCAAACTTTGAGAAAACTCTTGCCAAGAGAGGAAACAAAGGATTTAGCCTCAGAAAATATCTTTTAACTCGCGCTGAGAGCAGAACTGTTAGAATCCTTCTGAGTCTCCAAATTTTTAGAAGAACAGTCCTTGTGAGTTTCCAAACTTTGAGAAAACTCTTGCCAAGAGGGGAAACAAGGGATTTCGCCTCAGAAAATACCGTCTAATTTACGCTAAGCGCATAACTGTTTGAGTCCTTCTGAGTTTCCAAATTTTTAGAAGAGAGATTCTTCTTAGTTTTTAAATTTTGTGATAGTGGTTCCAAGGGAAAAAACTACTGTATTTGCTTCGGAAAATATCGTCTCATTGATAGTTCAGAATAGCACTGCTCAACTCCTTCGGAGTTTTATAAGAGACATTTTTCTGAGTTTCCAAATTTTTGAGAAAACTGATACCAAGAGAGAAAACAAAGGATTTAGTCTCAGAAAGTATCTTTTAACTCACGCATTTGTTGAAAGAATTGAGTGTCAGTTATCGACTGATTAATGACATTGACAATTGACAGCGATATTTTTTCATAGTTATTTTGTTATTTTAATACTGAAGTCTTGAGTTTAATTAATAAACTGTTGTTTATTTAAAATTTAAATAAAATTATTGTGGCTTGGCCTCTGGTCCCTAGTCAGTGACAGGCAAGAAACACATTGTTAGTCTTAATAGGTCCCATATAAACAAGAACAACGCTACTGAAAAATTGATGCACATGTAGAATTTTACTAGGAATCCAAATGTGTAAAAATATACAGGGTGTTCCACTTGAGGAAAAAAATGGTTGTGCCCCGGACGTGGGCAATACCCCGTACAGACGAGTGTATTTTTAAATTGGCATGAATAACCTTTATCCCACATAGTGCAAATATATGCCAGCCATCTACTTTTATCACTGGGTATATTCGAGTAAGTATGCGTGGCATATTCCAGGAAAATTAAAATATATGCCAGGCATATGCCTAGAATTATACTTTGGCCGCTGACTGCATGTGACATGCATATACCTATGTGAACCTAAATATAACATTTAATAAGATTTTCGGAACATGCCTGGCATGTGCTTTAAAGGAATAAATTCATGTGAGGCTGGCAGCAAATTCGAACATTCAATATGACTTACGGCATATGACACTTTGGCTGCTGACCATGTGTCAGGGATATGCCTCTGTACAGGGGTGTCCCATTAGAGTGGTAAAGTGCACATTTTAAATATATTTTGAAATATACAGTATACAAGGTGTCCCAAAAAAATGTGTCAAACCTGACATTTTTTTTTAATGGAACACCTATGATGATGAGGTGATGTTGATGAAAACGTAGGAAATACCAAAACGTGAGTGGTGGCATTCGGGTTCGGGATTACAATGGCCGTCCGTGAAAGTGCAATGACCGCTTGCGTAGCCTGTCAACAATGTCAACGTCTTACGTCAACGACTGTCAATTTTGTCACACGAATGTGGACCATGAGTGCTACTTACATTCAAAAATACATTTTTTCCTTTCGACGAATTTTTCTTTACAACACATCCAGTATTATAATAAAGTAGGTAATAAACTGAATAGCTATTTACTTATAAAAAAAAACAAGAGCATTCAACAATCTGAATATGTCACCTGGCATATCCTAAAGGGAATATACCAAACTCCAAAAATGCCGCCAGGCATGTGCCAGGCGGATTTCATAAGTCATGTGCCTTTTGGTATATGCCTGGCATATATCGAGAATATGAATGTGCTTTCCGTGCTATGTGGGATATGACAATATGGGACTTTGTCACACAATTGCTCCACCCTGTATATAAACAATTCGTTTATTATTGACATCAAGTGCGCTTTGGAATTCTGACTTCGACGGGGTGTTCATTACAAATAGTAATCTAGAAGGCTATGCATTTTTGACAGAAAAGGATGACATAAAGTAAATGGACTTTTGTTCCTTCATCCTTTTCTTTTGATATTTCACAGCCATCTAGATGACGTTTTCACATTAACGCATTGAATAATATCATGATTTAATCATTAATAAGTTTAATGAATGAAGAATAAAAGGCGAAATAATAAGTTACCATAGGTGCATTAATAAAAAAAGATAGGAAGTATACAAAGGCCATTGTAGTAATAAAACATAAATACGTTATTATTACAAAAAAAGATATAATTGAAGGAAAATATTAATAAACCAAAGAACATGAAAAGGGAAGTAAATAATTGAATAGTTTAAAAAAACCCAATGAAGAAAGGAAGTAAGAAAAGGAGAGTAAGATCATATAGACAAACTTACGAAAAATAAATAAACACTTTAGTAGGGTTTCTAAACATAAACCCTATATAGATTTGTCAATGGTTTGTAGTACATATTAGTGTTTATACTTAAAATTATATGTTTTGGTTCAGTATTAGCCCATGGAAGGCTAATTAAAATCAAACAGTGAGGCATAACGAAACCTAATATTTGTCAAATAAAAACCCCCTTACGCCAAGTTCACTTGTTCAGTGCCCACTTACAGATGTTGCCTATATTTAGATAGAACAAATTTAGCATCCTATCGCACAAATAGACCCTATTTCCTGTATATACAAGCCTTATTTTATTTTTACTGTTGCGTCTCTCCCGCTTCTTCTGTCGGATGTCAATATAACAGACACACAATGACTAGAATGCCGGCTCATTGTTTCTTTTTTTTTACCATACAGAGTGAAGCTCAATCAGACAAAATTAAAGATATTTTGTACAGGTAACAAATTTTTTTACAAAAAAAACAAAAGCAGCAAATCTATGTGTTACCCTTTAGTATAAAGGTCATTATCTGCAGTAACGTAATTTCTCAAAGACTGTTCTTCCTGATGCTTAGTCCACCGAGTATTCCGAGGCCATAACCCCTCAGGAGCGGTGCGTGAAGTTTATTTTAAACCAAGAGTCGGTTTATTTTCGTTATAATAAAAGTGACAGCGTAATACTGGTAATTAATTTACTTCCACTATTTTAACGAGTTGTTTCGTGACAAGAGGTTTCCATATACCTTTAATTAGCCGATAATTGGTCATCTTTTAGATAGTAACCAGAATTTTTATTGCTTAAATAGGCTCTTAATGGCAATATTGTTAAGTATTTTTATTGTAAACTGCCTATGCACACAGAGGCTTTGTTATCCTTGCCTCTTACAGGTGGTTCTTTTATGCTGCCGTCATGATAAGCGACCTTTATTCCTAATTTGGTGTTGACTTTGAAGGCATAATAATACACATAAATAAATATAATTATAGGGGATATGCTTCCTGCTGCAACTAAAAATGTTTTTTTTTTATATTTCTTTGCATGAGTCAATATATGCTTATCTTATCTAGTGGTTGGTGATATCTCTATAGTTTAATATACGTCATATCTATTATTCTTATTTTTTATCCCTGCAAAGTTATTACTATACAATTTTTCTAGGCAAAGAATTAAAGAAAATTTTGAAGTAATAATTTAATAAGTGACCATATTTACCTGACTGCCACTCGGACGGATACATCGTCGTCTTCCATTTTTCCGCCGTTCTTAAGCACTTAAAGATTACAAAATTTCGTCCTCGCATTAGACACCTGCTCAACACCTACTAACAACCAGAACTTTAAAGAATGAATAAAAAGTCTTTAACTGCGAGATTTACAGCATCCCGGCAAACGAATGTAGTTATGTCGTCTGTTAACGGAAGATCACCCCGCTCGTCAGTCATATTTCCGGGTTACTTCCGAATTTTGGTCCTTCGGGAGCCTGAATTATTACATATGATGTTAGCAGCAGTGAAAGTATCCGTGCAAGGCTTAACCTCTCGCCGGATCGTCCCACATGATCGCGTGAGCGAGACAAAGACCGCGATATCGCACACGAAACTACAAAGTGGAAGTTATAGATCGGGGTCCGGGGCCTGCTCAGTGCGACATGCCGCCGTATCTCACTGCAGCTGGAAGGTGACTAACTGTATATGTGCCGTGTATACCGAGAGAACTACCTGCAGTGGGTATACAGGTAGATGGAAACATCGAACCATGTCGGTGCCACTCCAAAGCAATTCCGCGGTTCCGCTAAAATTGGCCGCTTTTTGTTTCGTGACTTGCCTGTTACTATACCAACTTCGCATAGCTTCAATGAATTTGCTTTAAGGATTATAAAATAATAAAGACACAACGTGATTATGCAAAAAACTGAACTTTTATTAGGAAATTACTCAAAATCAACGAACGCGTACGAACTGAATCAGCCTCTTAATTTTGCGCAGCAAAGCGTCGATGAATCCTCTATCGACCTCCGGTCGGTCCTGTAAACGATTTTTTATCAAACACTTCTCTGTGGCAAATGTTTTCTCTTACTTGAGAGGTCTCCAAGAGCTGCTTACTGAAGCTGTCGTTGAAGAGCGACACTAGGCCTTGCTTAAGACCAGCTACGATTTCTGTGGACACTTTGGCGATTGCATCTGAGTGGCCCCCCATAGTAACTGGAAAGATACAAAACGTCCACAATTTAGCACCACAACTAGTGGCGACCTTATTACCGATATAACCGGTATATATAGGGTGTCCCAACATAAACGTTTTTTTTCCGTAAAAAGTCGTCTATCTTGGTACCGATAAGTTGGCGTAAGAAAATTTTTAAAACTTGTTTTTTGTTATTTGAAAACGATTGTGACCGTCTTTTAGTGGAAAATAACGATTCTTAAGATCGTAAATCCAAGATTTTACCCTTTCAGAAGATACCAAAATTCTTGGCTAAAAAATCTAACAAGTTTTATCGATTTTCGTCTGATAATTGAGTTTAAAATAAAAAAGAAATAAAGCATGAGTCATCATTTTTAGAGAATTTAAAGTAAAAAAATTGGATTTTTTATTCCTTGGAAAGAATTATGACAGTCTGTTACTCAAAAATAGTGTTTTTTGAAATAAATTCTGAAACAAAAAATCATACGAATCAACAAGACGGGATCAAGTCAAACATGAAGTAGAGATGAAAATGACGGACTTAAAAGAACGGTGGCGGATCTGGAAAACGCTTCGCAGTGGGCCAACTTCAACCGCTGAGCGACTAAACATTACTAGGCCTTCAGTTTTCGACGGCACTACTTCTTGGGGCATTTATAAAGACCAGTTTGAACAGATCAACAGAAGCCAGGCGAAAACCTACAGGAATTTGGAGCGGACATTGAGCGTTTGAAAAGATTAGCGTATCCTGCGGCTCCCTCTAATTTCCTTGACCAACTATCAGTCCAGCAATTTATCGAAGGATTTCGCGACTGGTTGCCATTTGAGGTTGACTCATCCTTCCAGTGCAAATGAGGCATTAATTCGAATAAACACGGGCCACAGAGTTAGAATAGTTGACGTACAGGAAGAGCCGCAGCCAAACTCAATCTTAAATCAATTGTTGGACGAGCAGCTTGAATTCAGGAAGCAAATGACTTCATATTTCGACCAATCAAGGAGCAGGGCACAAGACATTGGTTACAGAAGAAATTTGGACCGAAATTCCGACCTACACAAACCCGGATCTTGTTTCAACTGCCGCAGAATGGGCCATTTTAAAAGGGACTGTCGCGTTCGACGGGAAAGGAGTCAGACTCCGCCACGACGACAATCTGGCGGACTGACACATCAGCCGGAAAACTAAGACCAGTCAGTGTGAAGGGGCGAACGCGGACTTGCCCCACGGAAGCCCCCAGGATCATTAGGATTGGACAACTTGGAAGAAGCCTCACCATCCCTGGCAAGATTGAACAAACGGAAATTCTTTTAACTATCGACACTGGTGCCGAAGTGTCAATTATTCGACCGGATAAAGTGAGTACGCAAATTAGGACATTGTTGTGGCTCTATGCACTGTGACCGAGGATCCTTGCCCTGTTAAAGGACAAACAACGATACTATTGGTGGCGGACATCAATGACGAGTTCATTCTAGGTATGGACATCATTGGGAAATACGGATTTTTCCTATGACAATCGGCAGCAGGTGTTGAAATTTGGAAATGAAGAGTTTGCTGTAACGAGCAAGTGCTATGGATTGTGTCCGTTTGAGGGCGGAAGAAACTACGAGAATTCCTCTTGGCACTGCGACTGAACTGAAAGGCTTATTTACGTCACTCCTGAAAATAACCCTGGGTGGTGCGTTGGATTAGTAGAACCGGACGATAAATTATTGGAACCCCTATCCCGTAACAATAACTTATTATGCTCAATTCAAGGTGAATTGTTACAAGGTTTTAGTACTTTTGATAGATGATACTGGGTACCGTGACGAGGGCCGGGACTTACAAACTATTTCCCGCTACTTTACCTTCCATGTTGTTCCCGCTGGAACCTGGATGAATATACGTGGTACTCCTTGGATTCGGCACAGCTCGCAGTAAGAAATAGTCCAGGTGGGCCCAAATTATGTACAAAGAATTTTCTATGATAAAGGCGCAATAATCCATCTCCCTTTTCTGTAAAAAAAACTGCTATAATAATTAACAAAAATTATTGCGTTAGAGTGCAACCTTCTTTGCGAGCCTTTCGGATATTATTTCATAAGCCCTCTCCCTCTTCGCTTCTAGATCGTGCATGTCCATTTGATCTTCGACGTATGGTTTCAAGTCCATCGAGTTCATGTCTGGGATTTCATTAATTTTCCTTGTAAGCAAATCGAGAGTCACTTTGCCTTGGTGTTGGTAATTCACGGTATGCAGCAATTGTTGCACAATCGAGCCTGTGAATAGATTGTTAACATTCCCTCGCCAAAAACAAAAACAAAAGGTAATTACTTACCTAAACTTGGCTCTTGTTCGTTTGTATAACCGATAGATTTGTTTTGAAATGTGTGGAGCTGTGGGTCGTAGAGTGACGGGAAGAATATGACCCCGACCTCGCCATGCTCCACGTCATTGTTTGCGATAACGTTCCTTGGATACCAAAGGAGATTGGCGGCTATTTGCATGCCATACAACAGCCTCTCAGACGTTTGGAAGGAAATTTTGTCCGGCTCTGGATGCATTAGCAATCTGAAATCAATTACCCACTAAAACCCGTTAAGACATCAATTTATACTAACTGACGTTTTAACATTTTCCTCTGATAACAGAAACTTTGGAATCAGACTTAACATAAGCCTCTGCAGGCGGTATAGATGTGCTCGATTACTGACGACAAGATTAGGATTCTCTAATACATTAATCAAGTCGTTATTTGCAGTTCTAGATATCACAGACGTCAAGAGGGCCAATTCTTTCAGGGATGTGAGAGAAAGAGCTGCATCCCCTGACCTATAAATCACAGCAACTAAATCATCACCCCATTATTATATAAAAAAGAAACATACCTCAGAATTAATTCAACTACATCGATATGGCTAAGCAAGAAAAACATAATTTGTCCCACAGAGGATTGATTTTCAGTGCCTAGGGTTGTTAATAGGGTGTTGCATATTTCTAAGGTGGGAAGGAATATTTGGAGGTATTGCAAGTCCGGGGAGGGAAGGAATTTATCGCTGGTGACTCCCTCCTTGTGCCAAATCCTGGATATTTCAGGGTGGCAAGTGAATACGTTCATTTTGCTAAATATTCCTAATAAATTCTGCTCTAAAAGCATCTGAGCGCCCACTTTAGAATCTGTTACGAAACAAATGGATTTGAAAAACTATGTGTGTGTACACCACATACTTCGATAACATACTGAACATTGCCTATTTTTTACATTGCTGGCCTTGGACTGCAAAAGGATATGGAAAAAAATACATTGTACAGGTTGTGCAATAATAACTGGTCAAGAATATTTAAGACACCCTGTATATTTGATTTCTGAAGACTTTTTGAAAACTTTCAATAAAAATCAAATCTATTAGATTTTTTTGTCAATGCTCAGAGGTATTAACGGACAGTTGTTACAGTCTTGTGTTGTAGAGCACAAAATTTATCGCTATTTCCCACAAAAGGGCACAATTTGTCATCTGCCAATCAATTGTCACGTTACGTCATACTTTAAAGTTTTCAAATTAATGGCGAATTTACCTACTTGTCACAAAGTTTTATAAATTAATATTTATGAGAAAAAGTGGTTCTAAAGTGTTACAAGTGATATTGAAATGACTATGTTGGCGATGTCTTTCCACTTTGAAGGTTTTTACATACTTGGAGGTGAGTACTGTTTGTTAAATCGAAAAAACTTTATCCGGAAAGGCCTTGTAAGTTATCTTGGCAAGTTGACTTAATCTAAGCTAATGTTGAGTTAAAACTTTAAAAGTGCAGTATTTTTTATTGTTTTTATTATTATGGGGGCCCTGATAACGATCATTATGGTTTTAATGTTATTTCGACTTTAACAATGAATCGAGTACCGGCCCCCCACTTTTTGGTGTCAAGGAATGTCCAGTAAGTTATAGACGTATAATCCATTCACTTATTATTGTCGTCAAGTAGGCGCTGAAAAATTGATTTTGACCTTTTTATAGCATGTGCTAAAAGGAGATGGATATACAAAAATGAAGGTTTCAAAGGTAACTAGATGACAAAAATAAGTGAATGAGTAACACTTGTACGCGATACATACTTGCCAACCGATTTAGAAGCAAAATCTTGGCCGAATATAGATACAAAGCTTTAATGTTTTCACCGCCTGGTTCCAGCATCATACGCAATTCGTCGTTGCCATCTAACAGGCTCTGTATGATGTGCTTCAAGAATCCACGACCCGAAAGATAAACCTGCCAACTGACATTACCGCTTAGAGTCATTAAGTGACTAAAACTGGACATGGCGAGCAATTTGCAAACTTCCTGACCGCCAATGCAATCGTGGCACATCACTTCCATCAATTTATCCCCGAAATCGCCCAATAAATCTGTAGAGATGGTGACTTTTTTTTCTTTGGATTGAAAGTTGAAACTAAAATTTGTTTAAATTACTAAATTAGTTCCACTGATGAGCGGGTGCTCTCTCACCGAGATCCGTCTAAAATGGCCACATATGAGGAGTCGTTTGCTGGTAGTGCCTTCTCTTTCGGTGGTTCAGACTGTAAACTGCTAGTTAGATGCAGGAAAGTGACGAGGGCTGCGTAAAGATTGATGCGCAGCTCTCCGTCCACGACGTCAGATGTCATTATCCATTGGACCAATGATTCAAGAATCTCTTTTAGGGCCCTAAACAATGTATTCACTTTCATATGGTTCTCCAACAATTTTATTTTTAGTTTTACCTAGGGGGTCAACCTTTTTTTAATATACCTGCATATAAATATACAGGGTTATTGAAATTCGCCTCTGATCCTTGGGATGTCGTAAACCATATGAATTACAGATTCGGTTAAATTCGAGCAAAGTTGCGCATTTTGGTGTAGATCGTAATGATATTTTCAAATTTTCAAAATTTTAACTGCTTCTGAAGATATTCGAAAAAAACTGAAATTTCCGGAATGTATTTGAAGCGCGTAGGTATTTTTTCTGCTCTACAAGCAGACAATATAATTTCGATGTTATGAAAGTGATTTTTTATTAAAGCCATTTAGACCTGTTAGAGGGCGATAAAGTTAAACTTGATCTTGGCTATCGTATATTAAACCAGATTCCAGTATTGCAAGAAGAAGAAAGATCACTTTGAATTAAACAAAATAACAAAAAGTTAGGTGTTTATGACGCGTTTTTTACAGTGGCCTCGTTGACAGATTTGGGAGGACAAATGAAAAAAGATAGTAGAGAAGAAAGAAAGAATACAGAAAAAATTAAACTTGAACCCTATATTCCTAAAGCTTTTCAATGTATTCCCATGTACTCCCTACATATTCCCAGGAAAGTGTACCACTAGTGGTTGACCCCCTGGTTTTGCCAGTAACCATGGATGAGTCACTTATTTCCATCAACTTACCCGACATAATAAGTTATCACACCGTATTGCCTTCTTTCCTTCAAATAATGTCTAAAAAAACCACAAACTTTAAACTAACAAGAAACAACAAAAGTCCTAGATCTACCTCTTGATGTTATCCATAATAAGTAGGACAGACCCTGACAAGTACCTCGCCACCTGTGGCAGCAGTTCTGCGCGGACCACTCTCTTTAGCAAATACAATAGCAAATGAATGCTGAACACTTGTTGTTCTTTGGCGTTTAGAATTTCCAAAGGCATGAAAGTGACCAGGACTTCAGCCACTTGGCGCCAAGCGTCTGCAAATTCTATTACAGCGATGCAGGCTTCGTTGTATAGCTTTACGTTCTTGGCCTGTTGTTTTAAGAGTTTCGTGTTTACTTCTTGAGTGATAGATGTCCTTTCTTGTATATCACTGATATCCGGGACTTCTAAATATTTAATCATTAAAGGCAAATTTTATGTATCCTTGAGCGTTAGTTAGGTCTCACCTTTTAAATCAGTGAGTTCTATTTGTAAAATCTGGTGCAAAAACATGTTGTCCTGGTTATCGTCTGAAGAAATGTTACCCAAAAAATTTATAAGGTACTTCAGATACGTGACTTGTTTAGTGCTACTGGCTCCTTTTAGCTCCACTGCCAAAGTTTTTAATAACCAAGACATTTGCATTAAACACTTCGCATCTGAATCAATAAGAAAATCAGAATAAATTCAAATTCAAACAAAAAAAACTTACTTTTCTTCATTAAAGTTTTGCACTGTTTCAAATGGGCGGGGAAGAAGAGCTTGTTGAGCCGCACAAACCTTAAAACAGGCCCACTTGTTTTGATATTAGCGGCTAAAAGGTACAGCAAATGGTACGCCGACTCTGTGATCTCGACCGGGGGACTGTCTACTATTTTCGAAACGGCAGAGTCTAAGATTGATAGTAAGGAGTGCAAGCATGTCCTGGGGAAACCCATAATCCCGGGATACTGGAACTCCGTCTTCGAAACGTCGCGTTTCAGCTCAAACCCCATTAGGAAATGCGTCAAATTCGGTGCCGAGTACTGCATGCATTGTTTCAATAATGTCAGTATTTCGATCTTAGTGGCATTAGCCGTCTCCACGTCATCGATGTTGGAATCCAGGCACTGGAAAAATCCGCTTTTGACCAGCTCCTGGTCGTCTCGGGTCGAAGTAAGGATGTTCATAAAGTGGTTGTGGCTAGTGGCGGTGGCAGTTATGTGAACTAAAATCTTGGCTGCTACTAATGAGTGTTTGGGCATATGTCTTTGATAACTTATATATTTCGCTATATTGATGCAATGGTCCGGCCTCCCAGACCTCCTGTTAATGGCCAGCAATAGTTTACTAATACTCGTTAACATGATGGTTGAAGAAGTCTCAGTTAAGGCCCTAAAAAGGAGCAATTTAGCGAAAAAACATCTTCGTTAACGAAGTCACTTGCATGAAAAATCTACTCTGAAGTTCCAAAGTTCGTAATATAATGGTTAAAGACGCAAGCGTACATTGTCGCACCCTGTCTTCACCGTGGAACGCGACATACGAATCAAAAAGCGCAATTCCTTCATCAAGTATGTCCAGAATCACACCCAACGTCTCTGTTCTGTTATTAAGCTGTACCATCAAGTGATAACCTGGGTGGGTGCCAGATGTAGGCGGAGTATTCTCATTGGGAAAATCGGTAGGCTTTGGTTTGTAATACCTCAAACACTTTTCAAACAAATTTAAACATAAAAGGGCGATATCGTATTTCTCAGCAGTATCTCTGTAACACCTAAAATGTTTAAACTCTCAGAACGGTGTCACACTGATGCCGAAAGTTTTTCGACGTTCTACCATATTCCTACAAGTTATATACTACGAACATCGATAAGTTTGATAATGCGCACATCTTTATGCGCAAGGATAGGCCCAGCAAACAAACATTTTGGGATTATTAAGATAGTTTTCGGGTGGCAGCTCTAGGACTATTCCCGTGCTTTGTTTTCTCGAAAAGAATATGAGGATGACAATTACTCCCAGAGTTTCTCGAAATTAGGTGGTGGAGATGGGCGGAGCTTGGCAGGTGGCGCATGCGCATTTGTTTTTTTTCGAGCTAATGCCACGTTCATATTATATTCAATTGTAAATTATAGCGTTCTACACAGTGAGTCGCTAATGTTTCCACAATTAGCCAATCAGTGGCTAGAACGCCGAAAAACTGACGTTTTGGCGTATCAGTGTGAAACAGCTCTGTACTGCGACAAGAAATATCGCCTTCATATGGAGACAAAAAAAAATGGTCCTAACCTGGAGTCGTATTTAAGAAAAACCGAGTTTATGATGAAGGACAAATAAGGGTCAAAACCGGGCCTCCTTGACCCCGCCCCCAATGTCCTGGGTATCCCAAACACGGTGAGATTATCTAGAAGTTGCAAAACTGCTCTTGTCAGAGGGTACTCTTCCATTCTTGACTCAATTTCGTCTAATTCCGTTTGAATTCCTCTAAAAAATAGAATAAAACCAATGGTTCCTTTTATTCATAAACGCAAGACAAGGATTAGGTACAGGCAGAGACTTATAACAGACACCACATGGACCTGCGACGTCAGGAACACCCATATTTTGTCTTTTTCTTTACTGCACCTTTATTGGGTATAAAAAATAATGTTGTACCTTTTGGAAACAAAGTTTGTTCAGCCACGTTGGTGTGTATTACTTAAGGTCTCTGGACAAAGATATGTATTTGCCTAATTAATCTATGATATATTCACCTGGGTGCGTAGCTGGAGGTTGTAGGTATAGTGATTATTATCTGAGAAGATTCCAAGTTTTCCCACATTTGGTTAGCATTTGCTATTGACTTGGATAAAACAGCTAATGTTTGCAATAGATCTGCTTTCAGCAAAATTGGGACTGAACAGCTCACCAACCCTAATATAATTTTAATTTTAACATTGACTTTGAAACAGTGATATAAGAAAATTTTGGACTAAAATGTAATCTTATTCTTACCTAAAAGTATGCCCAGAGGAGACCATCCAGGATGTTCACACAATGCTAGACGTGCAAAGGAATCGTGCTCTGCTATTGTACGTATCAAAAGAAGTACTGCATGAAGTCCTAAAACATATACAAAGTTTTAAAGAGAGTTTTCCCATATCTGTTGTATTGAACCTTCAAGTTCTTGAGGGCTAACGCCTTTGTGGTATCCCACCCTGATCCTATACACTGTATCCATTTGTGCAGGCGCTTCCTGCCTAAGATTATGGTAGTATTGTGCAAAGGACATGAAGAAATGGTCCCAGCTCAAAGTCCTTGACAGATGCGCTCCTACACTCAAGATGATTAATTTAACCCTAAAGCTATCTTTGTTACATACCAGGTTGCTTAAGCATGTTAAAACAATGTTTAGCCGTTTCTGGTGTGGATGCCAAACCACTTAACATCTTCATGAAGGGCACAAATAAAGTAACTGGCAACATTTCTCCTAAAATAAAATATTTTAGATATATAAACATATACTTAAACTGAACAAGACATTTTAACTCACCTGCTAGCTTCAGAAACTTGAAAAGAGCTACAGATCTAGGGGGTATTCTTATGTTTAAGCTTTGATTTGGATTCAATTCAATGGGGCTCCACCAGTTTAAAGTTAATTCTGGATCAACAGTATTGTTACTGTAAAACTTTCCTATTGATAGGAGCAAAAACTCAAAATATCTGAAAGAAGTAATAATTGAGTTGGATATTTCACTCAAAATTGAGACTTCACCTTGGCAAGTTCCCTGGGGCTTCCAAATCTTCCCGAATATATACCTGCAAAGTCCGTGAAACCTCATTTGCTTTCATCCTTAAATCCTTGACTTTAGGGTACATATAAACTACAAAATCAGTTAGCAAATTGTGCATCCTGATAAACAGGTATTGTTCCTGAAATATAAATAACTTTGTGTTGTGTGTGAATTACAAACAAAAACCCCAACCTTGTAGAGTGTTTTGTTTTCCAGAAATATGTTGTGCAAAAAACTAAATACATTCATCTCAATGGACATATCTACTAATGTATCCTCTTTATTTATGGCATCTTGAAAAATATAATTTTGAGGCAGGACCCTTAATGATGCCAGAGTCACAGCCATGGCAAAGTTTGTCAAGGCTTGCAAACCTAAAATACAGTGTATTTAAAACAACATATCTGAATAGAAACTTCAAATTAACCTTCACAAGCCCACTTAAGATTTGGCTGTAATAGTTCATCAACTAATGACGTAATTAAGGTAGTGTCTGATAAAATAGGCAAGGATTGCACTACTTCTTCACCATCTTCTCTTGAATGAAAAATGCTTAGATCGAATGATGCTATTAAGGCCAGCTGAAAGAAAAATCATTGAAAAACTGCTGAAATTGAATTGAAAGAACTTACCTGTAAATATAAGTTAACATCATCAATAATTCCAGTAGCCTCCATATCTAATTTGGACTGTCTCAAAAAACTCATGGCAGCTAGAGTGCAATGCTTTGGAAGTCCACTTTGTATTGACCAAGTAAACAATATTTCTGCCAAAGCAATTCTAATATCATTGAAGAGTTCAGTTACTTCCCTTCTATGTTTAGGCCCCCCTGAAAAGTTAACCAATTTAAGTTAAAAAAACTATCTCAATCAAATGATTACTTCATACCCAATGCCAAATTATCTTGCAGCTTTTCAATCTCTGCAGTTAAATCTAATGTTCTAAGAAGTTCTAAAATTCTTTTAGAAATGCCACCTTCCATTAACTGATCCGTATAATCTGTTATGAACCTAGATAGCTCTGGTTTTATATTAAGACTCCACTGTACACCATTCCTGGCTTGGACCAAGTACAACAAAGAAGTTAATAGAGCTTTTTTCCCATCATAATATAAAAGTATAGCTACTAAGCCTCTTGCTAGACCTTAATAAACAATGAAGATATATTTAAAATACTATTATTATTAGATATTGCATACCAGGATATGATGGCATTTGTAATTGGGCTGTGCAGAGCAAATCCAGAGCTACAAGCTCGTTCATATCATACATATCAGATAAGATAATTGACTCTTGGTAGAGCTCCTGTGATATTATTTGGTGGCCTACTCCCTTGACGTAAATACCTTCTGTCATGCCATTTTTTAGCTCCTCTCGCTTTTTAGCACTTTTTGGCTGAAAGTTATCAGAAGACTTCGTATATTGCCAAATTGGGGTGTTCATTAGAAAACGTTATCTAAAAGGTTATGAATTTTCGACAAAAAAAGAATGGCATAAGTAACACTTTTGGTCCTTTATCATCTCCTTTTGGCGTTTTGAAATGAACACGCCCTATTTACATGTACTATGTACCCATAAAGACAATTCCTTCTTTGGGCTACGGATGGTCCATTTAGTAAGCGGTATAGTAAGTACTTACCGGATTTTGCAGTAATCCAAAAAAGTTTTGTTTATGTCTTCGTAGAATATTTTCAAAATCGGCGGATGGTAAATCCGACTCGGGTTTCTGATTTAAATAATTCCACACGATGGTTTTCAATTCTTTATACGAATGCCACACATCTTCAGGTTGTGGCAGTGCCATCCTGGACGTTGTTTCTGTGAATATGATATTAAAAACCCACAAATTTATAAAAAATCATCAATTTTTGAAAATCAAAATATAACCGTACACCGCTCACACCAAAAATAGGTTATGACATGACATTAACGAGATTGACGTTGACAGTTGGCGAGTCAAGCTAAAGGTGCGTTCTCATTACAGCTTCTTGCTTTCTGCGTCTGACGTCATTAATTTTCCATTGGTTAGAATTGATAGAAGCAACATTTAAAAATAACAAGAAGCAATATCGGAAACGGAGCGTTCCCATTGCAGCTTCAAAACGTAGCTATTTCTGCCAGTGTCACCTGCGTGTCGTATCTCGGTCATTTGCAATTTGCAATATTCAAAAATATAATTTGATGTTATTATTACAAAAATTATAAAAAAATTATTTTTTTTGAATTTGTGCTAAAGTAAAATTCACTATCGTAGTATCCAGAAAACTTACTAGTTTTTGTCACAACATTTAAGTGCGGGGTGTTCATTATAAAACTTCATCTAGTTGGCTGTGAAATGTCAGAAGAAAAGGATGGAGAAACAAAAGTCTATTTATTTTGATTATGTAATCCTTTTCTGTCAAAACTTCATAGCCTGCTAGATGAAGTTTATAATTAATACCCCGTATTTAGCATATATACTAAAAATATTTAAAAAAAAGTAGTGGTCAAGGTGCCAAAAGCTCAAAATTAAAAGATGTTTTGTTTTTGGATGTTTATTGCTTTTAAAGGTAAAATTATTAACTAAACAAACCTATTCTAGATCTAGATCCATTGTGCATACTCTTTTTGAAGTTTTAATATTTTAAACAATTACAAAATAAAGGGGTTTTGCAAACCGTTTATTGTGTTTCTGTGTCAAACGCACAAAACAGAAGCAAGAAGTTGAAAATGTTTAACTTCTGGCGGGCTGTCTTTTTCAAATATGGCTTCTACCAATAGAAAATTATTGACGTCAGACGCAGGAAGCAAGAAGCTGTAATGAGAACGCACCTTAAGTTCGGTAATTGTTTCTTAGCTCCACATGCACCGCCATTGCTATGTCATAAATCCCAACAAGTTAGAGTGAGACAAGCTGATATCCGGTGGCCCGTTGAATTTATAGCGTTTTCGGACGAACGCTCTAGAGCGCACTGAGAATATTCCCATCTCTTGTGTTCTCACTTGCTTTTAAACGATACAAACACTCTTATAGCGTCTACCCAAAAACTTTATTAGACACCATGGATGACATCTGACATTGACAGAAAAAAAATGGGGTTAAAATTTTTTTAATTTGCTTTGTTGCACTAATGCATTTTGTCTTGCACCCCTTTATGTTTATGTATAAAACATTCTTTTCTGGTGGGAAAAGAACTTTAATACCTTAATTATGGTTTTATGGAAATTATGATAATGGAAAGGAAAATTAAGTTGAAGACTCTAAATAACCATATAACCTGCAAGATTTGTAAAGGATACTTAATAGATGCCACAACCGTGACAGAATGTTTACATACCTGTGAGTAGAGCCCAAAGAGCAATCAATTCAATAGTTCGTGATAAACTGTTTGTTGTAGTCTGCAAGAGTTGTTTAGTGAAGCATCTGGAAGAAAATAACACCTGCCCAACATGTAAAATTGTCATACATCAGTCACATCCACTGCAGTACATTAGTTTTGATAGGACCATGCAAGACATTGTTTATAAACTTGTGCCTGAACTGTTGAAAAGTAAGTTTTTCCTTGACAGAAAACTTCCTGTATGTAGCATGTATATGGTTTAGGCGAGCTGGAAAGTGAAGGAGAATTTTACAAACTTAGAAGATTGCCAAACCCTAAGGATATATTACCACTAACAAATGGAGAAAATAATCTGGACCATGAACCAGATCATCATGCTAAATCTGATTATCACAGGCAAGATGAACAGGTCAATGTATGTTTGGAATGCATTAGTTTTAGCCTTAAAACCTTAAAAAGACGTTTCATAAGATGTTCTGCTCAAGCCACTATCCTACATTTGAAAAAATTTGTTGCAATGAAAGTACTGAATGGCATGGATAAATACAGAGATATTGATATTCTCTGTAATGATGAGTTGTTAGGGAAAGATCATACCCTTAAATTTGTTTATGTCACTCGTTGGAGATTTCAGAATCCACCCTTAACTTTACAGTATCGGCCAAGAATTGATATATAACTACTGTGTGGTTGGGAGAACAGATTTTTTTTTAAATTTTTTTGGTTGAATCAATTTGTATAAAGTTGATTTAGGTAAATTGGAATATAAAATATTCTGCTGGGGAGTTGTTAATAATAAAATGACACATATAAATTCTCAAGCCTACCTTACAGATGTGCAATGTTGTGTATATCCATGAATGATTCTGTAAAGATTGTAAGGCAGGCTTCCGGGAAGTAAGGTAAAACTGCCAAGTTCAATTTTTTAAATATTTTTACAAACAAAATAATCATGATAATTCTGTTAACTTTGCAAATCCTGTGATATTTTAATTTTGCACTTTTTACAGTTTACAAGATTGTTTTTGTTTATTTTTTTTTAGCCAAAATGAATTTGTTAAAAACTTATAGGGGTATATAGGTATATATGGGTTGTTCATTAAAAAAAGACATCAAGTTGGCTATGATATTTTGACAGAAAAAGATGACAATCAAAGTAAATTGACTTTTGTTACTTCATCATTTTTTTTGACATTTTGATGCCTTTTTTTAATGAACAATCTCTACTTGAATGCCACAAATCTCTGCTCAATTTCAATTAAGAGTTTTTCATACTTTCTTTGCATATATTTTACATATAGCCATAAATATATGAAAATTTTTAATAAAGGAGAGGTGCATAGAAAAAATGCACTTTAAACTCTTTGTGAATACATATTGGTAAAGCAAAACGCTTGGGAGGTTTAATTTTATATGTTGTCCCTGAGAGTTTTATAAATATGTAACTAAAGAATAATTTCCTTTATGGATGGGTACATATGATGATTGTAATCGTATATTGTGATGTGAATTTGACTTTTTTAAATAGATATTTTTTTACTGTGGTGGTAGTTTCTTTCATATTCAATAATTATTATACTGTTGAATGGTGGAAAACCCTATCCAGAAGGCTTTGAATTTTTGACAGAAAAGGTTGACCCAATCAAAGTAAATAGACTTCGGTTCATTCATCCTTTTCGCATTTCACTGCCAATTAGATGATGTTTTTAAATAAACATCATTTATATCCAATTCAATACCCCATTCATTCACCTTAACTTGACAAATTAAGCCGCCATATTATATCTTTGGTGACCTTGGGTTTCGTCACCGTTAAGCAGGGTTGCCAGATTTCTTACAAGCGATTACGGTTCAGAGAGTGCCAAATTACGGCTCTTTTACGACAGTGATGGCTACTCAGTAGTCACTACATGCAATCAACCACGAACTGGCACAAGCACAAACCAAACGAGCCAACTAGAACAGAGTAGAACCCCAAGAGATAGAGTGACTGTCAGTAGCACCAATATGATGCTATCACTTACTAACACATTAAAAGATATAGATCGTTACTGGGATGCCGACTCGAAACTTGACCCATTTTATGGTAGTGCACATACCTAAGTAAATAAGCTCTCGCGGAATTGTGAAGTTGGTTGCCTATAAAACATGAACCCAAATCTTTGTCATCTGCCCATATATATCTTCATCATTTTGATTTTGATTGACATCAAATTACGGCGCTTTGACGGATTTTTCAGTTTTTAGTGAAGAAAATTCCTAAATTACGGCGAAAAAACCGTAATTACAGGACATCTGGCAACCCTGCCATTAAGTGTTTACTATCACTCACTCTGAACGTGTTTCCATCCTTCTGTTTTCATTGAGTTGAGGAAAGATAGGAATACTCTCAAAGGTATTGGAGTATAGAAGTCAAACTGCGCTTGGCATCTATCATAATTGTCATTATTCTGACAATTACAACGTTCTTACCTAGTTTCCAATTAGTTTTTTATTTTTAATTTTTTGTTTGAACAAGTAGTCACTCATAAAAAGAAAATCATACAGTTTATGCTGATAAATTTACTTACGAAAGGAGAAACAAGGTAAAGAAAATAGAGTTTGAAAATGTTTGTTTGGATATATCGGAGTTCACTTTTTGTTTAGATACGTTTTCTAATCGTATAAAACGTTTGTAAATCGTCAAGATTTATTTAAGGGGCCCTACGTCAGAAGAAGTGTTGATCAAAGCAGGAAGTAAAGATGCAGCCTTTCCAAAACAGTCAAACAGTTCCAGCCTTCTTGGGCAAACTATGGAAAATGGTCAACGATCCCAGCACTGACCATCTGATATCCTGGAGTGAGGTAAGTCTTATACAATTGTCCACTTTCTTTTCTGAGAAAATACTTGTAACCCTACAGTAGCACCAATTGGATGATTTCTTCATAATGTTATAGATTTGATTGATATAGGCCTAGAATTAGGGTGACTAATTTTTTTTTTGGAATAGTGTTCAGTGTCTGGTACTTCTTCAGAAATAGTACAAAATGTCCTATTTTTTAAAGCATTGGTCTACTTTTTAATTTAATGTAAAGTAAAAAAAAAAAAAACGAAAAGATTAAATAATTGAGCAGCAGTGCAACTTTCAAATTTAAATATAAAGAGAGATGAGTTCTGAACTTTTGCTAGTTTTTCCAATCTCACTTTGAGGCCACCATCACATACAGTGGAACGGAACAAAGCATAAATGTCAATAACGTCATTATACATGTCAATTCCTATTTTAGCTTTTTCCTGATTGGTTTAAATTCAACTGTCAAATTATGCTCCATTCTGCTTTTAACCAAATTCTGCTGTATGTGACGTCGCCCTGAGGCTTCTGGCCCCAGCTACACAGTAATGGTCCTACAATAAAATTATTATTATACAGGGTGGGGTTGGGTTTGTCGCTGTCCTACACTTGTGTTACTTACCAAGCTATATTAAAAAGATACATGGTGTTAAAGTTAAAATTTTAAAATGTATATTATGTTTTTGACATTTTGAAAGTACTATCTAAAGTGTTTTCCGGGCTATACTTTGAAAGTGTAAGAGATATTTTAATGAAATTTGGTGTGTTTTAAATTCTATCAAAAGCTCATATTTTGTAATAAAAAATTATTTTTTGTGTCGTGAGTGGGGCCAGTATAAGCACTTTGGCACATATTATCACAGTATAAAGAATAATACATTATATCAGTAACATCAGTCGGTCGAAAAATTGAAACTCCCCTCCCTTTGCCCCGTTCGCCCGGTCACCGGCCAGTGCACCACCAAACCGGTTTTGGCAGTGAGTTGCATGTGTTTGTCGCCTTGTAACTACTCGAAAAAATTGCCAGCCGCGGCACGCTTTAGTTTTGGAAATATCAAAAGTGCCGACACAAACTGAGGATACTGATATAATGTATTATTCCTTATACTGTGATATTATGTGAAGAAAATGTGCTGGGCCACTGGTTTTTTGAAAAATAAAATCAAATTTTTCAATTCCCCATCTATAACTGAAGAAAAAAGCCGACTCAAGGTTTTTTTGTGGGAGGCATCATTTATGAGTAAATGAATAAAACTCATTGTAATGCAGCCAATTCAAGTACACACTTGTGAGGCCTCACAGTTTGATGAAAAATCTAAAATGTCAATATTCCATTAATTCTATAATATGTTGTTTTAAAACTGATTTGTCTTTGTGTACTAAAAGGTAGAAAACTCATATGTCCATTAAGTTCAATTTTATTTAATTCTTCAAAAGAACACTGTTACATGTTTGCTTGATAATTCACAGGCTGGGAATACTTTTATAATCCAAAACAAACCACAGTTTTGGTATGAACTGGTACCTGTCTACTACAAGCATAACAACATGAGTAGTTTCATCAGGCAACTAAATTTGTGTAAGTACAGTTCCTTTATTCATTTAACACAAATACCTATTTGTTATGACCTGATTAAAAATTGTAAGTTGTGTGGCATCAAACAGGTCCAAAATTAAAATATTATGTATTGTATTGGAGGGTTTGAATGATTTTTCCTTGAATGTGATCATGGGGTTTCTTAATGGGGTAAATAAAATATATTATGTTCCTGGATATCAACATCGATTTTTGAAAATTTTGAATTTTATAACTAAGTGATCATATGATTATCGCATTTAGATGGCTTTCACAAGACTGCCAATATGAATCCAAGTGTTGTGACTATGAGTAGTTCTGATAAAGATGATCAAACTATCCAATTCTACCATCCCTGTTTTCAAAGGGATAAACCTGAAAAGTTGAGTGAAATCAAAAGAAAGGTAGGTAGATGTTAAAACTTAGTTTTTGCTGCTACTATATTAAAGTAATTATTAGCAGCAAGCCACTAGATCCCAAGATGATCAAAGTGTTATACGCTCTGATGATTTAACCAAAGTCTTGACAGATGTGAAACAGCTTCGGGGCCGGCAGTCAAGCGTGGATTCCCAGCTGTCAGCTATGAAGCAAGAGAATGCTGTTTTGTGGAGAGAACTTGCTATTCTTCGTCAAAAGCATGTGAAGCAGCAACAGATTGTTAATAAAGTAGGTCACAGCTTATGACAGTAAATATGAGTGATGATCTACAAGGAATATTTGTAGTTGATTCAATTCTTGGTAACATTGGTTCAACCTGCTGCTCCGCCGAGGATGGGCGTAGGAGTTAAAAGGCGCATGCCTCTCATGCTTTATGAAAGTCCGGCGAAAAAGACGAGGGCCAGAAAAAACAGCCGCCAACATAACGATGGCGGCCCTACTATTCATGAACTAGACGCTGAATCTGAGCTTTCCCCAGAGCAACTACTTGAAGAGGCATCCGTTATAGAAGAGGAGGAAGATATGCCATTGGTGAGTTTATTTATGGATATTTTTTAAACTTTATACTTAATTTCTTTTAAATTGTTCAAAATTAAGGATGCTGTTACGTCTGGTTTGGAAAAGAAGGATAAGGTATGAATAGATTTTGTGTCGGATGTTTGTTTAGAGTAGTTTTACTGCGTGCTTATAGGGTTTATGTAATCTCGATTTTCAAGGTTTGTTGAATCCAAGCCAGTTTTCTGCCGGAGTTGTCGATTCCCACAGACAGATGGCCGAGATTTCGTACATATACCGTCCAATACGTATCATACTGATGATCCAATAAGAGCAAAACCGGTCTATGGTTCTTCTGCCTGATAGAGAAATGAGTTTGATAGTCTGTGGAACGACGTCCCCGGACGGTATAGGTACGAAATCTCGGCAATCTGTCTGTAGGAAGCGACAACTCCGGCAGAAAACTGGCTTGGTGTCACTGCACATATATCTCGCATGCCTTAGTGGAAGCACCTGCCGTTGTCTGATGGCGCCATTTGCATATAACTCTAGAGGTTAGTTTCATTCCAATTGAGTTTGACACTCGTGCACCTCCTTGCTGTCACACTTGATCAATTTAACTAGGTTTGTTACCTTACCAACAAACAAAAGTTCGGTGAGTTGCTTCTTATTAGGAATGCCATTACACAAGTCAAGACACATAATGACCAAGTCACCATTCGAATACTCCATTGAGGCAGCAAACACTCCACCAGCGAGCCGCCGCAAACCTCCAACCCACTGAACAATCACCGTCTCAAACTCATAATCCCACTTAAGTTTAGCTCCCAGTTCGTGGTACTCAAGTCGCCGTAAAGCAAAACTTTGTGCGTGGTCTCTTTTGCCTTTGCCATCCCGGAACTTCATTATATCGTGCAGACGAGTGCATTCCGATGTTTGACCCCTAAAGCCGGAGTCTCAGGGAACTGAGCGCAGTTGTTGCGACAAATTGACAACATATACTTAGACATTCTCGCTCTCTCTATTGCGTCCTCATCCTTTTCATTCCAAGCCCACTGTGGGTCAGTCTGGGTCCCCGAATGGGCCGAGGCAGTCCGGCTAGAGGTGAAGTCCTTCAGCTGTTTTCTCAGCCTGGTAATCTTTTCAGCGTAAGACGAGTTGCTAGAATCAAGCTCGTTGAGTGATTTTCGCAAGCGCGCATTTGCCTTCTCAGTATCTTGATACTTGGCTTTAAGAAGTTTTCCCGCATTTGGAACTGCATCCATCTCAGCCCTTAGACTCGATTTATCAGCAGAAGCTGCTTCACCTCTTCATTAAGCTCATTTTCTCGTTCTGTGATTTCCTCTTGACTGGCTTGGCTGCTACGCTTTAATCTTCTATTGTGCCTCTCCTGTTCACCATAATTATGTCTTTTATCGGCTAATTTTAACACAAGCTTTCTAATGATATCAAAATGAAGACAAAAATCGAGATACCATTTTCTTTACAATCACCGTTTGACTGTATTATAGAATGGCGAAATAGAGTTGCCGGATTTTTTGCATAACAGCTTTAGGTTACTGATTGCAGATTTTTATGCAACTTTTTTTTTAATTTTATTTTAGATTGATAGTCCGATTACTCCACAGTCAGCCCCGGATTCATCTTCTTGCCAAGCAGTATCGCCAGTTCAAATTGAATCGGCTGTAAATCAGCAGCAACAAGCACCTTCGAGCAAAGAGGCAATTTTCTGGGACAAACCAGAATTTGTGGTTAGTAAGCAATGATTATAGCAACATAGTTCTCTGCAAGAGTTAGGTTTCCAGGACATTGAAAACACTCTTGACAATATGTCTGATAATGAAGAGGAACTGATAAAAACATTGCAAAGAAACGCAGGTTCTGCAAATAAAGTTTTTTTGAACCCCAACAACCGTGACACTCTCATTGGAAGTCATATGAGTCCTGTACCTTACAAGGTGGCTAGCAGCGCATCTTCTGGGATGAAGGATGTTGAGAATGGAAATAGCGGGAAGGCAGTAAATTCAACTGTGAATAATCCTCCTGTTGCCATGCAAGTGGCTAAGAAGCAACCACCTGTTAAAATCACCACGGAGTAAGTTGAAATTCGCTTTTTGATATAATTTAGTACGCAAAATGTGAACATGGATTGGATGTTTCCCATTGCTGAACTCATACATCTTTTGAGTTCCGCATGAAAATATTAAACTTAACTGATTCACTTTCCAGCTGAGCTATGTTTGCCGGTTTGCTTTATTTAGATTCACTGATGAATTATTAATATGAATTAATCCCGTTAGTACACCGGGTACTAATGAATTTTTCAGGGATGACTTAGATCTGCACATAGGTAGCACTCAGAATGAATTAGATCAATTAAAGGACATCCTCAATGGCTGCAACAATTTGGATGCAAACGCCTTACTTGGGGTATTATGTTAAAATTTTTATGGTTGAAAATAATTTTTGCGGTTCTTTTTAGCTTTTTTCTGAAAACGACACGTTCAATGATGCAGCATTTCCATCTAAGGAAAACCAGGCGATCGAAGGAGCGCCGTCCGACCAAGACGTTTCTCCCCCGACCATGATCGATTTTACCGAGCTATTAGACGACGATCTGACCATTGATGACACAAATCAAGTTCCGGCCCAGTTGTCCCAACCTTCAAGCAGCTTGAACACGCCTGTTAAAATCGTTAAAAATGAACCTTTGTTCCCTGTAAACTCATAATCTAGTTGTTTTTGTCCCAAGTCAACTATATTTTTATATTACTACTGTTATATTATATTCAGTTTTTAAAATTAGTTGTGTTAACCCTGAGCACGCAATTCTGCACTGTTTTATAATATAATGTGATATTAAAGAAAACTGTAGATGTTTCGTGTTTTCTGGTATTTTCTAATTTCCACGAGTTTTTTTGGTTTTGTATTGACAAATTTTTGTTCAGTATTAAGTAAAGCAATAAGCTCAGAAAATAAAGTGTAAATATTTGGAGCCTAATTTTTTCCTTCTGCAAATACTGAGTAGAAAATATAGATTTAATATATCTTAATTTGTGTTCTTGATTGACTTCAAAAATATCATTGTTCTTATGCAATGTCCCTCGTAAAGCGACAGTCGATTACATTCATTCAACACGCACGTTTCGCTGTCACCTCGTACTCTGGAAATATTACGCTAGCGACATCTCTTGGGATTTTCCGAAACTTACATTGGTGAGAAGTAGAATTGTTACATTCCCTATAGGAGACTTGTGTATGCACAGAACAAATTTCAAAAAAGCTCTAAAGTGCAAGGAAACGGAGATAAGAAGAGAACGGAAATTGACTCGAAATAATAAGATTCTAAACAAATTATTTTGCCTAAAACCAGTGACTTTGTACTACTAGACCCAAATCGAAATACCCGCTGTTTCCAAGACCTCCAACATTCTTTTTTCTGATCATCTCTTTCTACATTACGATATCTGCGTTAAGCTTATCTCTGTCGTGGCACCCTTTATTGTCAAAACAACGGTCCAAGCACCGACGTTTCCTGATTTTCTGACTTTCCTTTATTATAATAAATAGCGTTTTCGGAAGACCGCTCCGAAAGTATTGCTATCCTTACATTCTTATTAAGAAACCAAAGGATGGGAATAGTCAATTTTTAACTTCGTATATCACCGTTGGTGTCACTAAAACATGGCGTGACGTCACTTTTGGAATGTCGCAGCGCAGTGCGCACTGCGCGCTCCAGCAGTCAGTTTTTTGAAAATGGAGGCGGGCCTCGTATCGTTGGTTTAACAAAAATTGATTTCTGTCGATTTTTGTGCGGGAAAGTCACCTTCGGAAGGTAAAAACTGATCAAAAACTAGTAGTGGAGTGTTTGGTGGTAGTTTTCAGTGGCGGAGTGGCGTTTTTTTGGGCTTAAATTTCCTAATTTTGGCTAGCTAAAACCGCAGCAGAAGATACCAGAACAACTGTGTAAGGTTTGTATTATCGATTTAAAAATTCTCCGGTGAATTAGAAAGTGAAGAGTTTGAAGTGAAACCGAAATTTCACTCGAATTGAAATCTCGATAAATATGAGGATTTAGGTTTAGATGGTCACTTATTTGGCAATTTTTGGGTTAATATAATTGCCGCATTCCATATTATGCGCAAGTGCGACTGCGCCAATTCTGGGGTCTGGTACACTTGAAACTCCGTAATTACTCATCTTTTGGCGATTTTTGTTTAGGAATTGGTATAATAGACAAACTAGACAATTTCATTCTAGAATGAACAATTTTTGAATGAAAAAATTATCATCAACATTATGAAAATTCACTTCAAATGCAATGCGAAAACGCTTAAGCTATGACATCAGCAGTGACTTTGTACTACCAGACCCAAGTATGGCTATACGTCGGCGAAATACACGCTGTTTCCAAGACCTTCAACATTCTTTTTTCTGATCATCTCTTTCTACATTGCGGTATCTGCGTTAAGCTTATCTTTCTCATGGCACCCTTTATTGACAAAACAACGATCCAAGCACCGACGTACACACGACGTTTCCTGATTTTCTGACTTTTCTTTATTATAATAAATAGCGTTTTCGGAAGACCGCTCTGAGAGTATTGCTATCTTTACATTCTTATTAAGAAACCAAAGGATGGGAATAGTCAATTTTTAACTTCGAATGTCACCGTTGGTGTCACTAATTGTGCCGGTTCCACGACAATGACAAAATATTGGCAGTTTTGTTACGACGAAAGAGACAGGCTTTTATAAATACGTCGATGGTATATTTACAATAAGTTGTGTCGTCATACCTGGGTCTAGTAGTACAAAGTCACTGGCTGACGCTTATATCTATAGCAGAGTTCGGTAATTCCATATTCCATCCAAGCGATCCGGACACAGACCATCTCCAAAAATCTTAACAAGGTAGAGTGAGATAGACTGATATCCCGAGCGCTCGGGATGTATATAATTATCGAACTCAACTTATGAATGCAGCCCAGCAGAACAAACACAAAATGGCGTGACGTCACCTTTGGAATGTTGCAGCGCAGTGCGCACTGCGCGGTCCAGCAGTCAGTTTTTTGAAAATGGAGGCGGGCCTCGTATCGTTGATTTAACAAAAATTGATTTCTGTCGATTTTTGTGCGGGAAAGTCACCTTGGGAAGGTAAAAACTGATCAAAATCTAGTAGTGGAGTGTTTGGTGGTAGTTTTCAGTGGCGGAGTGGCGTTTTTTTGGGCTTAAATTTCCTAATTTTGGCTAGCTAAAACCGCAGCAGAAGATACCAGAACAACTGTGTAAGTTTTGTATTATCGATTTAAAAATTCTCCTGTGAAATAGAAAGTGAAGAGTTTGAAGTGAAACCGAATTTTCACTCGAATATGAGGATTTAGGTTTAGGTGGTCACTTATTTGGCAATTTTTGGGTTAATAATTGCCGAATTCCATATTATGCGCAAGTGCGACTGCGCCAATTCTGGGGTCTGGTACACTTGAGGAAATTACGTAATTACTCATCTTTTGGCGATTTTTGTTTAGGAATTGATTAATAGACAAACTAGACAATTTCATTTTAGAATGAACAATTTTTGAATGAAAAAGTTATCATCATTATGAAAATTCACTTCTAATTCAATGCGAAAACGCTTAAGCTATGACATCAGCAGTGACTTTGTACTACCAGACCCAAGTATGGCTATACGTCGGCGAAACACACGCTGTTTCCAAGACCTCCAACATTCTTTTTTCTGATTATCTCTTTCTACATTGCAGTATCTGCGTTAAGCTTATCTCTCTCGTGGCACCATTTATTGACAAAACAACGATCCAAGCACCGACGTTTCCTGATATTCTGACTTTTCTTTATTATAATATAGCGTTTTCGGAAGACCGCTCTGAGAATTTTGCTATCATTACATTCTTATTAAGAAACCAAAGAATGGGAATAGTCAATTTTTAACTTCGTATGTCACCGTTGGTGTCACTAATTGTGTCGGTTCCACGACAATGACAAAATATTGGGAGTTTTGTTACGACGAAAGAGACAGGCTTATAAGAATACGTCGATGCTATATTTACAACAAGTTATGTCGTCATGCCTGGGTCTAGTAGTACAAAGTCACTGCTTAAAACCGTGTTTGACTTGTTTTGGTGGTTCGATTAACATTTAGAATTGACGGAGAGGCGGATGGAACAAGAACAAGATTTTTTTTCGGTCCCGTTTTTTGACCGGAAATCCGCCATTTTTAAGGTACTCATGATGTAAGATGTCAATTCAAGCGGATTAAGATATTCACTGCTAAAAGGGGGGCCAACACTGTAAAATAAGAGGGATGTCATATACTACCTTGTTGGTCAGAGCACATCAATTGGAGAATCGCGATTACGAATTATTTGACGTAAGATGTCAGATGACGTCAACTCTCCAAATGTAATACACCAACTCGTTATTTTAAAATAGCTTTTCCGCCTACATGTGGACTTAGCATTACGCTTTCCAAGATGTCAAGAGATTGGCGCCTCTTGCCATTAAAGTTATAAAGACTTTGCTTTAAAATTTAACTAGTCACAACTAAAATCTTAATTTTCTGATGGAATAAGAGACATGAAAATGTGACGCATAAATAATAAAATATTCCCCAATATGCTCTTTTTCATTTATTAATTAAAAGCAAAACTCCAGGTTACATGAAAAAGATATAAATTTACACAAAAGTATAAATATAATTGTAGGTAATACTATACTTTACACACTGCGTAGGTTACACTATGATGTAAATGGCACTTGAATTGGTATTGCATAAGAGCCAATAAATACGAATGAACATGTAATAATTGAATCAATATAAAAAAATTAATTACAATTGCACAGCAAATATCAATAGATACAAAAGGTTTGTACATTTTTGTGTGTTTGTTTTTTCTGTTTACGCGGCCAGCTTATATGTTATTGCACCATAACCCAAACACAGGAATGACTCTTGAAATTTCTGTATTTTAATACTCATTTCGGGACTAGTAATATTAATATAAACAAAATGACTAAGTCTATATTCTTCAAACTGAACATAACTAAATTTCAAAATCATATTCAAATACGAATGCAAAAAAACTTTTGGAATGTTACACATTATGATAACGGAATAATTCTAATAAGAAAATATAAAAATAAACAATAAATTAAAGGAAACAGTTATTGTCGTTTAGCATTGTCCATATTGGGTATATAGTCCAAAGACATAAGACATGCAAATACCGTCATGATCATTTTCGGCTTCACCTCAGTGATATCTTCTGGTAAGGCGTACACTCGAGCTCCAGCCTTACGCGACATCGAAATGGCGTATTTAGCGTTTGCCAAGTTATCCTATAAACAAATTGAGCTTAAAAAAAACATATAATCTATTAAACTAAAGCATACCTCTTCAGTGCCACCAGTTTTAACTAAATCATAGTTAATAGCCCCGGGACGAATAGCATCTATGAGGTCGATTACAACTTTAGCATCAGCGATTGAAGGGTCTTGGAAACTCCTTATTGAAGTCTTTTTTCCCGCCGTAGACAGTTTAGCGTTCGCCCAATTTACGATTTCCTTTTCCACTATCGGGCTTCCGCTTTCATGTAATTGGGACAAAATCGAGAGGGTGTAAGCTCTCATTAACTGCCAAATTAGAGCCAAGGTGAGCGTCACATTACCTTCGTTAAGATCTTGACCACCAATGCCCACCTGCAAAGTTGTATGTCAATATAAACCACGAACTGTAGTAAGGTGAGAAACTTTACCAAGGAAAATTTAACTTGTTTGCCTAGTTCCACTGCGTAGTTGCAGTTCTCCAATTTCTCCATGAATTTTTTCCTCTCATTTGCAAATTTCCTGTGAACCCTACTCCAGTTTACCACCCCGGGATTGATGATATCGTACAGTTGGAAGACAATCAAACCATCGGCCAAGTCCGAATACAACCAGTTCACGTGAGGACTAACGCCCATGGAGTTAATCCAATTTCTGTAAGCTATAAAAAAAAGTATAGAGTCAGAAAAACAAAAGTCCATTTAATTTGATTATGTCATTATTGAGATGACGTTTTCTAATGAAAACGGGGTAGATAGAGTTCAGCAAATCGTTGTTGCCTCCAGAAAAATTATTGAACACCCCAATAATAATAATAATAATTGAGCAGCTGTTATTGGTGATCCCAGATATATATTGTACGGTGGATAGTTTGGTAAGGATCAATAAAACGACTACAGGATGTGAACCGTTATAATCGTCGACGTTTCGGCTCTAAAATAGAGCCATCCTCAGGACAATATAACACTTGCCACTCCCTGTGCGTCAGACTCAAAATGGCTTTCTCAGGACATATCGTATATAAAGCGAATATATTAGTATTGCCACCGTAGAAGTCGATCTCGACTTCATTCTGCTTTGGCTGTGATATGGCCTACGTCTCCTCCATTTTCCAAACCACATTAACACACTCTAGTGGCAATACTAATATATTCGCTTTATATACAATATGTCCTGGGAAAGCCATTTTGAGTCTGACGCACAGGGAGCGGCAAGTGTCATATTGTCCTGAGGATGGCTCTGTTTTAGAGCCGAAACGTCGACGATTATGACGGTTCACATCCCGTAGTAGTTTTATTGATCCTTACCAAACTATCCACCGTACAATAATAATAATATACAGAGTTATTTCAAAGTTGGCATTATTTTTAGACCAGCAAAAATAAGGATTTTTTCCTTTGGCGCTTTTTTGAAATATCAACATCAACGGAGATGTGTTTATTAATAAATTTGATTTTTTTAATAAAGCTTTCATACCCTGCTGTATCTCTGTGGATGTTGATATTTCGAAAAAGCGGCAACGGAAAAAAACATCTAATTTTTTGAAGCATTACACACTAGTGGAAGTGTAACACCAACTTTGAAATCCCCCTGTATAGATTGTGATCGGTACCAGCTATAGATCGTGTTAGATTAAGGCCTTTTCTATGTACTATGGGTAAAACTAAAGTCGCCATAGGTCTTTCTATCTTTTTCTTTTTGTACACTTTTTTCCGACTTTCTTCTGAAAGATAAAAATAATCTAAAGAGCTTCGATTTTCTCCTGGAATCCTGCAATCTTTCCAACCATTTGAAAGTGAGTTTCATAAACACATTTGCAGGAAATCTGAGAATGGCCAGAGTTATTTAAAAGCTAATTTTACCAATAAATCATTTGGAAAAAATCAGATGAAAATTAGTACAGAGTCAATAGATTTATTCTCGAAAATAAGACACTTTAAATAATTCTTGAAAAAACAGAGGTTTTTTGTTTGTTTGCAGAAAATCCGAAAACGGTTAGAGTTAACAAAAACTGATTTTATCATTCAATTATGTGGACAAAATCAGCTAAAATTGAGTACAAACTCGATTGATTATATTGATAGATTGATATGATATTATTCTCGAAGATAACATATGTTTTAAATAATTATCGAAAACAAATTTGCAGGTAACTGGATAACGGTTAGAGTTAACCAAAAGCTGATTTACTATTCGATTCTTTGAAGAAAATCAGTCAAAAATGAGTACAAACCCGAATGATTTATTATCGAAAATATGGCATTTTAAATAATTCTCAAAACAAAAATTGTAGATCCGCAAAACGACACAAAAATTACTTACTGCGTTCTTCGCGAGTTTCCTCAATGGTTTCGTACCCATCGATAGTCCCGTTAGTTTGCTCCAACCCGGGATGATTGTTGAATAAATTGGCCACAAAGGCCAAATTGAGTTTGTACACCCCATTCACAACGTCCTGTGGCGTTACGAAAGATCTGCACTTTAATTTGGCAGCCTGTTGCAACATTATTTCAGCCCTTTCGTGCAAATCTCTTTCGCTCAGAGCGCTCATGTCTACGTCGGCGTCAGCAGGAGCGATTTGTTTCAGCAGATATGTGTAAACTTCGGAATCGATGATGTCGCCCTGGAAGTTGGCTACTCGTCTATGGGTACCTGAAATGGAATTGAACTTTGAATCTACCAGTCAAGACCCATTTCGAATGTCTCATCGCCTTCGATAATATCTGCCGCAGCTTTAGACGAAACGTCAGGAAGAAATTCCATAGCACCACGGCTTCAAAACCCGCAAAACACTTTAGATTGTATATCAAAAATCCTAGCAAATTGCATCATCTTACCAGCACGCTCCAAATGGTAGTTGACCCATCTGATGAGAATGGACTCAGGCGAAAGCTTCATAAGGTCGTCAATCTTCTCGTCCTCTCCTAACAATGTCGTCAATCCAGGGCAATGCTCCAGGGTGATTTGGTTGAACAAGCCAATCCTGATAATTTGCCACAGAAGTCCCAACACTAAGTGAGGAGTCCCCTTCTCCAGGCTGTGGGCATCAATGTTGATCACGTTGCACCCAATTCCGGAGGCTGAGTTGAGCGCCAAAGTTAAGTTTTCCAATTTGGTGAACCTGGTCAGTTTGCCCTTGTTGATCACTCGCTCATCTATGGTATCCGGACAGGAATGGTTGATGATTTTACTGTAAATGAATGCCTTTTTGTAAGAGTGACATATTTAAAAAAAATATAATAAAAACTACCATAACAAAATTCCATCCTTGACTTTGTCGTACAATTGTTTTCCCTCCGCATCGATAGGCAAAAGTTTCTGTAAATCTGGATCATGCTGAAGATTGGAATTAATCCAATCTGAAAAAGCCAGTTGTTCTTCTAATCTAACGGAATGTGTGGTTCCATCGTTGGAAGCATGTGAAGTCCCCCCTAAATGCTGAAGGTTTTCCCTTTTTGACACGGCCGTCCGGAATGTTTTTGCCACTTCGTTGGCTCTTAGATCAGCAATAAGTTTTATAAATTCTTCGTAAGTTAATTTGCCGCGTAATTTCGTTTTGTTTGAATTCTTGAACTCTTCTTCTATCAGCCTTGATTGGTAGCCGGCGATTTTTAGGCCGCATAGTTCCAAAGCTTCCCTCAGTTCTTTTAAGTCGATGTGTCCGTCCCCATTTTTGTCGATCTGAAACACAAAAGAACTTTTATATTGGAAGTTTCCCAAATGAATCATTTAAGTGTGATGTAAATCGTTCAATTATTCATGACAAGCTATTATGTCAACACTTTCACCTTTGTTTATTTCGTTCAATTTTATCACCAATGTCCGGATATGCACAGTACGGGCAAATGCCTTAAAGATGTGTAATCCTCGTTGCGGAAATTTACTTTCAAACAGGTAGGTAAGCAAAAACTAGTTTCACCTATTTCATGTAATATTATTCACAGTGTTTGAGAAATGCCTAAGTGGCTGCCTTGTAAGTGCCAGTAATTGTCGTTTGGCCAGTAAGTGGGTGACATAATTTTTTTAGATAATACATATTCTGAACTCATGTTTTTAAAAATAGGGATTTAAGAGTATAGTCGCTTATAATAATATAATCTTTATGTATGAAACAATTAGTTGATGACAATTCAATAAGCCTTCGATAAGGTAAAAATGTAATGTCGTGTCGTTTTTATAGACACATTCGATAATCGGATAATCCCGCGACAGACCACTTTAAGTACATATCGTAGCAAAGTTTTAAGGGGTTTGTGAGTAAATCCATCGGTTTTTTTCTTCTTTCTTCTCCCACAAGTCAAAGTCTCATAGGTTTGATAGTTTCGGAAATAGACTCTTTCAGTGGTCGCTTTTAAGGCACTTTTAAAGTTGCGTTTTTTTACTATTTGAAAAAAAAAACACTTTAGAGGTTAATTTCTTTCGAATTGAGTTTGTTACGTTTTTAAGGGATTGCAAACGTGCCATTCCGATCAAAAACATCAAACAAAAAAAATCCCGGTATTTTTTTGAAAATGTCTAAAGGTGAGGTAGTACGACTTTTTTCTTAATTCTCAAATTTGACCGCCTGTAACTTGAGAACGCCTCGACCGATTGGAGTGAATCCAACTGTTTTTTCCTCTTCTTGATGTCCTCTTTCACATCCCACCACCGGAAGTTATATAGGTGCAATAATTTCGGAGATCGACCCCTTCGATTGTCGATTTTTAGGCAGTTTTAGAATAGCGTTTTTTGACCATTTTTAAAAAAACCTCTTTAGAAGTTAATTTGAATCGAATTGAGTTTCTTACGTTCTTAGGGGATTGCAAACGTGCCATTCCGATCAAAATCAACAAAATAAATCCCGGTATTTTTTTGAAAATGTTTAAAAGTGGGGTATTACGACTTTTTTCTCAATTCTCAAATTTGACCGCCTGTAACTTGAGAACGCCTCGAACGATTAGAGTGAATCCAACTGTTTTTTCCTCTTCTTGATGTCGTCTTTCACATCCCACCACCGGAAGTTCCGTAGGTGCAATAATTTCCGAGATCGACCCCTTCGATGGTCGATTTTTAGGCAGTTTTAGAGTCGCGTTTTTTGACCATGTTAAAAAAAAACTCTTTAGAAGTTAATTTCAATCGAATTGAGATTCTTACGTTCTTAGGGGATTGCAAACGTGCCATTCCGATCAAAATCAGCAAAAAAAAAATCCCGGAATTTTTTTGAAAATGTCTAAAGGTGGGGTATTACGAGTTTTTCTTAATTCTCAACTTTGATCGCCTGTAACTTGAGAACGCCTCGACCGATTGGAGTGAATCCAACTGTTTTTTCCTCTTCTTGACGTCCTTTTTCACATCCCACCACCGGAAGTTCTGTAGGTACAATAATTTTGGAGATCGACCTCTTCGATTGTCGATTTTTAGGCAGTTTTAGAATCGCGTTTTTTGACCATTTTAAAAAAAAAAAACCTCTTTAGAAGTTAATTTCAATCGAATTGAGTTTGTTACGTTCTTAGGCGATTGCAAACGTGCCATTCCGATCAAAATCAGCAAAAAAAAAATCCCGGTATTTATTAAAGGTGGGGTATTACGACTTTTTTCGTAATTCTCAACTTTGACCGCCTGTGACTTGAGAACGCCTCCACCGATTGGAGTGAATCCAATTGTTTTTTCTTCTTCTTGAAGTCATCTTTCACATCCCATCACCGGAAGTTCTGTAGGTGCAATAATTTCGGAGATTGACCCCTTCGATGGTCGATTTTTAGGCAGTTTTAGAATCGCGTTTTTTGACCATTTTTAAAAAAACCTCTTTATAAATTAATTTCAATCGAACTGAGTTTCTTACGTTCTTAGGGGATTGCAAACGTGTCATTCCGATCAAAATCAGCAAAAAAAAAATCCCGGTATTTTTTTGAAAATGTCTAAAGGTGGGGTATTACGAGTTTTTCTTAATTCTCAAGTTTGATCGCCTGTAACTTGAAAACGCCTTGACCGATTGGAGTGAATCCAACTGTTTTTTCCTCTTCTTGAAGTCATCTCTCACCTCCCACCACCGGAAGTTCCATAGGTGCAATATTTTTGGAGATCGACTCCTTCGGTGGTTGATCTTTAGCCACTTTTAGAATCGCGTTTTTTGACCATTTAAAAAAAACACTTTAGAGGTTAATTTCATTCGAATTGAGTTTGTTACGTTCTTAGGCGATTGCAAACGTGACATTCCGATCAAAATCAGCAAAAAAAAAATCCCGGTATTTTTTTGAAAATGTCTAAAGGTGGGGTATTACGACTTTTTTCTTAATTCTCAACTTTGACCGCCTGTAACTTGAGAACGCCTCGACCGATTGGAGTGAATCCAACTGTTTTTTCCTCTTCTTGATATCGTCTTTCACATCCCACCACCGGAAGTTCTGTAGGTGCAATAATTTCGGAGATCGACCCCTTCGATAGTCGATTTTTAGGCACTTTTACAATCGCTTTTTTTTGTTTTTTAGGCACTTTTTTTTGACCATTTAAAAAAACCTCTTTAGAACCTATTTTATTCGAAACTGTTACGTTCTTAGGGAATTGCAAACGTGCCGACCAAAAAGCAGCAAAAAATTTTTTTTTTCAAAGTATCCAAAAAGACTTTTTCCCAATTCTCAACTTTGATTCGCAGATAAGACCCCTAGAAACCCTCGAGTTTTTTGCTTATATGATCTTTAAAAAACACTTTTGTTAGGTTTGTTACGTTTACAGGGCATTGAAATCGTCGCAATCGGATCAAAAGCAGCAAAAACAATTAGAAGTAGTGAAAAAATCATCACCATTGTTTTAAGGTCATTAAAACAAGATCTGATTTATTACTTTATGGCAAACGATATATAGATTTATTAGAAGGATAAATTCTTTTAGCGATGAGTGTAATAAGATAACTCTAGCAAAATTTCCTTAATTTTATGTTTTAAACCCACTGTTGCCTTGATACAAAGCTTTTAAATTTTCTTTAATAATGGTTTCACGGTACATGGCTGTAGGTGTTGGTACATAGTAGCGTAACGAAGTCAACTAGCTTACTGCCCATTAAAATGATAGATGCAGATCACATGACTGTTATTTTCAGTGGGGTATTGTAATTATTGTAAGACAGGCTTTTTATCCAAACTGAGTTCGTGAGAACTCCGAGTGGAACAATATAAACAGCGCAGGCAGAACTTATTTACATAATTAACGCGATATTTTAAAAATCAGTTCCCTTGAGACAATCCTGATAATTAAAATATCGTTCCCATCAGGGTTGCAGTGAAAATTAAGTAAGGAGAGACCTCAATGGTTGCAGATTGCCGACCGGTAGCGGTAGCTCACTAATTGTTCAATACGTATTCGTGTTACGTAAAGACTAATTGAAAAGAAATTTCTGTTTGTATATACAGGGCTCGTCGTAGGTAGGTAGTCACACTTCTCTATATATATAACGTGATGGAATGAAAAATAACCTTTCCTCAGTAACATTCTTAAAGACACTCCTATCTCTTTATATGTAACCCATTTTGGGAACCTAATCCCCCAAATAAGGAACGTCACAATGTTCATTATGAATGGCAATCCTTTTAGGAGGTTGCTGGTGTTCAATGTACTCAACTTCCTATTTTTGAAGAATGAACTGTAAACTAGCGGTTATGCGATACAACGTATATTTTTGCGGTCCAAGTGCTTGTAAATTAAGTCGTGCAAGACGAGTTTTGGCTTTTTGGCTACGACGTTTTAGCAAACGAGTTAGTGATTTTCATTCTTTGAATAATAATAAATACAATCGCCTTCGATTATGTTTTCTCTCAAGTAATTGCTTTTCCGGCTGCGGTGATTCAATAACAACAGTATCTAATTATAATGCATAATTAGTTGAAGCCATAGATTACCATAAAAACAACAGATATTGAACTATCCCATTTGCAATAAATTCCTTTCGAATACACGTCCCTTGGCTTCTGCACACCATATAAGACATGTACTAAACGCCCAATGTAAATGCCAGGTAAAAAGGTGATTTACATAATTTAATATTTAATTACACTTATAATAATTTTCTTTCTCTGTCTCTCTCGTTATTACAATCTTTTAGTTGCAAATATTTGGGGCGACAATAAAGTTTGTTTTCAGATGTGACGTCTTATCGGAAAGTGCATGTTATATAAAGCTTGATAATTGTTGTGCGATTAAGAAAATCAAAGATTTAGAATTTATTCCAATAAAATGATATAACTCGAAATTTGGCGGTGATAGTGTTAATATTAGAGGATCGCGATAAAATATTTATTATTCCGCGGGTTTACAATAGAACGATAACGAGCAAGTAAATTAATAAAAAATACTGACGGGAAATTACTATAATCACGAGAATTTTTAAAACAAAACAAAAAATCCCCTTTTCAAAAAAACAGTTCTTGCATGCTGTGATAACATTAACTTCGTTTCGTTAACCTCTAATGCCCACGCAGCATGGATAAAACAAAATACAGCCAGCTATCACTAAATTGCTTTGTTAGGGGCCATAAAGTGATATTTGTTTTCAATACACTACTTACATATCTGGTGATAAAATGACGATTTTTATATAATAAACATATATTTGGAATAATCGACAACGCCCTTGAAAGAACCAATCTGAATTTATCTCTTCATCGACGCATTTACAGCAATTTATTATGTATAACTTAAAGTTGACGTCCTTCTAACGTTTTATTGCATTTTGCAGTTGTTTTTCACATTAATCAACAAATAAAGTTAAGCAATACGTTTGCATAGCTACGTATTTACTTCCGATGTATGTGATTGTTCGTCAGTTCATTGCCTTGAAAATAAATATGGTATCACCTTGCCTTATTAATTCGAGTCTTCCAACTAAAAATGTACGGGGTGTTCATCAGAAAACTTTATCTAGCCAGCTATGATTATTTGACACAAAAAGAGTTATAAAAGTACGTCGTAACTTGATTCGCCATCAAAATAGATTTGTCATTGCTACTGTCCAATCAGCTTTCAGTGCTTCAACGTTATTAGTATTAGCATTGTATATATACAGGGTGATTCAAAAGTACTTTGACAAACTTCAGGAGATGATTGCTGGCATTATTTTAAGAAGAAAAGTTCTAATAAACGAGGGTCCTTAAGAGCATCGTTACGAAGATACAGTTTTATAAAAAAAAATAAATAATAATATCTTCTAAACCGCTTGAAAGGATTTAATAAAATTATACAGATGTCAATAGCTAGCGAGCAGCCACGTTTCTGTTAAACGATTTTTTTTTGTTCCACCAGGGACGCGCGTACCGCAAAAACGTTTGAATGAAATCTTTTTGAAAAAAAAAAATATGGTACGCCACTGGTCTATCAAAAAATAAATCTATTTACCCTTTTGTTCTTTTCTAAACACAAAAGCTCTCTTAAGGTTTCTTCGTTAGAAGGGTCATTTTTAAGTAAAAAAAAAATATTGTTTTAATGCACGTCTTTTTTTCATTTCATTTAACAGAAACACACATTTTACATCTGTAAAATTTTATTAAAACCTTTCAAGCGGTTTCGAAGATATTATTTTTTTTTTATTTTTTAATAAAACTTTAACACCCTGTATCTCGACGCTTTTAAGGACACGCGTTTATTAGAACTTTTCCTCTTAAAATAATGCCAGCAATCATCTCCTGAAGTTTGTCAAAGTACTTTTGAATCACCCTGTATACCTAGTCATATACAATCTAACATCTCCCAAATTCTCCACCCTTAAAAGTGGCAGAATACGTATGCGACATCTCGTGTCTGCGACGGTACTAAAATCAGGTAAAATGATAGTTCAGGTTTCAAAATTTTGGGAAGCCACCTCGCTGTGGCGTATCGATTTTTACGTCGTTGATTAAAACATCCCCTAATGCCAACTTTGGCCCGAGTTAGAAAATAAGTAAAAAAACCACTTAGAGGTCAATTTCATTCGAATTGAGTTTGTTACGTTCTTAGGGGATTGCACACGAGCCATTCCGAGCAAAAACAGCAAAAAAATTTTCTTGAATTTTTTTTGAAAATGTCCAAAGAGGGGGGGGGGCGACTTTTTTCTCAAATTCACAACTTTAACCCCCTATAACTTGAGACGCCTCGACCGATTGGAGTGAGTCCAACTGTTTTTTCCTCTTCTTGATGTCCTCTTTCACCTCTCATCTTCGGAAGGTCCGCAGGTGCCATATTTTCGAAAATAGACCCCTTCCGAGGTCGATTTTTATGAATTTTTAGGATCGCGTTTTTTTTACCATTTTAAAAAAACCTCCTCAGAGATTAAATTCATTCGAATTGAGTTTGTTACTTTCTTAGTGGATTGCAAGCGTACCATTCAGATCAAAAACAGCAAAAAAAAATTCCTAAATGTTTTTTGAAAACGTATTACAACTTTTTTCTCAATTCTCAAATTTGACCGCCTGTAACTTGAGAAAGCCTTGACCGTTTCTAGTGAATCCAACTGTTTTGTCCTCTTCTTGATGTCCTCTTTCACCTCTCATCTTCGGAAGATCCGTAAGTGCAATATTTTCGGAGATAGACCCCTTTGGAGGTCCTTTTTAGGCACTTTTAGAATCGTGTTTTTTGACCATTTTTTACAAAACCTCTCTAGAGGTTAAATTCATTCGAATTGAGTTTGTTATGTTCTTAGGGGATTGGAAGCGTGCCATTCCGTTCAAAAACAGCAAAAAAATATTTTTCTATATTTTTTTGAAAATGTTGAAAAAAGGGGGAGAGGGTATTACGACTATTTTCTCAATTCTCAAATTTGACCGCCTGTAACTTGAGAACGTCTTGACCAATTCTACTGAATCCAACTGTTTTGTCATCTTCTTAATGTCCTCTTTCACCTCCCACCATTGGAAGTGTCGTAGGTGCAATATTTTCGGAGATAGACCCTTTCGGAGGTCGCTTTTTAGGCACTTTTAGAATCGCGTTTTTGGACCATTTTTAAAAAACCTCTTTAGAGGTTAAATTCATTCGAATTGAGTTTGTTACGTTCTTAGGGGATTGTAAACGTGCCATTCCGAGCAAAAACAGCAAAAAAAAATGTCTTTAATTTTTTTTGAAAATGTCCAAAGGGAGGGGCGACCTTTTTCTCAATTCTCAAATTTGACCGCCTATAACTTGAGAACGCCTCGACCGATTGGAGTAAATCCAATTGTTTTTTCCTCTTCTTGATGTCCTTTTTCACGTTCCACCACCGGAAGTTCCGTAAGTGCAATATTTTCGGAGATCGACCCCTTCGGTGGTTGATTTTTAGGCACTTTTAGGATCGCGCACACGAGCCATTCCGAGCAAAAACAGCAAAAAAATGTTCTTGAATTTTTTTTGAAAATGTCCAAAGGGGGGGGGGCGACTTTTTTCTCAAATTCACAACTTTAACCCCCTATAACTTGAGAACGCCTCGACCGATTGGAGTGAGTCCAACTGTTTTTTCTTCTTCTTGATGTCCTCTTTCACCTCCCACCATTGGAAGTGTCGTAGGTGCAATATTTTCGGAGATAGACCCTTTCGGAGGTCGCTTTTTAGGTACTCTTAGTATCCCGTTTTTTGACCATTTTTAAAAAACCTCTTTAGAGGTTAAATTCATTCGAATTGAGTTTGTTACGTTCTTAGGGGATTGTAAACGTGCCATTCCGAGCAGAAACAGCAAAAAAAATGTCTTTAATTTTTTTTGAAAATGTCCAAAGGGAGGGGCCTTTTTCTCAATTCTCAAATTTGACCGCCTATAACTTGAGAACGCCTCGACCGATTGGAGTAAATCCAATTGTTTTTTTCCTCTTCTTGATGTCCTCTTTCACGTCCTACCACCGGAAGTTCCGTAAGTGCAATATTTTCGGAGATCGACCCCTTCGGTGGTTGATTTTTAGGCACTTTTAGGATCGCGCACACGAGCCATTCCGAGCAAAAACAGCAAAAAAATTTTCTTGAATTTTTTTTGAAAATATCCAAAGGGGGGGGGGACTTTTTTCTCAAATTCACAACTTTAACCCCCTATAACTTGAGAACGCCTCGACCGATTGGAGTGAGTCCAACTGTTTTTTCCTCTTCTTGATGTCCTCTTTCACCTCTCATCTTCGGAAGGTCCGCAGGTGCCATATTTTCGAAAATAGACCCCTTCGGAGGTCGATTTTTATGAATTTTTAGGATCGCGTTTTTTTTACCATTTTAAAAAAACCTCCTCAGAGATTAAATTCATTCGAATTGAGTTTGTTACTTTCTTAGTGGATTGCAAGCGTACCATTCAGATCAAAAACAGCAAAAAAAAATTCCTAAATGTTTTTTGAAAACGTATTACAACTTTTTTCTCAATTCTCAAATTTGACCGTCTGTAACTTGAGAAAGCCTTGACCGGTTCTAGTGAATCCAACTGTTTTGTCCTCTTCTTGATGTCCTCTTTCACCTCTCATCTTCGGAAGATCCGTAAGTGCAATATTTCCGGAGATAGACCCCTTTGGAGGTCCTTTTTAGGCACTTTTAGAATCGCGTTTTTTGACCATTGTTTACAAAACCTCTCTAGAGGTTAAATTCATTCGAATTGAGTTTGTTACGTTCTTAGGGGATTGGAAGCGTGCCATTCCGTTCAAAAACAGCAAAAAAATATTTTTCTATATTTTTTTGAAAATGTTCAAAGGGGGGAGAGGGTATTACGACTATTTTCTCAATTCTCAAATTTGACCGCCTGTAACTTGAGAACGTCTTGACCGATTCTACTGAATCCAACTGTTTTGTCATCTTCTTGATGTCCTCTTTCCCCTCCCATCTTCGGAAGATCCGTAAGTGCAATATTTTCGGAGATAGACCCCTTTGGAGGTCCTTTTTAGGCACTTTTACAATCGCGTTTTTTTTTACCATTTTTTACAAATTCAATCAAATTGAGTTTGTTACGTTCTTAGGAGATTGTAAACGTGCCATTCCGAGCAAAAACAGCAAAAAAATTTTTATAAATTAGGAATATGCATGATCAGTCCATACCGATTTTGATGCAAAATTTACAGGTTTAACTTCAGGAATTGAGCCTACAATATGTTTATAAACTTATTTCCGTCTTCAGCTCTAATGTTTTAATACATACCTTTGAAAATTCACTCCATTTCCAATTCTACAGGAATAAAACATTAGAATCATACACTTGTTTTAATGATTTTAAAACTAGTTTTCAGTTTTTCAAACACAAAATGGTTTGTAGGTGCTTACGGGTGTAGCTGCAGTTAGTAGGGGCAGGCCTTAAAACTTCCTCTCCCCAAAGGCTACACCGTACCCTTGTGAGGGCGCAAAGCCTGTTCAGGCGTTCAGTCAGAGTCGCAAAATTTTAGTTTATCTCACAAGGTCCACTATCTCCGGCACATAATTTGGCATAAAGAGTGGGGTGTCTTTCTGTATGGAAAATGTATGGAAAAAGTTCTGTATGGAAAATGTTAGCTCGGGAATACCTCTAGTGAATTTTAAAGCCTACAGAACCTTAAAAATCTTCAAATAATTGAAAAATCAAACAAATTAAGGCCGACTTATTTATTTATCAACATTCTGGATTGTTTGGAATGTCAATGTCAATTGCCATTCAAGCCGAGTTCGGCAATTCCATCCGAGCGCTCCGGACACAGACCATCTCCCAAAATCTTAACAAGCTAGAGTGAGATAGACTGATATCCCGAGCGCTTGGAATGTAATTACCGAACTCAAGTTTAGTTAAATTTATTTGAGTATTCCCGTCCTTAGATTCTTATTGGAAAAAAAAAGATGGAAACACTGTCGCGGTGCGTCGGATTATGCAACCAGTAAAACGTTCGCAAAGTGTTAACGCTCCTAAATTTGAAAGTTAGAGGGACGAATAAAGAAGGAAATAGGCGCCTAGATGAAGTTTCCTAATGAAGACCCTGTATGGTACCACCTTGCCTTATTAATAAGAGCCTCCCAACTAAAAATGTATGTTTTCCTTTAGAACTCATCATCATAATGACTCACTCGCTTAAGTGGGGCATTTGAACTATCCATTACTTTTCTTGGTACCAAGTATGATAGTATAAACGGAAAACCTTGCGGTGTTTATACTGTACAAGCAACTACCTTACGAGTTGAGGTCAATACAAAAACTTGTTAAAGTCATATTTATTACCTTGTCAAACTTTAAGGGGTCTGTGTGTAGCCCTCTTGATCATTATCGGTGGGCCTTGCATAAGACGAATATCCACCTTGATAACTTAATCTAGAGTGATTATTTTAGTATCCTCATACTTAAAATAAAACGTAATCATTCCCTGCAATAATGCGAGACGTAATCTTATTTTCTTTAAATGGGTATATTGTTTTGCTAACAACTTATCGGTTTCTAAATGTTATCAAGGTAATTCTCGCGTAAAGGATTCTTAGAAAATCAATTAAATTATTTACACAAACATGTAGTTCAATTGAAATCTTTGACACTCAAGAAAACGATAAGAATATTGTGTATTTTTTGATCCATTGAATTTGAATTATTTTGATAATATAGTACGAGCAGAGCAACAGTAATAAATCAGCAAGTAATATTCCTATCATAATAATGGATAAACGAGCGTAAATCCCATTTATACTCACAAATCCAAGAAACCACAAAAGTGACAATATTTCTAAATGGGGCGATAAAGACTTCCTGCCTCTTCCGCGTGTCACCACAAATTTACCTTATTACTTATTAAATACCTAGTTCTTTTCTGTGTAATACAAAAACCTTGACAACAATAACAATGACATGCACATATGCTTTTATAACGAGCAAATAGGGAAACAAAATAGAATTTCTGTTAATTACTGCAACGTTTTGTAAGTTGGTATTGTGAACCGCAATGGAAAAACATTAAAATCGATTGGTCTGATATTTTTAACACAAACCAAAACAATAGAAAATAATTATGCATTTGTAAGCTAAATTAAAGCGCAGCAATTAACCCACGGAAATCACTTTAACGTTTAAAAAGAATGCAATGATGAAACAAAAAGCCAAGCCCTGACTCACAAAAGACCATTCATCAGAAATGTAACAACTTGCGTGCGTTTTGATAATTTTTAATCATCAACCATTTTTTCCAACAATAATCCGCATTCACTCGATTTCCAGGAATTCCTTTATCAAGCAGTGCATTTTTTATTGATATTTCTCAAGGGTGGGTGCACTAGGGAGAGCTTGATAAATAAATTCCATGTCGCGTTTACCCAATGAGGTTAAAATAATGTCAAGTCCTCGATTTAGGTCTGATGGTTCAGTTAAAATCTCTTTTTCAATGCGCGATAAGGTTATAGCTTTTTAATGGTTTTTTAATATAGCAAAGTGCATTTCTTTAAGTCCGTTCACCTCACACACTGTAAACTCGATTTAAGTTTTTTTTTTATGTACTTTATGTCAAAAAAATCTATTATATTGCACCTGCTCTAGCTACGGTGGGCTTAGGGGCACCCCACCATTAAATAAAAACGGTAGATCATAATAAAAAAAAAAAATAAACCAAAACACACATGTCGTCTCGAAACCTCACACGCGGTGGTACTTAACAGTACCCGCTTTCAGAACTCGAAGTTCCCCTACGAAGAGTATGTGGGTATTTTAAGCGGTCGGTTTGGGTGTTAAGCCCAGACGAGCCAGGCGAGCCCAGAACCGGCCTCTAGACGAAACAAATAATCTTAACAAATGTTTTTACTAAATATCAAAATGTAGTGTCAATGACTCTTCAGGTGTAAGTTCAGCTACCTCAGGAATAATTTCAATCAAATTTATTATAATATAAGTAATTGGGTTGATTTTGTTTAGGAACAAAAAGGGCTTATTAACAACGTTTTATAGTAGTACCCAATAGATTGAGGAAAATTTCAAAATTAGAACTAATAAAATTAATGAACAAAAAACAAAACATTAAAAACCTAAATCTCATAGAAACCGTATGAAATTGAGAAGAATCGTCAGCTTTAAGTAATTTCACGAAAAGCTTGATTTTAGGACAGAAGTCATGTGACCATAATAGTTCACAGACGCATCCTGTCTAGTGGGTAAAGTTTGACCACTTATAGTAGCAAGACCCCGATTTTTGTTTCTTTCACAAAAATGAATATACAATGTGTTAAATGTGTAAATAAATATAGGTTTGATGGAAAAAAATATTGAAACAGAAAATTTGCCTTTTAACCAGTTAAAAATTTCCAGTTTTAACCAGATACTCATGTCTCAATATTCCGTGTACACAGAGTTACCCTAGATCCCTGAATTAAAGGACATGTATTTTTCTTAAAATAGGTTGCTCATAGCGACCTGACTAAAGTATATCTTTTTTTAAACAAAAGCAATTAAAGCGATATTAAAAAGAAAATTAATGTAAGCAGAAAACAGAAGCAAGTAATCAAATGATTAACATATATAAACCATATTCTGGGCTCTCTATGAGATGATTTAAAATCGTTAGCAAATATGGATTCTTCATGTTGAAACCCCTGCCCCAAAGTACTAAATGGTTAAACATTGAACTCTGACACCCCCACAACTCTGTAACTAGAGTCGATTTCAAATAGATATTCATCTAGTAAATTGAGAAATTGGCATATAAATGATACATTTAGATAGCAGGAATAGGACGAATCTGTCAATTCCTCAGCTTGCTAGATGAATATTTATTTGAAATGAACCATATCAACTTTTGGATTAAGATATACCTATATGGTTAAATCATCATTTTGACCTCAAAAATATGTGTGGTAACTCTACGTGGAATATTGGGACACCCTGTACTATAAATTGACTATTGTTTCATTGCTATATATTGTAATTCTACTTTCAGACTTCAGAGCATTCAATTTTTTCAGTTAATAGTAATCTCTTATGCAAATCTTTCTTTGCTAAATTGGTACCCTAATGACTAATCCCAACTCAATTGTCAATTTGTCATTCATTGAATGCCAGTTTGATAGAGAAACTTGTTTTTATTCTAAGTAATGAGACAAGAATGAATAATTAAAAACAATTTCCAATTGTTTTACTTCCTGGACAAGCTTTTGTCATGCTCGATATATTTCAACTTTTATGAAGCGCACACGTGTTATTAACACAAAAAAGGATAAAATGTGTTACTCAACTCACTAAGGCTAAAAATTTTCAGAATTTTATATTACACAAAGAAAAGCAGCTGTAAAAGAAGTTTTGACCTTTCCAAATATTCAGAGTTTTCTTTTAATTGAGGATATTCTGAGACATCCAACTGTAATTAAAGGGCACTAACAAGACAAATTAAATCATTAAAACCTTGGTAAAAGTTTTACCCACTTATGTATAACATAGGTGGTCAACTTTTGTTTCCAAAGCCCTTTCTATACATTTATTTAAATAAACATCGAACATCCATGGTACTTTGGCCAAATTTCAAAACTCACCGATAAGTCTAATGGTGAAGCCGGTCATGTGATGGTCATCTAGCAATCCAATGCATTAAGCAGGTGACTGACTTAACCGGTAGACTCACACGTGAGTTTTGGAATTCGGCCTTTATAGAATTAATTTCAAATAAATATTCATCTAGTGAGCTGATAAATTGACATATAAATGACACATTTACATGGATGGAATAGAAAGAATCTGTCAATTCCCAGCCTGTTAGATGAATATCTATTTGAAATGGACCATAGTCCAAACTACCCCTTTTCAGAAACAGCCATCTGGATTGGGTTGATCACTATCAGCTGATTTTCCACCTATCGAACTGACTCAAATGCCAATTTGGTGTGTGAAATAAGCCGTAGGGACCAACCATTACCATTTCTGAAAAGTCCTCATATAGTCATCTAGTACTTCTAGTAGGCTGAGGAATTGACAGATCAAAACTTCTTTAAACTGAATGATGCCATTAATGTAAATATGTCATTTTCAGGGTCTACCAGATGCATATTATCCTGAAATGGATCATATAAAAAAAATTATGTCACCTGTAAAAGGTTAAGAAGCCTGTCCTTTTTAATCAATTGTTAAAATCTTAAGAAGTAAAAAATGCAAAATATTGCCAGAAGGTTAAGTGGAGTGAGTAAGAATGCTATGACTCACATCACATCACATACCCAGTATTGAAAACATCATTGATGTTTAAATTAAAAGCTGACTTTGTTTTTGCAATATTTTGCAATGAATGTTTTTATGTAACAACTGAGGACGCATGAGGGGGGTGATTTTTTCTTAAATTACTATATAGATAAAAGAGTGTCCGGAATAGATAAAATTAAGCCTTTACAAAAATCTAAAACAAAAATTAATATCAAATTGGGCGTTGCTACAACAAACGAGAAACAAATGCCGAAAAAACATGAGTGTCAAATGTCAAAAACCCGGGAGACATAAACAGATTGGTTAGGTTAAAATCGATGTATTCGTAAAAAAACGGTACATTTGGGAGTTAAAACTGGACCATACCTGGGTCAATCTCTCCGTGATCTCTTGCTGTTCCTCTTCTGTTAATCTATGCGAATCCACAGTGGACGCCATGGTGTAAAAAAGTCAAAAAAACACTAAAAAATGCCCGTCACACGGTCTATTCGCGCAAAAAGGCACGGTTGCGAGCCTGGTTCTACCAACGCTCTCTGTTGTCAACGTTTGAGTCACGTTTACATCAATTCATTTACATCGGTGAAGGATCGAGGAGTATCGAACAAATTCCCACTCTAGTAGTCCGCCCGACACACGGTTGCCATTTGTTGTAAATTTTCCTTATTTCTCTGATCTTGTACAATCTAATTCACGAAAGTCGGTTTCGTTTCACAGCGGTTCTGGTTCTGGTTGACCTAAAAATGACAGAGCAGCTGATTTTCACAAAAGCTGATTGGTTGAAGATCAGGGGGTCTGTCATTTTTATGTCAACCAGAACCACTGCGAAACGAAAATGACCCTATTGGCGAAACTGTCACCGAAAATTTGGCATGTGGACAGATGATCACTTACGTGAACTCTCCACCCCCTTAGCCAGACTAGACACACTTCAATTGCTGCAAATTGTTAATAAATATTTTAATCAACACCTATATCAATTAACAAATTGAGTTGCTGGCAACAGCGACAAAAAACCCAAATTAAATGGAAGATATGGCAATAATTAATTTTTGAGGGTAATTTCTAGGATAATTATTACGTCAAAGCACTCATGATACCTGTCACAAAAATTGATAGCAGAAAAAATTATTCAGAAATATATAGAGTCCATTTCAAATAAATATTCATCTAGTAAGCTGAGGAAACTAATTGACATATAAATGACACATTTACATGGACGGAATAGGAACAATCTGCCAATTCCTCTGCCTGCTAGATGAATATCTACTTGAAATGGACCATATATAATATATTTCTTGTTATTAAAACTGTGCGATACAGTATATAACTCATTATGTTGTTTTGTGGGTTACAATTAGTTCTTTCATGATAGTTGAAGAGTTTGGTGGAAATTAAATTTATATGTATTAAAGATTTAATAAAAAAATCCAAAACCACTTAAGAATAAATTCAAAAAAACTTATGGCGAAACTTGCAAGTTCGGCTATTCGGGTGAAGATGGCAACACCACGAGCTTCTTGGTAAGAACATGTGCCTCTCTTTGTCACTGGTTAACACACAAGGCGTGAGCGACAAGGACAGCAATATTCATAATAGACTTGGTTCTGATTGAGTGTCAAACTGTCAATCCATCATCATATGTCAAAATCTTAACCCCCATTTATTAATCTTGCTAAAAATAAACTACTGAACAATATTTTCGCAAAAGAGTCACTTTTTGAGGCTGTTTTCCTACAAAAAAGTAAGTTTTTGCCTTAAAATATACTTATTCAAGATGTGGTGAACGACTAGGCTATCTTTCTTTTGATTATTACCGCTCAAAGGGAATGTTTTTCAAGCTTTTACCTAAAGGCACTACAGCTTTAGCAACAATACAAAACAATTTTTCACATGCTGAATTGACGTTTTTTTTTTAATGCAATGAGAAATACTGCATATAGGGCATCTTTGTTAAGTTTTCTGATTCCCTCCAATAATGTTTTTATTTGCTTTCTTCCATAGTTTTCAGTGTCAGCTTTAGAGTGCAAAGTGGCTTAAATCAACTTCATTATTCACCCCTGTAAGCTTGTAAGTAAGTAACCCATTGAATTACGCACATTACAATCTAAAACCTCTCTTCCAAACTACTATGGCCATGTGACAATGTTGACCATATGATAACATTGTTTTTGAATTTTTCTTCTGTCAGATAGGAAAAAAAATCATTCTTTAGCACCATATTTTATGGAGCCTCATAAACTAGAATTCTTCAAATTTACTGCAACCATATTAAGTGACTCCACCCAGACCACTGTTCAGTATGGTAATATAGCAAGTTCGATCACTAGACAGTTGGTGCAGAACCTTCCTGCCCCTGTCGTCTCAAGCCTCTTGCATACCAAATCCCTACTCAAAATGGCAGTATAGTATACAGTGTCAACATGATAATTAGGACATCGTCCTGCCATTGTAGGGAAAACCCATATCACTCAACATTAACTTCCAATTTAGAGGATATGCGGCCCCTTGTAATCTGTTTGAAGACACTACAGCAAAAAATTTTTGGTATTTTGCAGATATAAGGGGAGTGCTGAACTGTTTCTATTGTAAAACTGAGCCTAGGTTTTCAAAAGGTGCTTGATTATGATTGTAACTATCTTAACTCTCATATACAAGAAATTTCAGTTTACTGGAGTATCATGCATATCAAAATCATAAATTACTACTGTAATAAAAGTTCTCTGTTTGTTTAAAGGTGGTAGACAATGATGTACAAATTAAGTGAAACATCTTGGACTTCCATTGTCTATTGAATTTTTTACATGACGTTTCCAGCAGTGGAATCTCTGCTAGGTTTCAAGTAAAACCTGAAAACGAGCAAGAGACAATGGAAGTACAAGATGTTTCACTTAAAAGTTCTCTGAATTTCAAAATGGGGACTGGCCACCATTTAGGCTTTATTCCTTCATCATGCCCTGTACAACAAATATTATAAGGTTCATTTATTGAGCTTATCAGCACTGTTTTTAAAAACAAATACTTCTGAAACTATTAGTTTTAATTATTCATTTGTTTTAAAGTGAGTAACATGAAGTTAGTCAGCAGGTTGCCCATTACCTTTGATAAGTCATGCTATAGCAAAATGGCATTCCTTTTGCCATTAGGTACCTATTGTTTAAAATACTGACGCAAGCCTGATATGGAATTTATTGCTATTCTTGTACTGTATTATATCAAAGCATTTGCTTTTGTAATACTTGGTGATTGTTTAATCGTCACATACCTTGGCAGTTTTTCATTTAAAAGATTTCAACTGGCTCTACACTGGCCATTTTTTGTCCGTCGTTTTTCCTTTGTTTGTGCAGTGAAGCTTCCTCTTTTCCTGTAAGTAATCCATTGATATTTTTTATAGCTTTTATGCATATTTTCTTGCATTTATGCTTGCTTTTATGCAATCTTCTGGTTTCTAAAAGAGCCCTCAGCTCTATAAATCAGTGTTATTTTGATTTGTATCATTATATGCAGTCAGTTTGCACTTTTAAGCTGTCAATATATGGGGTGTTCATTATAAAACTTCATCTAGCAGGCGATGATATTTTGACAGAAAAGGATAACAATCAAAACAATTGGACTTTTGTTTCTCCATCCTTTTCTTTTGACATTTCACAGCCAACTAGATGAAGTTTTATAATGAACACCCTGTAGTTTTGTGTTGGACTGGATTAAAATCTCAGTCATTACAGGGTGACTATTTGATAAGTTGCTAAGGCAAGGCCATATGTCAGAAACAAACAAAAAGTTGTCCTGGTTATGTTTCATAGTAATTCAAAATCAGCAGTCTCAAATACTTACTTTTGTTTTCCTTAGTTACTTGAGATTTACTCCTTTATTGGGTGCAAAAATTTGTATTTTATTTTCTATGTCCCTGTACTTTAAATTGGTAGGGTGAAAAGGGTCTGATGATGCCCAATAAAGAGGCAAAACTTGAGTAGCCAGAGGAAAAACTGGAACTCCAGACTTTGGGTAACTCTTACAGACTTAATAAATATGTTTTCTTTAATAAGAACAAAACTACTCTATAGGTAAATCTTAACTTTCATTGGTACAATTGAAAAGCCCTTGTTCAGACCTTCATAACAAACATACGGGGTGTTCATTATAAAATTTCATCTAGCAGGCTATGAAATTTTGACAGAAAAGGATGACATAATCAAAATAAATGGACTTTTGTTTCTTCATCCTTTTCTTTTAACATTTCACAGCCAACTAGATGAAGTTTTATAATGAACACCCCGTAGTTATATAGAGATTTTTTTCTGCCTGATATATAAGATTTTAAATTGTCATCGTGTATATACAGATACATACCTCCATATATAAATTGACAATATTTATAGATTACTGCTATTACCAGAGTACCATGGATCCCAAGAAGCAAATTTTAGTTAACAGCATTATACATTTCTTACGAAATGAGTTGAGTGGCAATAGTCTAAGTGAAGAGAAAAAAGAATCGATCGAAGTGGCGGTTCAGTGCTTGGAAACTGCCTTTGATACAGAAACTCAAAAATATACAGAAAAAGTAGATCTTTTAGCTTTGGTAAATATTGAGAAAAAGCTCGATGTTACTGATGAGCAAAAGGCTGAAGCTGAGCAGTGCAAAACCAAGGGCAATGAATTTATGAAGAGTTCTCAGTATGAACAAGCTTTAGAAGAATATACAAAGTAAATCTCCACAAAACAATTTCTTTTAGGTTTTTTCACAAATATGTGTATTTTAGGGCTATTAAACTAAATCCATATAATGCGGTGTATTACTGCAATAGAGCTGCCGCGTACACAAGGCTGCTAAAAGATCAAGAAGCCATCAGCGACTGCCAAGAGGCAATAAAGTTGGATCCTACCTATGGCAAAGCCTATGGTCGCCTAGGCATTTCCTATTCCAATTTAGATAAATATGATCTGGCACTCAAGGCTTATGAAACTGCACTTAAATATGATCCTACTAATACTATGTATGAAACAAATTTGAAGGTAGCACAAGAGAGACTTTTGAGCAGTGCAGGTAATAATGTCTCCAGAGTTCCTGTTGATTTTACAACTAATAGATGCATTTAATTTAAGGGGGCACGAATACCAATCTTCCAGGAAATCTCTCCGAGTTTATCAATAATCCTAATATCATCAATATGGCTAGTCAAGTTTTAAGTGATCAGAACTTCCACAGCATGTTAGTTGCCAGGTTGCCTTGTAATAAAAGAAAATTTCATTGAATGTATACTTTTTAGGATGTCAGCATTAATAAACAACGTGTCTAGAAATGGAGGTGAGGGTATGCCTGGGGCAGTAGAGACTATGCTTCAAGCGTAAGACATTTGTTTATTATTGCAATGCAATTTGTAATTTTGGTTGATTTTGAACAGGGGTCAAGCCTTGGCTCAAAGAGTCGTTAATGAGGACCCAGATTTCTACAACAGAGTAGTGAGGAATGTCCAGGCGTCCAATCAGGGCGCTCAAAACGACAGTAATGCAGATTCATCGACGCCAGATGCTGGTTCTGGTGACTGTAAACCTCCAGAAAAAAAGGGTGATGAGTCCGCATGAAAGAGACTAAAAAAATAAAAAGTATGACTGTTATTTAAAGTTTTATATAATCATTTGAGAACGTTCTCAGGCATCTTTCGCTAAAATATTCATAGGTTTGTTTCCGGATTGTAATTCGGATTGTAGCGAAAACTATTGCAGTTGACGTTTAATTATTTGCTATTTGGTTTCTTGTAGCATATGAGAGGGTTACAAAACGGTGATTCAATATTTTTCTAGTAGTTAGGCAACAATTCAATATTTAAATTGTATTTAATTTTTTTAGACGAAGGTTTTCACAATAACCGATTTCGGGTATACCGCTCTAAGGGTAGTAACTAAGGATTTGTAAAAAAAATAAATATATGATACATTATTTAATACTGCCTTTCAGTTAGGTATATTTCACTTCTGTTATTAAAGACCTATACTTATCTTGTGGTCAAGAGCGTTTTCAACCGACCTACTTCACAGGTTTTTTTTGTCAAATTTAGTGAAAAACTCTATCGCGACTACAATCAGGTTTGCACATTTTCTATATTTACATGCACTTGTCTCCGTTTTATTTTTGGAACTGTAAGTTGGTCAGTACACACATATTAACCTAAATATTAGGCGCGAATTCAGGCTGTTGCATCACGCTTATGGGTCGCCATTTTATCAAACCAAAACATTTTATCCAGTAAACACGTCCGCAGTTTTATTACTCTTTAAATAAATATTGCTCAATGTTTTAAGATCTATCTAGATGGCTAAGACTAGTGGAGTTTTTTTTTTTAGTGTTTGACGTGATATAATAAGCTTAAGTTTCTTCGTGAGAGGGATATATTTTTGCGTACCCATACCATGTCGTAGGTTGAAGTTAATCAGCTACTTCCGATCAGGCAAACAAAATTTGACTCAGTTCTCATTTTTAGTTACGTACCCACCATTAATCTTATGACTTAAAAGACGAGAGGTATAAATAAACACTGTCTTTAAATTTTGATAAACAAATTCCACTTACGTACTTACGACTCATCTCTTGATTCATCCTTAATAATGCAGCTAAGTCATTATTAAGCGATGCAATAAGATGCCACTGCGTTCATTGGAACCTAATTAAAAATCTTTACTGACGTGTCTTGTATGACAAAACATTGTTGTGCACAACATATATGACGTTCGATTCAAAAAACTAATATTAGATGTTTACTTTTGCTTTTCATAATGGGCCAAGTATTTTTAACTGCTGCGATATGGTCACTATTTTTGTCCTAAGTGATTCGATAGTCCATGCAGTTCAAAATTGTATGATTCACAGTTTTATTATTAAGCGTCTATACTTTTAAAAAAATACAATTGTGATTGGGAAATTAGTGTCTACTTAGCCCGTTTTTTGCATAAGTTGATGACTTGTTAAAATTAGAAGTACCTGCCAGCCTGACTACATGTGAGCTGGGATAACTATACCCTGATAATTCAAGCTATTTTATTTATAACATAATAAATAAAAATATGATGTATTGATGTTGTCCAAAATACTTTTACACTGCTGTATATTTTGGCGCATTTCCACTAATATACAAATGTTGATTGTGTCTTGAAGATTAATCTTCTTTAAACATCTCACGAATAGTGCATGCTTTTATGCAATAATTTTTGAAAGTATAAATAGTCTTTTTTTTCTAAATTTCTGTCTCATAGAGAGTCTCTGTCTAAACAGGGCCACCGTTTTATTTAAGGAGATACTAAGAAGGTTAAATTAAAGAAGAGTTGCGTAATTGGAAGTTTATAAAAAATAAAAATGACGTTTTCAGGTTTGGAAAACTAATAATCAATAAATCTATATAAATGAGCTAGGATTTATTGATTATAAAACTGGAGTTAAAAAATTTAGTGGTTATTGTGTAATAAATCTATAAATGCAGAGTTTGGGTAAATAAATGTCAATAAATCTACTATAAACCGTAGTTACAATAAAAGTAAATTAAAAAGACCAAAAATATGCAAGAGATATTTAATTACAAAAGCGAGCAGTTTTTTTGGAAGTATAAAAGTAATAACAAATATTAAATCAATCTGTTATACTGGAAAACCGAAAAACTATACCTGCAATTTGGTATATTGACATTATTTTTTATGCTTTTAAGTTTCATAGAAAGAAAATTTTACTGCAGTTTTCTGACAATTTCCCTTCGTGGACTTTTCAAAACTTAAATTTTGTCAGAAATTGCTGTTCTGTCAAGCAGAGCTAAAGTCTAATGAACAAAATTTTAAATTGTAATTTTTTTACTATTTACCAAAGGCGTTTCACCTATTAAGCGACACCCTGTATATGAAGTAATCAACTGATAAAAATTGTTAAAAAATAATAATGTATCAATATTAAAACAATCAATAAATCTAAGCGGATGTATAGTTACAATTTAATGTTGTTTCGGAAGTTTCCAAAAATGTTTTTGGTTGCATGGTTTCGAAAAAAATCGAAATTTTGAAAAAACGTTTTTGTCTTAATTTAAAGAGATAATTAAAAAATAATAATATGACACTTTTTATTCGTAGTCACTTTTAGCTCCCTTCAAAGTGTTAGTTTCAAATTTAAAATCCGACATTTCGTTTTTATGCAAACATCTGAAACCCGGAGAAGTGTCAACCCTACGGGGCGTATGTCGCCAACGGGAAGTGGATACGTGGGAAGGGCACAAGATTGTTCTGGAATTCAGTCAAGTCCACGTTCAAGGCACCGTCGAATCTCAAGGAAGCAGTGACAGACGACTCGATCTGCCCGATGAACCTGTTCAAGTTGGTGTAAGTGAACGCTCAATGTCTAAATTCTTGCTGCAGATGTCGAAGATGGCTTCGTTGTCGACCATGAAAGCGCAGTTGGAATGTTCCAGAGTGGTGTGCGTGGTTAATAACAATGTAATAATTATAATTGCAGCAAATCCAGTCATATTATTGCTATGTTAGTTCTTCTTACTACGTGGCTTTGCTGCTGAAGCAGTTACTGTACTGAACATGATTGGTAATAACCGGATCACACAACCTAAAACTAGTGCTCAAAATGGAAATTTAGTTGTTTTTACAAATGGAAAAATGTATTGTGTATGTATGGACAAGAAATAAAAAATTTTTTTTTCAAGCGGACTAAAAGTGCGTCATTTGTTTTCTCCATATGGATACCTATAGTGGGCTTTCTAATCCTGAGACCACAAAAGTAGCAAAAATGTCCTAGGTAGTAAAAGTAAAGTCAAAAGTCACTGCTACTGTCATGGTGGCGCATAGATAACCGATCTGAGTGTATTGCCATCTTTACCTTCTTATTGAAAAAACAAAGGATAGGAATACTCTCAGAGCGCTCGAGAGCACCACCCGAAACCGTTATTAGTCGAAATCGCATAAGTTCTCGAATTCTGAGTTTCTCTGTTAAATGTCATGCGCGTCATCATATTTATCTGTCAATGTGATTTTTAATAATTTAGTATTGATAATAATGCTACAAATACCATCTAAACTATTGGAAAACCACCGTTCTAACACATTCTATTTATTCTACAAATACTATACACCACTCATTGAGTAAGTACCTAGACCCGCTTAAAGATGTTGAGAGAGAATTGCAAAACTGAATCACTCTGAAATAGACTTTTTTCTCATTTCCTGCATGCTTGAAAAAAAAATTGTATATGTTACTCGGACTAAAAGGACTTTTTGTGCTTCGCCCAGTTGCAGGCCTTCACTTCGGCCGTCAATCTCTGAGCTCAGCACGAAAAGACCCACTTTTACTCCTAGTGACATAATCTACTATTGTTCAAGAGCATGTAATGCAGCTATTATTAACTCACGAGGGTAAAGTTTGCAAGACGAGCCCAAGATGAGTCGCGTAATTTTATGAATTTATTCTAGTTGGTTGATGTTGATATACAACTGTGTTGAATTTGCCCACTATGCAGTGTTTATACATCACTAGCGAGTATATAGAGGTCGCTAGTGAACGTTTTCGTTTATAATTTCCAAACTTTGTGAATTTATATTCTAAGTCAAATCAGAAAAATGTAGCAGGATTATTACTGTGGTAGATCTTCGCATACTCTCTACTCCAACGTAGGGATGAGTACAACGGATGAGACACAATCTCGTTTCCTAAACGGTTAGACTCCGATTTGTCTTTAGAGCTGGATGTAGGAACCCTAAAAATAGGGGCGATATCCGCCGGAAGTGACGTCATGACGTCTTAATTCAAATTATTGCAAAGCAGTTGTCACTGTCATTATTTTTATTGCTTACTTCTTATTTCCAATCTAATCGAATAGGTATCGAACTTGTATCCATCTCCCAGCTAGGGCTCCTAGCCCTCAGGTGACCTAGCTGAAGGTTTTCTAAAACTTAACTTCCAACCTAACAAAAACCAAAAACGATCGACACAATCAATATCCGGTCTGGCTTTAAGTTGCTATGACGCTTGTATGACGTGCGCTGAGGACAACATTGCGTCATGGGAACCTTAACCAACAAGCGTGCTCGACTTTCGAACAAAAAACGGGACCACTTTTAGGATATAGACCTGCGCAGTTACTCGAAAGAGATTAACTGGCATTCGCGAAATTTGATAATTATTTTAAACTTCTATATTGCGCGCTATGTTCCTCCATCTCCAAATTGTAAGAAATTCAGGAACTAGGGCATGGTGATACCAGACTAGTCCCAGGTTCCTCCCGAATGAGCTGGCAAATTGCCCAGGGTTGCCAGTAATTTTGCGAGCAAATCGCAAATATCGCCCAATTGCCATCTTAAAAAAAAAAACAGGAAAAGCGGCCTCTAGTGGACAATATAGTAGTTCTTGTTTACAGAAATCTTGGTATTAAAAGAATTTTTTACCTCTGAAAAAAAATTATTGCAATCAACATAAACACTTTTCTACTAACGAGATTTTCTTGGAGGGAGGGGGGGGGGAGGGGTCGGGTGAGGAGACATGTCAAGAATTTGACCCTTGGCGCTTGCTTAAATGTTGAGTTTATACCTAGTTTATGTGCATTCAGCCGCAGGGCAGGGCGCTTATTCTATAGCAAAGAGCGAAAGTGAGAATCGCTGGCCAATGGAATTCGTCAATAGAATTTTTTGACCAATCAAGGTTGTCAAAATTTTCACTTTCACGTCTTCTTTAAGAATAAGCGTCCAGGTTGCCGTAGAGAATGTAGAAATTAGAAATCTTTATTTTTTAAACCATATTTGAACAACATCGCAGAATTAGTCGCCCAATCGCCAAATCTTAAATTTGGTCGCAAAATCTTGTATGAAATCGCCCAATCTGCGATAAATCGCCCATACTGGCAACCCTGAAATTGCCCAACTTTGAGCAGACGCCATCTGGAGCGCAACAACAACAACAAACTTCTATGTTGCCAACTTGTTGATACTTCTGACGTCACCCGGTATGACAAATTAGTTAAATCACCTATAATTACCATTTATTAATATTTTTAAGTTTATGCAGAATACATACACATTATTGCAGAAAGTACAATATTATAAAACAGACAAATGTCAAATTAAATTAATTTTTTTACACCCACAAAAGGTATATCTGTCAACGTTGCATTTAACCCTACTTTTTAAGGACGCCTGAACCGCTAAACCGACGCTTTGATATTAAATCTTGAACTTTATTGCTTAGTAGACTCTTCCGATCCGAAGTCTTTTGGACTGGGTGCAGTTTGTGCTGTGTTTGTTGCTGCCGATTCACGATTTAACTTAGATTTATCTACCACAGGTATGTGTCTTTGATAGTAGCAAAATAAATGTTCAGGTGATTTGTCTGTATCTAGGCCTGTAACTTATCTTCCCAATGAACCCCCTATTGGAGCTCCATGTCATACTTATACATAGTTCTGGTATTTATTTTATGCTAAACTGTGTGTGAAAATCACTAATAAGTTGGCTGTCAGAAAGAATCCTAAGTATTATGTAGATGTTTGTAATTCATCAAGGGCCACAATAATTGAAAAGGTCTTTCGGTAAGTACCTACTTAATTTATTTGCTTTAACTAATCTTTTCGTGTTTAATTTCATTTGGATTTACTTTCCTATATTGAATATTCTATGAAAACAAAAATTTGTGCGATGTTTAAGTCCAGAACCTTAACATCAAGCAGGGATCAAGCAAGGACTTGCATAAATATTTTAATTGAAGTGAAACAGTTTTTCTACGATTTCGTTGGCCAAAAGGCGCTAAATATCTTCCAATGGGCCATCGCCACATCGTAGCCCAGCTATTCTACTTCTACTATTCTACTACTACTACTTGAGTGCTTCTGCATTAATATAACTAAATTTAAAGTTTGGATCCCCCAAAAAGGCCTTAGTAGGATTTAAAATTAATGCAAAACAATCAATATTATTGCAAACATTATATAATTCATTATTAAAGTGAGGTTATATTTACTAAAATTCTGGCAAAATGACGTCATGTGCACGAAACCCCCATTTTTCAACTAGCACGTGGTGCGCAGTAAACATGCGTACTAAAATATTTTTTCTTATCTTTCGATCCATTTTAACAATCACATCACAAACTTGTGTTGTCGTGTCTTCTAATAACCGAGATCTCCATAGTTAAACTCGAAAAAACGGTCACCCTGTATAGTCCCATATAGTATAGTTATACAAAATTAGTGTAATTGAATCTTTAATGACCTGTGATAGCTATCGTCCTTGATTTCGATCATATTTAAATAGAACTTGTGACATTCATTCCTGGATGTTTTGAGGGCCGCCACTGTTACAGCTATTCGACACCTTGAGCGTGCGTAAGGGGCTTCGGCAAATTGGCAACGTTCATGGGCGTCTAAATAGTTCAATCTAATAAACACAGGTCGCACAAAATTAGGATTTCATGTAAATGTGTTAGTATACCAGAAGAAATTGCATTCCTCCTGGAAGTGGAACGGGTCAACTTCATTCAGGAGGAAGCAGGTTGTGAGGCATGAAGTTATTGCTGAATCGGGGGTGCACATAAATAAACGTGGTGATGATTTTCGATGTTGCACGAGGTATTTTATTGGCTCACAAACACCGCACTAAATCATGTAAAAAAATATATATCGTATTCGATTTAGGCTAAAAATATGCTTTAAAAATCACCTTTGAAATCTGCGAAAACTTGGAAACAGATCTGGGATTTCAATGTTATGTATAGGTATTAAAGTGGAAGTCTTGATTTATCGATAACTATTTTAATTTCATTTCATGTCCCAGTTTTAAAAATAATGCCTAACAGACCTTATTAAGGAGGGAAAATAGACTTGGTAATATAATAATTACATTAATCTCCAGTTACTAATATTAGACACTTATTTCAGCTGCTGAAAGCTAGAATCCTTGGCCCCGAAATATAAGCTTGTTTTCGTTTATGAATTAATTTCAGGCATAATTACGAAAGACTTTAAGGACATTTATTTGGTTTGTTTTATTATAAATAATATGTTAGTGAGTTTTTTGGCTCAATAATGATACTGTTTCTGTCCGCCGAAGACACAAATATCACTTGTAAATTACTACGGACGCAATTATACCATCTATATCTACTGGCTATGTATACCGGAGATCAGAGTTTCTGTTCTCCGATTGTGGGTGATGTCGAAGCATGTTTGACGATCCTATAAGAATGAGAAACCGAGGCTCGACCGGTCTCCGGTCGTAAATAATGATACTTTAATGTCATGTCTCATAAAGACATCTAAATTATTATAAAACTGAGTAGGTACCTATATTGGTACCTACATACAAAGTCCACCCTTCTGTGGGTACCTAATTACGCAACGTTATGGATTTACAATAAGAGCAGCATACTCGTTATCGTAAATAAAAATTGTAGGCTATAGTGGGTGGAACATCTCTGGTTTAAAAATAACATTATTTTCATGCCACTGACTAACTAAACTGTTATGCTGGAAGTTCCATATTGCTATTGTTTCATATTATGCATGTGGTAAAGCAACTTTGAAAATAAGTGTCTATAACTCATTCATTTATATTTTTGCTATCTTGTTACCTTTGATTTCCAAAGTCTACTTAATGTCAATTATAAGCGAATGGCTTGTACCCAGTGCAATTGAAACTGAAAGTCTTGAACAGATGAACTGCGCATGCGCGAAATTTGACACTTATTTGAAACTTCAATGTTGCCAACTTGTCGAGGCGTCTGATGTCATGCCATGTGGTGAATTGGTTAAATTACCTTTAATTACCGTTATTTAGTATTATTTAATTTATGCAGGATACATATACGTAATTACAAAATGTATAATAATGTAAAACAGATAAATGTCGCTTTAAATTGAATTTTGTTAGGGCAATAAAATGTACATCTGTCAATGTTGCGTTTAACCCTGCTTGATCTTGAATCTTGAACTTGAGACTGTGAAAAGCTTTATTGCTTTTCACAGTCTTCCGAACCGAAGTCTTTTGGACTCCGTGTAAGTCTGTGCTGTGTTTTTGCTGCCGATTCACGATTGAACTTGAATTTCTCTACCACCCGTTTTGTCATAAAACAAAGTGTTCAGGTGATTTGTGTATAGCTAGGCGTGCAACTTACCTTCCCAAATGAACGCCTATTGGAGCTCCATTTCATGCCTGTACCTAATTCCGGTATTTATTTTATGCTAAACTGTAGGATATCACCGATTGTTGGCTTCCAAATAGAGTATATTATGTGCCTTTTTTGTAATCCGTCAAGGGCGACAACAATCAAAAGTTCCTTTCGGTAAGTGCTTACTTTACTTGCTTTAACTAATCTTTGGTGTTTCATTTAGCTTTGCTTTTCCTATATTGATAATTCTACGAAAACAAAAATGTGTACGATATTGAAGGCCAAAACCTAAACATCGTGCTGGAATCAGGGAAGACCTTACATAACTATTTAAATTAAAGTGAAGCATTTTTTCTAAGTTTTCGTTGCCCAAAGGGGCTAAAGATCTTCCTATCCCTACTCATCTTAGCCCAGCTATTCAATTTCGATATTTAAAAGTAAGAAATTTACAATTTACTTTTATTCCCAACAATTTAAAGAGTCCAGCTCTCATCCGCTTAATTCGCCGAAAACCCTCCCAGGGGGCGCTCGTATCACTGTAAATCATAGCGCCATTTTCAGCTTGATGTTCTAGAGTATCTCTATTCTCTACTGTCTGAATCCGGTTAGTTAGAAATATTCGCAGGTCGCTCTACAAGTGCGAATGCGAAAATGCTATAACACAAAAATTAAATGAAAAATCTTTTTTAGCAGGGATGGGTATTTACGCCATTTTTTTATTCTTTGACATTTTTACGTAAAAAAAAATATTTCTATGCGTAAATAATTTTAAAACGTTTCTGACTGATAGCATTGATATCAAAAAAAATTGGCAGCTGCCGACAGTCAATATTTGATAACTGTCATTGTTGTTGATAATAAAAACACTGTTTTATTTTTTTTTGTTATTTATTATTTTATAAATTTATTTTTTTCCTCCATTATATCCTCAAGTTTGTTAATAATTACTTTAAAGGAATTATTGAAATAATAGTCAAAAACAAAAGTGGGCAATGGCCACTAATATGGCCAGTTCCGGGAGAAGCAGGTTCGAACACGTTTTATTTTTTATTTAAAATACAAAATCAAAACACAAGACAACTAGACAACCCTAGGCGAAAAACGTAAATACTGATCATCATTCTGTACTGTTTAGTTATTTCAAATCAGTTACTTCAAATTTAATTTAATTGTAAAAACTAATAAGTTTTTATTGTGTTGCAAGGGACAGCTGCTATAAAAAGGTAGAAAAAGTTGACAAATAACCAAAACATATTTTAGTTTAGTGAGTCACATTTTTTTTCATTTTCTTACCCGAATATGCGAAAAATGCATAAGCAAAAAAATTATTTGTTTAGGGCGTAAATAACAGTAGATTATGTCACTAGGAGTAAAAGTAGGTCTTTTCGTGCTGAGCCCAGAGATTGACGGCCGAAGCGAAGCTGAGGCCTGTGTCGTGTTGTAGCCATATGCGTACCAACGAGGATATAATACTTTTAGGAGAGTACCCGATTGCGTGTAAATATAGTAGCACAATGTTCAATTGTCATAGTTGTCAATACCCACCAGCGCCACTATGAATATCTGGGGCAACTAAATAAGAAATGGCGGGTTATTCAAATGGCTTTTTTAGCGATTTTACTGTATCTAATAGCACCCATACTTGCAACTAATATGTTTTAAAGCATATGAGTGGTAAGGATTCACTTGTAATGGACAATTGTATGTATTGAATAATTAATAAATTGAGACTGCAATACCAAAATAGAAACAGTTTTTATTTAACAAAAATTCATTCAAAAATTTATTTTTTGAGGAAAATAACAAGGTTAGCTTCTATTTAATACATAAACTTCTTTTAACATTAAGAATTAATGTACAAAAGTAAATTAATCTATAAATCTCGTCGACCAACTGCGAGATTTTCATAGCCAACTGAGGAGCTTCATTTTCGATTTACTGTGAGGGATTGACGTTCGCCGTATATTTAAATAATAGGTATATGGTTGTAGCACGGTAGGTTTTATATCATTTATAACCGCGATTTTTTTTTATATTGTTATACGTGGAAATAGGTAGCTGGTGGAAAAAAAAGGGGGAATTGTCAGGAGCTTGAGAAAATTCTTTTGAGACGTCACATTCAAAAAATTTTGATCGTGAATTTATTATCGAATATACCTTATAAACTCAACTTTGACCAGTAGAAGCATTCCCAGGGGCTGCGGCGTCTAAACGGAGACTTTATTACCGAGCCATGGTAATCAAGCTGTCCTGGGATTTCCTTTACGATGCTGTATCTATAGAAAGGTCAGATAGTCTTAAGTACACTTCTCGGCCATTCTTCGCCTATTAACGAAGATAAAAAATCGTTAGATCGTCTGGATAGTTATGATCCAGAGGTATCCAGGCTAACTTCAAAAACTTTAATTTCTGTACGCCACCAATTTTATTTCCTCACAGTTTTGTGGGAAACAAAAAGAGAAATTTCGTGAGAGTGATCTTTTTTGGCCGTAAGTTATCTGGTGTGAATATAAAAAAAAAACATTTGCGTGGAACCACTCGCCATTTAGATTAATCGAATTTTTTACCGCAATTCAAATTCAATGATGTAAATTTAGTTTTAGGTTAGTAGGTAGTTTATCAATAAAAAAAGGTAGAAGTGCACTAAACATTTATTTATAAAAGTGGTTATTCGAACAACCATTACTGTGCGCCAATTTATACCTATTTTAAATATTCCTTTGTGACCCAGTAATTATTATCCTGTTGTTTTAAAATTAAAACATTATTTTACTGTAACTCGTTCAGCTTGATTCAAATTTATCTAAATATTTAAACTTTAATTTCAGTCTCCGGGGGAATAAATTTCTGAACAAATATTTTAACTTCTGGAGTGACTTAAATGGTCGTAGCTGAGAGAAGGCAAATCGTAAGTTGGAAGTATTTAAACTATCGGTCGGTTATGGAATCCGATCATATGGAGAGGTCATTGTCAATGCCCGAACTCTCACCATATTCATTACGATTATTAACCAGTCATACTAATGATGATTCCCCTCCTGTTCGCGTATCTTCTTCGCTTCCATCTGCTACGCTACACTCGCGTAACGCTGTGCTACACGGACAAAATTATAAAATGTATCATGATACGTATAATAATCGAGATAAAATGCGCGACACCTGCAACAGACCGCTCATATCAAGGATAACATTCTTTCAAAAGGAGCATTTTGGCTCGAATTGGCAACACTCATTTTTCAACTAGCACGTGGTGCGCAGTAAACATGCGCAGTGAAATCTGTTCGACCATCTGCGAGATTTTCACAGCCAACTGGCGAGTTGCGTATGTTTCACCCCCGTTGTTAAATTATTGCTTACTGATTTCTTAATACGTTTTATAGTTTTATTAGATATAATAACATCTATAATACAAATGATCTCTTCACATTTTTATTTAAAAATTCCTTAATGGCCACCTACTGGTTACTTGGAAAGCATTTGTTCAAAGAGCAGCTTTGTACTCAAAAATGTGTAAATATGTGCTTGTTTGGAACCACATTGGTAAACACTATAGTACCTACTTGACTAATTGTTTCATCACGATTTATTCAGTCGGTAATGATTTTTGAACCTACTTACATAATTTTAATGATTTAAAACCAATATAAAATGAATATATTATTTTTAGCCCATTTTATTGCCGCTCTTTGCCCGCAAACAAAAATTTGCTTTGGTATAAACGATATTTATTTGCAGAGCGAAACTTGGCGTAAAATTTTTGTTTTGAAAAACAAATAAGTAATCCAAACATTCAACAAACAGCTAGAATCCTTAAAATAAGTGACGGTCGAAAATATTTTTGCTAAGCTCGGAAACCCTCTCTGATCTCCTGATTAAACAATTTAAAATAATAAAAAAAAAGAATTAATAGGCACGTAGTCAGAAGTGTTATGTACCCTTAAAGCTCGACGATTTCGGTTGAAAGTATTTGGCAAACGTTCAATTTTTTATATTATCAGCTGTGAAGCTACATTTATCTAAAACTGAAATCTGGAGAGATTTTGAAGGTATTGTTACATAATATTTTTCACATAACTTTTACAAAAATAGAACGACCACTCATCGGAAATAGTTGAGTTTTCACTCTAAACTCATTTGAATGCAGAACTTCAAATAATAGTATTTTTAATTTCATGGTTTACGCATTAAGTATGCGAATCGTTTCGTATTAGTAATACATAAGTTGCGCTGTCTGGCATCAATTTGAACAGGTAATTATCGAAATATTCCGGCATCGGGCATTACACCAATCATAGGAAATGACACTTCATTACACTTATGATTTGTCATACAAGTTTCATATTTATTTTTTGATGTAGGCTTAAGTTTGAGTTATAATTGACGTCTAACTTCAAAGAATAATAAAAGTAAACAGTTTTTCGACTAAGAATTCCCCATAAATCTACATCAAAATAAAATTTTTTTGGTCGAATTTAGATTGGTTTGTCACTTCTAAATAACTAGATGATGATAAGTAAGATCTTTTCAATATATCCTCAAAACAAGATGGCCGTGTAGAAATCTTATTGCCTTCACGGTCGGATTTCCTAATAAATACCCAAAGTTAGTGGTATTTGTATGAACCCACAGTTCAATCGAACTGAACCGCTGGCTATTAAAATCCTGAATGATGATGCTAAGTAGAATTTGGCTCGGTGAGTCAGCCAGGGGATTATGTCCAAGTTGGACAGGAAACATGATTCGATCAGCTATTTTTCTCGTCACCACTGAACTCAGAGCTTTTACAATATATTTCATTGATTCCACGATTAGGGAATTTTTATTGCAACCAGCTGGACTCCCAGGATTTATACACGAATAATATCAAAAATACATTTTCGAGATTTCTCAAGCTCCAGAAAACGACGTTGTGATTACTTTGCCCAACTCCAATCTGCTAACACAGTCTCCAGGTTAAATATATCGCGCGTTCTAATTTAAGAATCACATATCGACCCACTGAAATATCTTACACACGCCCCCATATTCTGACGTTTTCCATCGTTCCCCCAAAGAGTTGTTGAATGCTTTAATTTATAATTCCTAGTTTAGTACAAATTATTTAACAGTACAAAAAGGAGCAAAAATATCAGTTACTGCTTGTATATTTATACATGTATTTAATTCTTTTATCATCACTCATCTCTTTTTAGGAGATTTTAATCGTCCCATTCCGATCATAAACGCGAAAAAAAAATGTTTTCAAAATGTTTATGGATTTGACCAAATTTATTACTTCTTTTTCTCAACCTTCAACTTTGAATTCCTGTAACTTTAGATTGTACGGCTTGGAATGAATCCAACTGTTTTTTGCTCTTTGATGTTTTGATGTTTTCTTACCCTCCATTAGAGATGGGTTGTCACCCGGTTTTTTCATTTTTGAGGGTTTATACCCTGCACACATCCGCGAAAATTCCGGGTTTATTCCATTATAACCTCTAAATTTAACTTTTTCAATACGCCTAACTTTTACCAATTAAGCAATAATTTGTTGGTTTGTGCAGCTTGAAGCTTTTGATCAATTGACCAGTGTTTAGTTTATCAAAAAACAAACCACGATCTTGATTTATTGAATTCTAATCTAAAATCTAACCTTAAATATTGAATCTGCCGGGTGCTTTCAAGAAAAGATGGGAAAAAACCCGGATAAAAACCCTAAATTGGGTTTAAAGGTTTTTTGGGAATTTTCCCTTCGCCCATCTATACCCTCCATCAACAGAAGTCCCGTATGTGCAAATTTTTCGGAAACAAACCCCTTCGGTGGTCGATTTTTAGGCACTTTTAGAATCGCGTTTTTGAACTATTTTTAAAAAAACCTCTTTAGAAGTTAATTTCATTCGAATTCAGTTTGTTACATTCTTAAGGGATCGCCAGGGGGGGTATTACGACTTTTTTCTCATTTCTCAAATTTGACCGCCTGTAACTTGAAAACACCTTGACCGATTGGAGTGAATCCAGCAGTTTTTCCTTCTTCTTGATGTCCTCTTTCACTTCCCACCATCGGAAGTTCCGTAGATGCAATATTTTCGGAGATAGACCCCTTCGGAGGTCGATTTTTAGGCACTTTTAGAATCGCGTTTTTGGACCATTTTTTAAAAAATCTCGAAATTCTTTTGAAAATGTCCAAAGGGGGGGGGGGGAGGTATTACGACTTTTTTCTCAATTCTCAACTTTGACCGCCTGTAACTTGAAAACGCCTTGACCGATTGGAGTAAATCCAGCAGTTTTTTCTTCTTCTTGAAGTCATCTTTCACATCGCATCACCGGAAGTTCTGTAGGTGCAATAATTTCGGAGATCGACCCCTTCGATTGTCGATTTTTAGGCAGTTTTAGAATCGCGTTTTTTGACCATTTTTAAAAAAACCGCTTTAGAAGTTAATTTCAATCGAATTGAGTTTCTTACGTTCTTAGGGGATTGCAAACGTGTCATTCTGATCAAAATCAGAAAAAAAAATCCCGGTATTTTTTTGAAAATGTCTAAAGGTGGGGTATTACGACTTTTTCTTAATTCTCAACTTTGATCGCCTATAACTTGAGAACGCCTCGACCGATCGAAGTGAATCCAACTGTTTTTTCCTCTTCTTGGTGTCCTCTTTCACCTCCCATGGAAGTTCCGTAAGTGCAATATTATTGGAGATCGAGTCATTCGGTGGTTGATTTTTAGCCACTTTTAGAATCGCGTTTCTCGATGTCCTCTTTCACATCCCACCACTGGAAGTGCAATATTTTCGGAGATAGACCCCTTCGGAGGTCGATTTTTAGGCACTTTTTGAATCGCGTTTTTGGACTATTTTTAAAAAACCTCTTTAGAGGTGAATTTCATTCGAATTGAGTTTGTTACATTCTTGGGGGATCGCCAGCGTGCCATTCCGATCAAAAACAGCAAAAAAATGTCCAGATTTTTTTTTGAAAATGTCCAAAGGGGGGGTATTACGACTTTTTTCTCAATTCTCTAGTTTGACCGCCTGTAACTTGAAAATGCCTTGACCGATTGGAGTGAATCCAGCAGTTTTTCCTTCTTCTTGATGTTCTCTTTCACTTCCCACCATCGGAAGTTCCGTAGGTGCAATATTTTCGGAGATAGACCCCTTCGGAGGTCGATTTTTAGGCACTTTTTGAATCGCGTTTTTGGACCATTTTTAAAAAAACCTCTTTAGAGGTTAATTTCATTCGAATTGAGTTTGTTACATTCTTGGGGAATCGCCAGCGTGCCATTCCGATCAAAAACAGCAAAAAAATGTCCAGATTTTTTTTTGAAAATGTCCAAAGGGGGGGTATTACGACTTTTTTCTCAATTCTCTACTTTGACCGCCTGTAACTTGAAAACGCCTTGACCGATTGGAGTGAATCCAGCAGTTTTTCCTTCTTCTTGATGTTCTCTTTCACCTCCCACCATCGGAAGTTCCGTACGTGCAATACTTTTGGAGATAGACCCCTTCGGAGGTCGATTTTTAGGCACTTTTAGAATCGCGTTTTTGGACTATTTTTAAAAAAAACCTCTTTAGAGGTTAATTTCATTCGAATTGAGTTTGTTACATTCTTGGGGGATCGCCAGCGTGCCATTCCGATCAAAAACAGCAAAAAAATGTCCAGATTTTTTTTTGAAAATGTCCAAAGGGGGGGCTATTACGACTTTTTTCTCAATTTTCAACTTTGACCGCCTGTAACTTGAAAACGCCTTGACCGATTGGAGTGTATCCAGCAGTTTTTCCTTCTTCTTGATGTCCTCTTTCACCTCCCACCATCGGAAGTTCCGTAGGTGCAATATTTTCGGAGATAGACCCCTTCGGAGGTCGATTTTTAGGCACTTTTAGAATCGCGTTTTTGGACCATTTTTAAAAAAACCTCTTTAGAGTTTAATTTCATTCGAATTGAGTTTGTTACATTCTTGGGGGATCGCCAGCGTGCCATTCCGATCAAAAACAGCAAAAAAATGTCCAGATTTTTTTTTGAAAATGTCCAAAGGGGGGGGTATTACGACTTTTTTCTCAATTTTCAACTTTGACCGCCTGTAACTTGAAAACGCCTTGACCGATTGGAGTGTATCCAGCAGTTTTTGCTTCTTCTTGATGTCCTCTTTCACTTCCCACCATCGGAAGTTCCGTAGGTGCAATATTTTCGGAGATAGACCCCTTCGGAGGTCGATTTTTAGGCACTTTTTGAATCGCGTTTTTGGACCATTTTTAAAAAAACCTCTTTAGAGGTTAATTTCATTCGAATTGAGTTTGTTACATTCTTGGGGGATCGCCAGCGTGCCATTCCGATCAAAACCAGCAAAAAAATGTCCAGATTTTTTTTTGAAAATGTCCAAAGGGGGGGTATTACGACTTTTTTCTCAATTCTCTACTTTGACCGCCTGTAACTTGAAAACGCCTTGACCGATTGGAGTGAATCCAGCAGTTTTTCCTTCTTCTTGATGTCCTCTTTCACCTCCCACCATCGGAAGTTCCGTAGGTGCAATATTTTCGGAGATAGACCCCTTCGGAGGTCGATTTTTAGGCACTTTTAGAATCGCGTTTTTGGACCATTTTTAAAAAAACCTCTTTAGAGTTTAATTTCATTCGAATTGAGTTTGTTACATTCTTGGGGGATCGCCAGCGTGCCATTCCGATCAAAAACAGCAAAAAAATGTCCAGATTTTTTTTTGAAAATGTCCAAAGGGGGGGGTATTACGACTTTTTTCTCAATTTTCAACTTTGACCGCCTGTAACTTGAAAACGCCTTGACCGATTGGAGTGTATCCAGCAGTTTTTGCTTCTTCTTGATGTCCTCTTTCACTTCCCACCATCGGAAGTTCCGTAGGTGCAATATTTTCGGAGATAGACCCCTTCGGAGGTCGATTTTTAGGCACTTTTTGAATCGCGTTTTTGGACCATTTTTAAAAAAACCTCTTTAGAGGTTAATTTCATTCGAATTGAGTTTGTTACATTCTTGGGGGATCGCCAGCGTGCCATTCCGATCAAAAACAGCAAAAAAATGTCCAGATTTTTTTTTGAAAATGTCCAAAGGGGGGGGTATTACGACTTTTTTCTCAATTTTCAACTTTGACCGCCTGTAACTTGAAAACGCCTTGACCGATTGGAGTGTATCCAGCAGTTTTTGCTTCTTCTTGATGGCCTCTTTCACTTCCCACCATCGGAAGTTCCGTAGGTGCAATATTTTCGGAGATAGACCCCTTCGGAGGTCGATTTTTAGGCACTTTTTGAATCGCGTTTTTGGACCATTTTTAAAAAAACCTCTTTAGAGGTTAATTTCATTCGAATTGAGTTTGTTACATTCTTGGGGGATCGCCAGCGTGCCATTCCGATCAAAAACAGCAAAAAAATGTCCAGATTTTTTTTTGAAAATGTCCAAAGGGGGGGGGTATTACGACTTTTTTCTCAATTCTCTACTTTGACCGCCTGTAACTTGAAAACGCCTTGACCGATTGGAGTGTATCCAGCAGTTTTTGCTTCTTCTTGATGTCCTCTTTCACTTCCCACCATCGGAAGTTCCGTAGGTGCAATATTTTCGGAGATAGACCCCTTCGGAGGTCGATTTTTAGGCACTTTTTGAATCGCGTTTTTGGACCATTTTTAAAAAAACCTCTTTAGAGGTTAATTTCATTCGAATTGAGTTTGTTACATTCTTGGGGAATCGCCAGCGTGCCATTCCGATCAAAAACAGCAAAAAAATGTCCAGATTTTTTTTTGAAAATGTCCAAAGGGGGGGTATTACGACTTTTTTCTCAATTCTCTACTTTGACCGCCTGTAACTTGAAAACGCCTTGACCGATTGGAGTGAATCCAGCAGTTTTTCCTTCTTCTTGATGTTCTCTTTCACCTCCCACCATCGGAAGTTCCGTACGTGCAATACTTTTGGAGATAGACCCCTTCGGAGGTCGATTTTTAGGCACTTTTAGAATCGCGTTTTTGGACTATTTTTAAAAAAAACCTCTTTAGAGGTTAATTTCATTCGAATTGAGTTTGTTACATTCTTGGGGGATCGCCAGCGTGCCATTCCGATCAAAAACAGCAAAAAAATGTCCAGATTTTTTTTTGAAAATGTCCAAAGGGGGGGCTATTACGACTTTTTTCTCAATTTTCAACTTTGACCGCCTGTAACTTGAAAACGCCTTGACCGATTGGAGTGTATCCAGCAGTTTTTCCTTCTTCTTGATGTCCTCTTTCACCTCCCACCATCGGAAGTTCCGTAGGTGCAATATTTTCGGAGATAGACCCCTTCGGAGGTCGATTTTTAGGCACTTTTTGAATCGCGTTTTTGGACCATTTTTAAAAAAACCTCTTTAGAGTTTAATTTCATTCGAATTGAGTTTGTTACATTCTTGGGGGATCGCCAGCGTGCCATTCCGATCAAAAACAGCAAAAAAATGTCCAGATTTTTTTTTGAAAATGTCCAAAGGGGGGGGTATTACGACTTTTTTCTCAATTTTCAACTTTGACCGCCTGTAACTTGAAAACGCCTTGACCGATTGGAGTGAATCCAGCAGTTTTTCCTTCTTCTTGATGTCCTCTTTCACCTCCCACCATCGGAAGTTCCGTAGGTGCAATATTTTCGGAGATAGACCCCTTCGGAGGTCGATTTTTAGGCACTTTTAGAATCGCGTTTTTGGACCATTTTTAAAAAAACCTCTTTAGAGTTTAATTTCATTCGAATTGAGTTTGTTACATTCTTGGGGGATCGCCAGCGTGCCATTCCGATCAAAAACAGCAAAAAAATGTCCAGATTTTTTTTTGAAAATGTCCAAAGGGGGGGGGTATTACGACTTTTTTCTCAATTTTCAACTTTGACCGCCTGTAACTTGAAAACGCCTTGACCGATTGGAGTGTATCCAGCAGTTTTTGCTTCTTCTTGATGTCCTCTTTCACTTCCCACCATCGGAAGTTCGGTAGGTGCAATATTTTCGGAGATAGACCCCTTCGGAGGTCGATTTTTAGGCACTTTTAGAATCGCGTTTTTGGACCATTTTTAAAAAAACCTCTTTAGAGTTTAATTTCATTCGAATTGAGTTTGTTACATTCTTGGGGGATCGCCAGCGTGCCATTCCGATCAAAAACAGCAAAAAAATGTCCAGATTTTTTTTTGAAAATGTCCAAAGGGGGGGGTATTACGACTTTTTTCTCAATTTTCAACTTTGACCGCCTGTAACTTGAAAACGCCTTGACCGATTGGAGTGTATCCAGCAGTTTTTGCTTCTTCTTGATGTCCTCTTTCACTTCCCACCATCGGAAGTTCCGTAGGTGCAATATTTTCGGAGATAGACCCCTTCGGAGGTCGATTTTTAGGCACTTTTTGAATCGCGTTTTTGGACCATTTTTAAAAAAACCTCTTTAGAGGTTAATTTCATTCGAATTGAGTTTGTTACATTCTTGGGGGATCGCCAGCGTGCCATTCCGATCAAAAACAGCAAAAAAATGTCCAGATTTTTTTTTGAAAATGTCCAAAGGGGGGGGTATTACGACTTTTTTCTCAATTTTCAACTTTGACCGCCTGTAACTTGAAAACGCCTTGACCGATTGGAGTGTATCCAGCAGTTTTTGCTTCTTCTTGATGGCCTCTTTCACTTCCCACCATCGGAAGTTCCGTAGGTGCAATATTTTCGGAGATAGACCCCTTCGGAGGTCGATTTTTAGGCACTTTTTGAATCGCGTTTTTGGACCATTTTTAAAAAAACCTCTTTAGAGGTTAATTTCATTCGAATTGAGTTTGTTACATTCTTGGGGGATCGCCAGCGTGCCATTCCGATCAAAAACAGCAAAAAAATGTCCAGATTTTTTTTTGAAAATGTCCAAAGGGGGGGGGTATTACGACTTTTTTCTCAATTCTCTACTTTGACCGCCTGTAACTTGAAAACGCCTTGACCGATTGGAGTGTATCCAGCAGTTTTTGCTTCTTCTTGATGTCCTCTTTCACTTCCCACCATCGGAAGTTCCGTAGGTGCAATATTTTCGGAGATAGACCCCTTCGGAGGTCGATTTTTAGGCACTTTTTGAATCGCGTTTTTGGACCATTTTTAAAAAAACCTCTTTAGAGGTTAATTTCATTCGAATTGAGTTTGTTACATTCTTGGGGAATCGCCAGCGTGCCATTCCGATCAAAAACAGCAAAAAAATGTCCAGATTTTTTTTTGAAAATGTCCAAAGGGGGGGTATTACGACTTTTTTCTCAATTCTCTACTTTGACCGCCTGTAACTTGAAAACGCCTTGACCGATTGGAGTGAATCCAGCAGTTTTTCCTTCTTCTTGATGTTCTCTTTCACCTCCCACCATCGGAAGTTCCGTACGTGCAATACTTTTGGAGATAGACCCCTTCGGAGGTCGATTTTTAGGCACTTTTAGAATCGCGTTTTTGGACTATTTTTAAAAAAAACCTCTTTAGAGGTTAATTTCATTCGAATTGAGTTTGTTACATTCTTGGGGGATCGCCAGCGTGCCATTCCGATCAAAAACAGCAAAAAAATGTCCAGATTTTTTTTTGAAAATGTCCAAAGGGGGGGCTATTACGACTTTTTTCTCAATTTTCAACTTTGACCGCCTGTAACTTGAAAACGCCTTGACCGATTGGAGTGTATCCAGCAGTTTTTCCTTCTTCTTGATGTCCTCTTTCACCTCCCACCATCGGAAGTTCCGTAGGTGCAATATTTTCGGAGATAGACCCCTTCGGAGGTCGATTTTTAGGCACTTTTTGAATCGCGTTTTTGGACCATTTTTAAAAAAACCTCTTTAGAGTTTAATTTCATTCGAATTGAGTTTGTTACATTCTTGGGGGATCGCCAGCGTGCCATTCCGATCAAAAACAGCAAAAAAATGTCCAGATTTTTTTTTGAAAATGTCCAAAGGGGGGGGTATTACGACTTTTTTCTCAATTTTCAACTTTGACCGCCTGTAACTTGAAAACGCCTTGACCGATTGGAGTGAATCCAGCAGTTTTTCCTTCTTCTTGATGTCCTCTTTCACCTCCCACCATCGGAAGTTCCGTAGGTGCAATATTTTCGGAGATAGACCCCTTCGGAGGTCGATTTTTAGGCACTTTTAGAATCGCGTTTTTGGACCATTTTTAAAAAAACCTCTTTAGAGTTTAATTTCATTCGAATTGAGTTTGTTACATTCTTGGGGGATCGCCAGCGTGCCATTCCGATCAAAAACAGCAAAAAAATGTCCAGATTTTTTTTTGAAAATGTCCAAAGGGGGGGGGTATTACGACTTTTTTCTCAATTTTCAACTTTGACCGCCTGTAACTTGAAAACGCCTTGACCGATTGGAGTGTATCCAGCAGTTTTTGCTTCTTCTTGATGTCCTCTTTCACTTCCCACCATCGGAAGTTCGGTAGGTGCAATATTTTCGGAGATAGACCCCTTCGGAGGTCGATTTTTAGGCACTTTTAGAATCGCGTTTTTGGACCATTTTTAAAAAAACCTCTTTAGAGTTTAATTTCATTCGAATTGAGTTTGTTACATTCTTGGGGGATCGCCAGCGTGCCATTCCGATCAAAAACAGCAAAAAAATGTCCAGATTTTTTTTTGAAAATGTCCAAAGGGGGGGGTATTACGACTTTTTTCTCAATTTTCAACTTTGACCGCCTGTAACTTGAAAACGCCTTGACCGATTGGAGTGTATCCAGCAGTTTTTGCTTCTTCTTGATGTCCTCTTTCACTTCCCACCATCGGAAGTTCCGTAGGTGCAATATTTTCGGAGATAGACCCCTTCGGAGGTCGATTTTTAGGCACTTTTTGAATCGCGTTTTTGGACCATTTTTAAAAAAACCTCTTTAGAGGTTAATTTCATTCGAATTGAGTTTGTTACATTCTTGGGGGATCGCCAGCGTGCCATTCCGATCAAAAACAGCAAAAAAATGTCCAGATTTTTTTTTGAAAATGTCCAAAGGGGGGGGGTATTACGACTTTTTTCTCAATTCTCTACTTTGACCGCCTGTAACTTGAAAACGCCTTGACCGATTGGAGTGAATCCTGCAGTTTTTCCTTCTTCTTGATGTCCTCTTTCACTTTCCACCATCGAAAGTTCCATACGTGCAATATTTTTGGAGATAGACCCCTTCGGAGGTCGATTTTTAGGCACTTTTAGAATCGCGTTTTTGGACTATTTTTAAAAAAAACCTCTTTAGAGGTTAATTTCATTCGAATTGAGTTTGTTACATTCTTGGGGGATCGCCAGCGTGCCATTCCGATCAAAAACAGCAAAAAAATGTCCAGATTTTTTTTTGAAAATGTCCAAAGGGGGGGCTATTACGACTTTTTTCTCAATTTTCAACTTTGACCGCCTGTAACTTGAAAACGCCTTGACCGATTGGAGTGTATCCAGCAGTTTTTCCTTCTTCTTGATGTCCTCTTTCACCTCCCACCATCGGAAGTTCCGTAGGTGCAATATTTTCGGAGATAGACCCCTTCGGAGGTCGATTTTTAGGCACTTTTTGAATCGCGTTTTTGGACCATTTTTAAAAAAACCTCTTTAGAGTTTAATTTCATTCGAATTGAGTTTGTTACATTCTTGGGGGATCGCCAGCGTGCCATTCCGATCAAAAACAGCAAAAAAATGTCCAGATTTTTTTTTGAAAATGTCCAAAGGGGGGGGTATTACGACTTTTTTCTCAATTTTCAACTTTGACCGCCTGTAACTTGAAAACGCCTTGACCGATTGGAGTGAATCCAGCAGTTTTTCCTTCTTCTTGATGTCCTCTTTCACCTCCCACCATCGGAAGTTCCGTAGGTGCAATATTTTCGGAGATAGACCCCTTCGGAGGTCGATTTTTAGGCACTTTTAGAATCGCGTTTTTGGACCATTTTTAAAAAAACCTCTTTAGAGTTTAATTTCATTCGAATTGAGTTTGTTACATTCTTGGGGGATCGCCAGCGTGCCATTCCGATCAAAAACAGCAAAAAAATGTCCAGATTTTTTTTTGAAAATGTCCAAAGGGGGGGGTATTACGACTTTTTTCTCAATTTTCAACTTTGACCGCCTGTAACTTGAAAACGCCTTGACCGATTGGAGTGTATCCAGCAGTTTTTGCTTCTTCTTGATGTCCTCTTTCACTTCCCACCATCGGAAGTTCCGTAGGTGCAATATTTTCGGAGATAGACCCCTTCGGAGGTCGATTTTTAGGCACTTTTTGAATCGCGTTTTTGGACCATTTTTAAAAAAACCTCTTTAGAGGTTAATTTCATTCGAATTGAGTTTGTTACATTCTTGGGGGATCGCCAGCGTGCCATTCCGATCAAAAACAGCAAAAAAATGTCCAGATTTTTTTTTGAAAATGTCCAAAGGGGGGGGGTATTACGACTTTTTTCTCAATTCTCTACTTTGACCGCCTGTAACTTGAAAACGCCTTGACCGATTGGAGTGAATCCTGCAGTTTTTCCTTCTTCTTGATGTCCTCTTTCACTTTCCACCATCGAAAGTTCCATACGTGCAATATTTTTGGAGATAGACCCCTTCGGAGGTCGATTTTTAGGCACTTTTAGAATCGCGTTTTTGGACTATTTTTAAAAAAACCTCTTTAGAGGTTAATTTCATTCGAATTGAGTTTGTTACATTCTTGGGGGATCGCCAGCGTGCCATTCCGATCAAAAACAGCAAAAAAATGTCCAGATTTTTTTTTGAAAATGTCCAAAGGGGGGGGTATTACGACTTTTTTCTCAATTTTCAACTTTGACCGCCTGTAACTTGAAAACGCCTTGACCGATTGGAGTGTATCCAGCAGTTTTTGCTTCTTCTTGATGTCCTCTTTCACTTCCCACCATCGGAAGTTCCGTAGGTGCAATATTTTCGGAGATAGACCCCTTCGGAGGTCGATTTTTAGGCACTTTTAGAATCGCGTTTTTGGACTATTTTTAAAAAAACCTCTTTAGAGGTTAATTTCATTCGAATTGAGTTTGTTACATTCTTGGGGGATCGCCAGCGTGCCATTCCGATCAAAAACAGCAAAAAAATGTCCAGATTTTTTTTTGAAAATGTCCAAAGGGGGGGGTATTACGACTTTTTTCTCAATTTTCAACTTTGACCGCCTGTAACTTGAAAACGCCTTGACCGATTGGAGTGAATCCAGCAGTTTTTCCTTCTTCTTGATGTTCTCTTTCACCTCCCACCATCGGAAGTTCCGTACGTGCAATACTTTTGGAGATAGACCCCTTCGGAGGTCGATTTTTAGGCACTTTTTGAATCGCGTTTTTGGACCATTTTTAAAAAAACCTCTTTAGAGGTTAATTTCATTCGAATTGAGTTTGTTACATTCTTGGGGGATCGCCAGCGTGCCATTCCGATCAAAAACAGCAAAAAAATGTCCAGATTTTTTTTTGAAAATGTCCAAAGGGGGGGGGGTATTACGACTTTTTTCTCAATTCTCTACTTTGACCGCCTGTAACTTGAAAACGCCTTGACCGATTGGAGTGTATCCAGCAGTTTTTGCTTCTTCTTGATGTCCTCTTTCACTTCCCACCATCGGAAGTTCCGTAGGTGCAATATTTTCGGAGATAGACCCCTTCGGAGGTCGATTTTTAGGCACTTTTTGAATCGCGTTTTTGGACCATTTTTAAAAAAACCTCTTTAGAGGTTAATTTCATTCGAATTGAGTTTGTTACATTCTTGGGGAATCGCCAGCGTGCCATTCCGATCAAAAACAGCAAAAAAAATTTCCACATTTTTTTTTGAAAATGTCCAAAAGGCGGTATTACGACTTTTTTCTGAATTCTCAAATTTGACCGTCTGTAACTTGAGAACGCCCGGACCGATTGAAATGGATCCAACTGTTTTGTCCTCCACTTGATGTCCTCTTGCACCTCCCACCATCGGAAATTCCGTAGGTGCAATATGGAGATAGCCCCCTTCGGAGGTCGATATTTACGCACTTTTAGAATCGCGTTTTGGACCATTTTTTAAAAAATCTCAAAATTCTTTTGAAAATGTCCAAGGGGGGGGGAGGTATTACGACTTTTTTCTCAATTTTCGACTTTGACCGCCTGTAATTTGAGAACGCCTGGGCTGATGGGAGTGAGTCCAACTGTTTTTTCTTCTTCTTGAGGTCCTCTTTCACCTCCCACTATCGAATATTCCGTAGGTGTAATATGTTCGGAGACAGACCCCTTCGGTGGTCTGATTTTTGTTACGTTTATTGAGGATTGCAAACGTCTTTATACGATCAAGAACACGAAAAGAAAATCAAAAATTTTTTTGCGTTTGACCGAAGAGGATTTTTCTCAATTTCCAACTTTGTCATCGTATAACTTCGGAGCCTTTAAACCGACCGGAGCATTTCTTTTTTAGTTGTCTGCTATATCTACTTTACGTTATTAATTTAAAGCACTGAAAAATGTAAACAACTTTAAGATTAGCAGGACTGATAAATTTATTAATCTCGAAATGAGCGGTTAAAAGTGTGCCTGCACTTTATTGCAGATGCAATTGCTGCAGTTAACTGCGAACTGGAGTCATCTTTCGTAGACCTGAAACCTGCTATGACTCGGATCTGCAATAAAGATGCACATCGTTTTTTTGTATCTTATTTGGGACTTTCTAATTCAAATAATACTAAGTGGGCTATGGAGGGCTAAGAGGTTTGCATGCATCAATGTCTGTAATAATAAAATGATTGTTGACGAGTGCAATTAGGGAAAAGTGTTTTGGCAAAGGCGAGGCGCGCCTCTGGTTAAACTATGCGTTGTTATCATACGACGGAGCAGCACACACAATCCAAGAGTGAGAGAGATATTCGGGAGCATGAATGCAGGTACAGCAACAGGCAACAGGAGCAGTCAGCTCGCACGACGTCTGTTCATTTCGTCTCCACGATTACTGTCGTCTTTACTCGAATCGTGCCCCCCTATATGGTTTGGCATGGATCGCGCCTGTATAAAATTACATCTCTTTTTCTCCGCTCCCTTCTAAAAATACCACAGCCTACGGTTATTTTGAGAGAATTGTATACAATTTTTCTTTTAATGAGATAGCCTTATTTACTTCGTTCCAATTCTACGATAAACCGAAAATAGTTTGATTAATTCACCGCATCGAGATGGGCCGGTATCGATTGCCTAATTGATCATTGATCAATTCGGACCAAGGCGATAACAACAAACAATAATTTCTGAACCTCGACCAATTTGCGTTAATTGAAATATATTATTTGCAGGTGTGGTTTGGGTTTGAAGTTTAGCCGGGCCCCACCTTGTGAGCACCCGTTTGACCGGCCGCTTGAGCAAAAGTATTCATTCAGAAAGTACTTGCTGAATTTTCTCTGGATGACTCACCAAAAGCCGAGCGAAAGACGTCCGACTTGAGGAGGTGGGAAAGTTCGAAAAGTTGTAGTTTTGCAACGATTTTTGAATCCGGCACCGCGACGCTCGTAGCAGAGAGGGAGCTGGCGGGGGGCGTCGTTACGCTTTGGTTTAGATTCGAAGTGCACATTGGACTCCTTTAGTCAGTGCTTTGGAGGCCACCAAGCAAACTTAAAGTTAGACGAACGACTCGACGACGCGCCGTACGACGGGACGACGAAGTACCACGCGATACGCGAAGTGTGTGCAGTGAAGTGAGGGTTTATCAAACCCTTATTATACCCTACCAGGAAGTAAGTTGGATGTGTGTTAGTGAAGCGTAAGTGCCAATCTAGTGAACTTTGTAAGAAACCACCAGAGGAAGTTCCGAGCGCGTTCCTGCTAAAAGCCTAGATCCGCAGTTACGCTGTAACACACTCCTCGTCGGGGGTGATGGTATACTCCACGGTTTTATCCCTCCGCTTTTAGGGCAGGGTTCATGTCAATGATATCAGGATAACGCGAATCAGATAGCATGGGAGTGGCGGAGGATTTCGCTCCCAGCTTCACTCAGAAGCCGCAACTTCGGCAGGAGGACGACGGGAACAAACTCGTGTTCGAATGTCAGTTGCTCGCTTCCCCTAAACCGGATATCCAATGGTTCCGTAGCGACACACTTCTCTCGGAAGACAGCAGAACCAATTTTAAAATACAGTCCATAGGAACGAATAAATTTCTCGTAGTTTTGGAATTAGACGATGTCATTGAGACTGATGCCGGGCTTTACAAAGTTAAAGCGAAGAATACCATGGGAGAGGTGGCAGCGTCCATCAATCTCAACTTTAGCCGTAAGTATCTCATGGTTGCGATACTCCTCTCCCTCACGAATCTGACCATATTCCTTTAAATAATATGTGCATCTTTTTAATTTTCAGCTATGGATGAACCCAAAGAAAAGTAAGTTGAACCAATGAACAAGATTCATGAATTTATGTTAATGAGCTAGAACTTAATCAAGCTGATATTGTTGATTATAGACAGATAGACGGTCTTGCACCAACATTCGCAAAGAAACCAGCAATTCGTCAGGAGGAAGACGGTAAAAAACTGCTTTTCGAATGTCGAATCCAAGCTGATCCCCGTCCGGTCGTCAATTGGTTCCACAACAACAACCCTGTCAAAGAAACACCCCGTCACAAGGTACCACATCTATATTTCGGTTTATGTTATTTAGGCGAGAGCCCTGCTACGTCCACTATTAAAATCATACTGGCAGTGGATTTAACAGAATGGTTTACGTACTTATATGGTTATTATACACACCCATCTAACCCATTTGCTATGCTAAATGTCAAAAAATGAATAATACTGTTTTCTTTATGTTCGTATTAAATAACTCAGAACGAAACTCATTTACACAACGTGATGAAATAAACTTGAATGGGTGCCAGAAGTAGCTGTAGTGACTAAATAAATAAAAATGACAAATCCGCACCAGAGAACAACTAACAATACCAAGGTTTTATAAACTGTACTCTCGCGAAATTAGGTAACAGAGAGTTGTCAGAATATACTTATTTCTGTTTGCAAAAAATATGTCCTTGAGTCGGAAATAGCGTTCGAACGGTATTTATCAATCTCAGCGCCAATTATTACTTGTAACAACATACACAGTGATGAAAAATTTGGGGAACAAAACCTCTATGGGGATTGAGTCAAGTAAACCCCCTCTATTGCATGATTTGATTTATTAAAAAAGGTGTCTCCTGAATATTGTTTATTATGTTTAAACTTGTTGCCGCTGTGTGTACGGTGGCGACCAGGGAGAAGGGGGAAAGAAAGAAACGCTTTGTGCAAATTTTATTGCAATCCTTCCGAAGGCGAACCTGTCTTGGCTCTGAGCCCATCATCAGCGCTGAAACTCTAACGAGTAATTATAGCTGGTAGAAAGGCACCAGGTTAAATAGTGCAAATAGAACTTATTTGTCAGTTTGAATCTTTCGAGGCAAAGCTCCGAATTATGTTTACAATATCAGTTTGTTATTGAAAATTTTAAAATAATATTTAAAATTACAAATCCACAACAGTGTAAAACTCATGTTTCACTATTTTTTATTATTTCTGGTTAGATTTTGTGCACTGATGATGTCTTGAGAGCCGAAACCGGTCCTCCACTCTCCCGTGTTTCTCCTTACACCCTTTTTTATGTTTTCTTTTTTTTAGCGATAGGATTTTGAGAAATATCAAAAACTAATAATCTGTATACATAAGTTAGTTTTTATATTTTCAAAAATTTCATAAAAGGGGTAGTTTCGGAAGGAACAAGCTTTCCATCACTGGTATACAGGAGTGATTTCTCAAAGGATAAGACTTACAAAGTCGGTTAAATTGGGAGAAAAGTTGTGTAGTTAACTGCCCAAATTTTGGGCACTGATGATGTCTTGAGAGTCGAAACCTTTTTATGCTTTATGCTGGTTTACAGTTTTGGGTAGATTTTGGGAAATATCAAAAACTACGGTGGCTTTTATAATCTGTATACATATTGTATTTTTTTATATTTTTTAAAAAAAAATTATATTTTCAAAAAGTTCATAAAAGGGGTAGTGTTGGAAGGAACAAGCTTTCTATCATTGGTCCACAGGGGTTATTTCTAAAAGGATAAGACTTACAAAGTCAGAAAACATATTGAGTATTAATTAAATTTAAAGATTTACAGATAGATTAAGACTAAAGATCAAGAAAACATAGCGTAAGACTTAGTGAATAAATGAGCAGACAGGAGAAAAAGTGGTAAAAAGGAAAAAATTACAATGTCTAGCCCCTTTTCCAAATTTTAAAATAAAAAAAATTATACCAATTAAAAGTGATTGATTGAAAGAGACTAACAAAGGTGGGAAGAACAAATAATAAAAATAACTAAAGAAAGTTATCAATTTAAGTATTAAAACCAGTTAATTTTAATTGTTAATTTTTATTTAATCAGATATTCACGTTTTGTTTTGTTGAAATTTCCTGCTGAAAATATCAAAGAAACTCGAAACATTGGCATTCTAGTGTAGAGTGACTTCTCTTGGCTTGGACCAGACTTGCTACCTTGATGATGATGTAGTAGCTGTGAAAACATCAACAATAACATAATTCCATCTTGTTGATCGTTGTGAGTTTAGATATTGCATTGTTAATTTTGTTAATAGGGGGGGGGTCGGTCAGTTCTAAAATGTGGAGCTACATAGAGTGACCGTTTTTTTCGAGTTTAACCATAGGGATCTCGGTTATTTGAAAAATTAGGGCAAAATTGAGCAAAGTCTATAAAAATAAAGTTTTCAAATTTCGCAAATTCCGACTGCTTTTTTGCAAAAACGTTTTTGTTCTTCCGCTCTTAATTTAATAAAAAGTTAATTAAAAATAATTGACACTTGTTCATAGCCACTTTTTGCTCTCTTCAGCGTGTGATGGTTTCAGATGTAAAATCCGACGTTTCGTTTTGCGAACTTCATTTTTTTAATTACGGTCCTGGATTTTTCATATCATATTCTGATATGCGATCTGAACTAATAATTCTATTGACTTTTAGATTAGATTTTGCTGATTTTGTGATGATTTTTTAAATTTGTTGCTTTATACACGTATTTATTACTCACTTTGAGGAGTGCACTTGTTCAAGAGAAAGTCTGTCTAGTAGTAAAGCTGCTGGAGATACGAAAAAGTTGTTTTCTGTGCTAATTCAGATTTACTTTAGTTTCTCATTAATAAATAATACTGTCGTTAAACAAAAAAGGACAGTATACCACTAGAAAAAGTAATTAGAACTTTAAATGCGTCATCCATATAGTAATAGACAGTTTAATCTTTGTAGCGTGTCCAATCCGACTAAACTATAGGCCGATGAAAGAGTCTGTGGTCCAAAAAATCGTTACCCGACTTTTGGGGACCTCACAACACAATATCAGCAAAATCTAACCTAAAAGTTAATGGATTTATTAATTGTCGCATATCACCGAATGCAGAAGTTCATCTCCGAATGCAAGTAGATTCAGAATATGATATAAAAAATCCAGAACCGTATTTGAAAAAATTAAATTCGATAAAACGAAACGTCGGATTTTAAGCCCAGTGCAGACGATGCAATTTATCGCGGGGATTTCATCCCTGCGACAAAACTTGCAGGGATTTTTTCGTTCAGATGGTGCATTTTAGTTGCTGCAATTAATTGCATAGCAATAGAAATTGTTCTATTTTCCATGCGGGGATTTGGTTACGTTTCTAGTGCCTTTTTTTTCTAGCGAAAACTTAAAATTTTAGGTTGAACAAAAAAGTGTGGTTAGGTGAACACTGAATCATCAGCTTTTTCAAACTCCTCATTAATTAATTGAAAGGCCCCCCCAAAATCTCTTTTTAACACCCAGGGCCTCACCCATCAACTTTTAGGCATAGAGATAGTTTACAAAAATAATAAGACAGAATGGATTTTTTTTTGATAAGTTGGTAGCAGTCTAGTAAAGTTTCTAAAAAATTGCATAAAAAAAGTTGCACTGTCTGAACGCAAATGCAAGAAAACGCGGGGATTAAAATTGCTGCAACTTTGCCCCCGCGATAAGTTGCATCGTCTGCACTGGGCTTTATTAAATTTGAAACCACCACCTGGTAAAGAGAGCAAAACGTCGCTATGAAGAAGTGTCAATTGTCAATTTTTTGCGAATATTTCCGAAACCAGTCGGAATTTTCGAAAGGTTATTTATATAGACTTCCAACCTTGCCCTAATTTAACCTTCTTCGTGTTTCTTCGAATGACCGAGATTCCCTTGATTAAACTCGAAAACTGTCACTTTCTATACCTGTTGGTCGAAACACCCTTAATTTAAAAATTAATTAGGTTCTTCTCTCAATTTTTTGACATTAGCCATATCGAACGAGGTGGGATGGTTGGAGTAAGCGCAAAAGCTGAGCTGATGAACACCAGTTAGAATTAGTTCCGCGTTGCAGTAGGATTATTATTATTAAGAGAAACACTTCCCTTTCAGTTGAGGATAGACAAAGATGGCCATTCATACTTTGCAACCCTTGAAATAATAAATGTCACGGTTGAGGATGCTGGCAAATACAAGGTCACTGCAAAGAATGAACTGGGAGAAAGTAACGCTACGATCAGCCTCAACTTTGACAGTAAGTTTAATGTGGTGTGTCTTCCTTGCTTTGTGTGTCCTAATCGCAGTCCAATCAATGATCTCTCTCAATCCTAATACCCATTGCCAATAGCGCGGAATAACCCCTCTGAGTAACTTAACGCAGAAGCTTTTAAATGACGGCTTCTAACCTTCTCTCAATCTCGTCCCGGGATCTGTTTGTTGCCTGGTGATAAAGACACCCTGAAACTGTTACGTCCCCATACCCTGTACTCTCTATCTGAACCCCATTATACTCCAATCCAATTGCAATAGACGCCAGCAGCTAAGGACAAGTAAGTCAGCACTCGTGCACTGTACAATGGACTAACCGACGCTTAATCTCAGCTCAGCTTTTAATTTGCAGTTTTTTAACATCCCATTTCTAATCCGTGTACATTAAAAAACCGATTCGTTTGTGTGAGTTCAAGCTTAGATTAGATGAAATTAGACCATGCAGTGCATCGCAGAGCGACCTCGCCCATGGAGAGCGGATTGTTTTTCTGTTTTCTAGGCCTAACTCGAGGTTCCGCTCCAACCACCCGCACCATCAACACTTGTACTATTTAACATTGATAACTGTCAACGGCCATGTTCTTGCAAAATGTGACACATGTATTTCAGAGTTGTAGTACACCATATATTTATTGAATTATTTATTTATATCACTTTAACACAGTTGAGCGTAACGTAATGATTAAAAGCTGAGCTTTTCCTTTCGGTAAGCCTTGTAAGTTGCGCGAGTTGCTGGCTGTCCTATATAACGATAGCCAGTTTAGAAGGGTTTATGCATTAGGCGATGAGGCTCCGGTACCCGAGCAAGAGGGCATTAAGCCAACTTTCACGGAGCGACCGGTCATCCGGCAGACGGACGACGCCACTATCTTATTTGAATGCCGGTGCGTCGGCGTCCCGAAACCCGAAGTCCAGTGGTACGTATGGCGCTAAAAGACGCCTCGTCAGGCCGCGTCCTGATCACTGAAACGGATCCGTAGGTACTACGGCAAGGAGGATATCACCGAAGCCGGTGGTCGGTACTTTACTTCGATGGACTTGGACCAGAAGCTTTATTATTTGGCCAGGTTGGAAATCAACAATGTGCGGAAGACTGACTCGGGCGAGTACCGCGCCTTGGCGAAGAATAAGTACGGTACGGCGGTGGCGACCATCAACTTAAACTTCGAGAGCAATGAGAAACCGAAGTAAGAGCGTGAGTGATTTGTTTCTGTGTCTCACGGTGATTAGCCTCTCTTTCGTAGAATTCCCGACGGAAAGGCGCCCCGCTTCCCAAAAAAACCAACAATTCGGCAAGAAGGAGACGTACTTATAATGGAGTGCCTCCTAGAGGCGAATCCAGATCCCGATATCACTTGGTTCCAAAGTGAAAAAAGCATAGCGGACAGTCCTCGTGTTCGCATGCTTCGAAAAACTACGACTAAAGACACGTATCTTCTTACTTTAGAAATAGCAAATCCGACCCGCTCAGATGGCGGGAATTATCGATGTAACGCATTCAATCTGTATGGCGAAAGCAACGCCAATATCGCGCTAAACTTTCAAGGTAGGCTGCCAGAAAGCAGTCCGATCGTACCGTATCTGTACCTTATATGTCTGTGAAACGTCTCAATTCCGTTACTGATTGTATTTTCCAATTTATGTTCCAGTGCCGTCAACACTCTTGTCTTCGACCTGTGTAATGTCATTTTGCATGAGCATGGCCTTTTGATTTAAAAGCCACTCTCTAGCATTGTCGTAACGTATTTTGGTGCGTGTTACAGGTGGCGACGATGCCGCAGGTTTTGCGCCGTCGTTCATCGAGAAACCAAAAATTATCCCGAACGAGAGTGGGACTCTCATTACCATGAAATGCAAATGCAAAGCGAAACCGAAACCCGAGGTCACGTGGTTTCGAGGAACCACAATCGTTAAGGAATCGTCTAAGACAGCGATTCGAGTCGTAGATGTAGAAGAAGACGTATACGAACTGATACTCGAGATTAAGGTAGCGTCCTACTAGCCCTTTACAATCCCGAATCTACGATACCTACTTATTTTAGGACCCGTCGGCCCCAGATGGTGGCACCTATCGATGCCACGTCAAAAACGAATTTGGCGAAAGCAACGCCAATCTCAATCTGAATATTGAAGCCGAACCCGAACCAGAAGGTGATGGCCCAACCTTTGTCGAAAAACCCAGGATCACTTCCCACCAGGGAGGCAAACTGGTTGTAATGGAATGCAAAGTGCGATCCGATCCCAAACCTACCATTGTATGGTACCGCGAGGGAAAAGAAGTAACGGAATCCAGCAAAATTAAAATTAGTTTCGAAAAAGTCGAAGAGGACGTATACTACATTAAACTTGAATTGAAAGATCCCGGAATCGAAGATTCCGGCTTGTATAAGTGTAATATTAAGAACACGTATGGCGAATTAAACGCTAATTTGACCCTGAACATTGAAATAATCCCCGTGATCAAAGAGAAACCGAAAGTCATCAAAATCATCAAGAAGAAGACTGTTATCGTCGAATGCAAAGTACTCAGCAAGTTTGCTCCTGATTGCACCTGGTTCAAGGAGGACAACGCTGTTAAGGAAGACAATAGGCATCAAGTGCAAGTGGAACAAGTCAAAGACGTACGTCCTTTTTTCTACCGAAAGGTGGCTTTTTACTGAAAGGTATCTGTTTTAGGGAGAATTTGCGGTTAAACTGGAGATCTCTGATGTGCAAAAGAGCGACAAAGGTCTTTACAAATTGGTGGCCAAAAATGAGAAGGGAGAGGCAACTTCTCAAACAGTCGAGGTGACGGAACTACCTCCTGATGAGAAACCCAAAGGGGAGAAGCCCAAGCTTACCAAACTTACCAACATCGTAAGTTATAATTTTATTATTATTTATAAATCTTCCATTTAACAAGATTTTTCTGTTTTATCAGGGTTAATTCTAAAAAGTTGTTATATTATACTGAGGAATTTTTCTATTTGTCATAAAAAAACACATTGCCGCAGCCAAAAACTCTATTTATACAGGGGATAGCCAAACGTTTATTTCTAGCAGTAAAGTCAACTTTACTAAGACCACTTTGCTGCTACAATATTGATAACTTGCTAAGAAACGCTTTGCTGTCACAGCAAAGTAACTTTAAGACCATAAAAAAATATTTTTTCTGCCGCAAATAAAAACTCTTTTCGAACCAGATATAGATTTTGTGAGTCTCTGCAAAGATATTTGCTGTCATAAAAGAAAGTTTCACTTACTTTAGTGTTTCACATTATAGTGGTAGCAATTATTTGCGGCTATTTTAGGACAAATATATGTTACAATAGCTTTTCATTTAGCCAGTGACAGCAATTTGTTTTATACTGCAATAAATATTTTTATTTAGACGTATTTTAAAAAGAATAAAAGTTAGCAAAGTCATATACTATGCGAACGGCAGCTTTGGGTAGGTGGAGAGCTAGGTCATGGTTCAAAATGACATAAAAAGTGTTGAAGCCTAGTATAGTTAGATAAGCTAGAACTGTTAATTGGGCACCACTCAATTTAAGTTACAGGTTATAAGTTGTTGGTGAAGTTAGCAGGATTGGGACAAATAATGCACATCATCTTTATTCGAAAATGGCCGACGTTTCGACTATTTATTTAGTCTTTTTCAGGGCTAAAACCCAATAAATTAAATGGTAACGAATCCCTGGGCCCAACGTAAAATTGTAAATAATGTTTGTTAAATTATGGTACGTAAAATCCTATACATCTATAAAATAAAAAAAAAATAAAAAACAATAAATAATACAGACAAATTGTAAAACAACTACAAGAAGTAACGTCTGACAATTACCGACAGTTTCAAGCAAACAGTAAACGTTGAGGCGTACATTACGGAAGAAAGAACTTACCTATTCTCACTTAGAGAGGGTAGTCAGTTAAAAATCTATTCATGATGGTTAAAATAGCAAACTCCATTCGATTGTTCGGTGACCCTGGTATCTTAGGCTCGACCAACTACACGTCCGCTACATAAGGTACAAAATTTGCGAATAACAATATTTGCTTGGCACTATCGCCCAATATACAGATGTAGTACGCTCATGACGAAGGGGCCGCTCTCAAGTGTCGATCACTCTAAGTTTCTCAATTATGTTATGTCCATTCCGTATTCAACCTTTCCCTTTGATTGGGTTTTAGCCCTGAAGAAGACTAAATAAATAGTTGAAACATCGGCCATTTTCGAATAAAGAAGAGGTGCATTATTTGTCCCAATCCTGCTAACTTCACCAACAACTTACAACTTAAGGACGCTAATTACAACAATGAATTACAGGTTATAGCTATAATATTAAAATTGAGAAAATTATCATAGCAATTATTGATGTTCATATTGTTTAGGTTATCAAACCAAAGTAAAACCAACAGGAATTATTAAAATTAGGCACATTTATTTACTATGGTGTTAGTTCTTACCTAAGGTTAGTGCAGGTACACTTGGTTTATTAAATCTACTCGTACCAGTTGAAATACTCGGCCAGTTTGTAGGGCTTTCTTGCTAGTTTAGGTAGAAGATCAGTGTATCATGTGTGTTAAGCTGGACGGTTTAAAACCTAAGAGCCATCACCGTCACCAAGGGCTCCATCCTCGGCAAAAGGGGCTCAAGACCCAGACGGTTTAAGACCTAAGAGCCATCACCGTCACTAAGGGCTCCATTTTCGGCACACGTGCAAGATGAATGGATGCACTTGTAAGATCAAAAAAAAGCGAGGTATTGAGTCTTATTACTCAAAGATTGGACCTAATAATTGAACGAAGAAAAGCTTAGATAAGTTTAAATTATTTAAAGGAAGTCTTACCCCAAAATGTGAGAATATTTCACAATAGCCACATGGCTAGGCTGTAACCGTTTAGGGACAGGCTGACGTCCGATGTGCCCTGGGCAGTGGTCAAGATGGAAAAGTTACTATCAAACGTTTTTACCTTTACCACCTGGGCTCAAAATTGGTAAAAAAAAACGGAAATTAAAGTATCAAAAGGGGGAAATTAAAAGAAGGAGAAAATGAACCGCGAAATATGAAATTCTTGCCATTGTTGCTAAATAAAAGATAAATTTAGGGAAAGTATTAGAAGAACACATGAAGAAAATAAAGAAATCTAAGTAAAAATATTGGTGAAATTTGGCAATGCTGTACAGATAGCAAAATTGACATCAACCCATTGACACATGTCAATGTCCAAAAGAAGTCAACTTTCAAAGGATTTCTAACCATAGAACTCGAAGTAGAAGGATCGTATAGAAACGATAATCAAGGTGAACAAACATGGCGGCCAAGGTAGTCATATTTCTTTGGAAATAAAATGGTATTTTACAGGTTATTTATTAAAGTCTGAAAGGGAAGCCAGTAGGTTTTCTTTCTGAAAAAGAAAACGCTACAGTATCTTGTTATAGATAAGGTTTAATTACTACAATAGGCTAGTTTTTATGTGTCAAACTTACTGGGGGTTTTTGAGAAAATGGTCCATCCTTTAATTTTTTTGTCAATTAAAATAAAACTTTTAAAGATACAATCAATGTCAAAACGTCGTTCATTGTTGTTATTTCCTGGACATTTTCGTCAATAAAATCTACAGTTTTGTAATAATTTTCTTGGAGGTTTTATTTTAATCGACAAAAAAAGCTATAACGATGGGTCTTTCACTTAGAGGGGCGGCCCTCCTGTCAGAGACACCCGGTATATATACGTACAAAGTTACTTGTGAACTAAAAGTTCACTAGGAAAGTTACTCAGAAAGCTCTCTCTCATCATCCGGCCGTGATTCTCATTCTGAATTATACATACTGTATACGTGTGACGTATACTGTATACGTGTGATAGTGATAGTGACGAAGCATAGACCAAATATACCGTTGCAAACCATTTCGACCAATCACAATCGCTAAACGTTTAAATTGTTCTAACGGTTTTTTTAACGCCAGTTATAAATTTAGTAACGTAGAAAAAGACCTTAGCTATAATAGCATTATGTTTTTAGTTAATTTTACAATGCTGGACCAATTAGACTGTTATTTAAAGCAGTGCAAAATCTATTTATAACAGTAAAGTGACTTTCTAGACTGGATAAATGTCACTAATTCGCTTGATTTTGCTATAGCGGGAGAGCTGTTTATTTGTAATGCAAAGAATTTATAGTATCATTATAAAAAACATCTTAGCAAAGAGTTTTTTGCTGCAGGTTTTCTCAATGTATAGGTAAACAAAAATTTTTTTTTATGAATTTTAAAAAATTATTGCATATGTATAAAACTGGTATATAAACATCTTATAAACGTATTAGCGAACAGAAGACTGAATAACCTTCTCGTAAAATCGATTTAGTTTATAATAGTTTTATTCCAATAGAAAATAAAAACTATCAACCAGGGGCGATCCTAAACTAGGGGCCGTCCGTGTGCAAATCGATTTCGGCGGCCCCTAACTATCAAAAATAGGGAGACATTTCTCTCTAGAAAAAGAAAAATGTTTATACGGAATAAATGTAAAAAAATTGTAAACATTTTTTTTTTCAATAGTCATTCTTATAAAAATTCTCAAGAAATAAACACAATTAACGAATATGTCGATTGTTATAGAAAAACCTATTTCTGACGTTTGATAGAGCCACAAAAAAAAAATTAATTTTTGGCCGCTCCTAAATTTGGCCGGTCGGGTTTCTTTGCACCCGTTTGCGTATAGGTAGGATCGCCTCTGCTATCAACTTCAATGTCTTATAACAGTCGTTGAAAAGTGCTTAGTAACCGTGATAATACACGGTTTTTCCCAAAAATTTCGTTTCTCCGAAGTCGCTGCAAACTAATTTTATAAATGCTTTCTTAACGGATATTTAGAGACAGACCTCTATACAACCATTTACTTCAAAATCAATAAAAATCGGCGACAAACGCGTTAAATACTCGATTGATTTATTTTTATGTTTAGTGTGGACACAACGATTATATGAAGCTATTAATAAAACCATTATAAAACAGTTTTGTAGGGTTGTTTGATGATGTTTTATCGGAATTGTCAATACTTTTCTATGGCTTCCAATGAGAGCTTAAAATATTACACCGCTGTGAAATTATGTTATAACCCGGTCCGTATTTCGGAGTGATTTTCTCCACTTTTATAAAACATAAAATTGATGTAATCGGGCTATATTTGTACGTTCAAATACCATTTCAGACCATCGAAGAAGGAAAATCTGCTGATTTTATTTCTTCGCTAAAACTGGCCGATGAGACTGTGACCATAACTTGGTACAAAGAAACCACGGTTATCAGAGAATCCAGTGAGACGAAAATCACATTTGACGGAACTGTCACCCGTCTGAGTATTACCAAATGTAAAACTACTCATTCCGGCACCTACAGGGTGGTGGCTAACAACGAATTCGGCGAGGATGAAGCCACCGCCCTTCTTACTGTTAAAAAGAAGAAGGATGAAGACGAGGTAATTGTTCTCTTTTTTTTATCTTATTAATATTTATATATCAACACTTTGTGTATTATTTTAATTTACACTTTACACACAACACACACTTAAGGAGGAGGAAAGTGAGGAGGAGGAGGAACAACAGGAGTTGAAAATCCAGATTAAGCAGCCCGAAAGCGAGCCGGAAGAATCTGAGGTACACAAAGAGAAACGCATTTTCTGCTTCTTTATATACCTACAAACATATACAACATATTTTCACCTTAACATCAGCATCAGACGGTTCTGGGAAAGTTTGAGTTTATTTTCCTGCCCGGCTGATTTAGATATTTTACGGCATTTCACTTAACACCTTTGGCCTTCGATTTTTATAAATATTATTTTTCAGCTAACGAAAGACGGCGATCTCCTTCTTATCTGAAAATAAATCGTCAGTGCAGTGTTTCAGTTTGAGTTTGACTTTTTCTTCTATTATCTGTATCTCTATACAGGATGTTCCAAAATGACGTAAATAGGTATCTCAAAAATTCTAAAAGTCACAAAGAAAAGATGTAAAAAACAAACTGAACTCTAAGTCAACAGTTTCAATTAATTTCCTTGGCTACATGTTTTGACTAAAAAGGCATCATTAGGCCGCAACCAACACAGACAGCCTCTTTGACAAAAAAATTGACTTTTTCTGACCACCATAAACTTTAATACACAATAACTTTTTTCTTTATTTTTGGTGTTGTTAATGCAACCTAATTTCGGGACACCCTGTATAAACTAAATTTCCTGTTCTTCGAGCTAATACCAATTCAGTTTGTGCAACAATTAGTAATTATTGTAATGTTTCTATTTTAGGAAGAGGAAGAAGAGGAAGTACAGAAAAAAGTAGAAGAGAAGAAAGTGGAACAGAAAAAGGTAGAGGAGAAAAAGGAAGATAAGAAAGTAGAGCAGAAAAAGGAGGAGAAAAAAGTAGAAAAGAAAGTGGAAAAGAAGTCAGAGGAAAAGAAAGAGGAGACAACAGTTGTCCAAAAGGTAGGTCTAATTTGTTTTTGTTATTATTCCCTTGTTTTGTGTTAAAATAAAAACATGTCAATGTATACATATAGAAGGAAGAAGCAAAGAAGGTTAACGACGTTTCAAAGAAGGACGTAAAACAAGTTGAGGTTAGTATATGGTTTATATAGTGATTGTCTTAATACCGTCCGTTGTCACGTATCTGTTTAGGAGACTAAAACCGAGGAAAAAGAGAAAAAGGGAGTCAAACGCACCACCGCGCAAAAGGTAAGTTTAACCCTGTTAACCCAAAAAACGGGCACTAACCAAAACGTCGACAAATGATAGGTGGAACAAAAATCTGAATCTCGCAGAAGCTCGGTAATCGAAAGCAAAGAAGAAATTATTAAAGACAAAGACACTAAGGGGTCAAGTCGAAAATCGTCAATTGTTACCACTACCACTGAGCAGGAAACTAAAAGTGAGTCCAGACGATCTTCGATATCTGAAGATAAAAAGAAGAAAATCACTATTGGTGCGAAAAAGTTGGAATCAACACCTGAAGCGGTACGTCATAGATTCTAATGACTCTGAACTCAACTTAAATTTATAAGTGTAGAAGTTATTTAACCTTCTTCCTACCGTTACTCTTTTTGGTAAAATTTGTATCGTCTAATATGTAACTAATTTCCATATAGAAAACACCAACCACACCCACAAATAACGTGGACGAAATGTTCGCCAAAAAAACCGAACCTGCCGCGAAAAAACCTGCACCCGAAAAGGTCAAATCCCCACCCCCCAAAGAACCAGCTAAAGCAAAAACACCACCGCCTAAAGAACCGGCAACAGCTAAAACACCACCGCCCAAAGAACCAGCTAAAGCTAAAACACCACCGCCCAAAGAACCTGTAAAGGTCAAATCGCCAGCTCCGAAAGAGCCTGCAAAGGTCGCGCCTAAAGAGGCAGAAAAGGTGAAATCACCACCTCCGAAAGAACCAGAGAAACTCAAATCACCACCACCTAAAGAACCAGCAAAAACACCAGCCTCTAAAATTAAGTCACCTCCCCCTAGTGAGCCTGCGAAACCCGCTGCTCAACCCCCAAAACCTGCGGTCAAGGAGCCCGCAGCTAAACCCGCCCCCGAAAAGAAACCTGAACCACCTAAACCCGAAGAACCGGTGCCAGATTTGACAAAAACACGCGGTACACTTAAGAAGGTATATCTTACACTTTCTTTTACATCTATTGGCATTTATTTACTCTTTCACATTCGTACATACCCAGCTAATATTAATCCTTAACAGCATTGGAAGTAAAACTCTTATCTGAGATAAGTTCATACAAAAAATGAAACAAAGAACATTTTAAGACATTTTAAATTTTTTTTTATGAATTCGTCTCAGACCGACTCTTCTAATTGAGCCTACTATGAAACTAAATACCTTTTTTGTCCTGTTTTTCTATGTCTTCGTTGGAATACCCGATGTGATGTTCTATGTGGTGTCTTTGTTCCATTCAGACTGAAGCTAAAACCGAACCTGCACCTAAGGTAAGTACTAAGGCACTGGTTGTAAAGGATACATATACCAGTTAATTATGCAAAAAGGAATTGTATAAAAACGCGACTTTGTTTTACGGTTATGCAGAGCGAAAAAGTGAAACGCACCATTCTTCCTAAAAAAGAAGCTCAGCAAGGTAGTTTCAAGGATATTCAATTAAAGCCAGTTGAGAAAAAAGAGGCTAAAATTGCCGAACAAGCTAAAATTGAAGCCGACTTGAAGGTAACGGCATTGGAATCGCAATGCCTTCTATACGTGTCTCTATTTTCCTCTATCTCTCTTCCACACGTTGCTTTCATCTATTCTATTCTTTGTATATATCAATAATTTTCACACTTTCTATGTATTAAAAGCTATACCACATACTGGGTCTCCGAAAAAACAACATCCTCTAGCACTTTATCTGGAAATCTGGCAATTTTACACCGGGGGTCAAACTGGGTTGCCTTGTCTACCGTTTTTTTTTTCATTTTTTTAAAAGCTGGTGAAAAATCTAACAAATTTCACTGAAAATTACATTTTGCCAGAGCAGCTAAAAGATGGTCCTCAAATGAAACCTAAACGCTTCTGGTATACCTGTATGTGTGACCAATTAACTGCTTTGACAGATTTTGGTTGTAGATATTTTGTCACTTTTTCACATGTCAATTAGTTTCTTATGAAAGATAAAAATAAAAAGAGGCAAGCAATTGATGCGCAATTGAATGGGCTTTCTGAGGGAGGAAATTAAAGTCGGTGTGGGGGGGGGGGGGGGGTTGAGCCAAAGTCAAAATTATGAAAAATTAAAAAAATTTTCGTACGTAATTCACATTTTTGAGCCACGATCGTCCAACAAGTTGTCAGATTCCAGGATTTTCACACAAAACAATCGGTGGAGTTTCGACACGCGACCTCAGCGCAAAATCGTGGCTCCCACAGAAAAATCGCCAAAATTTCGAAATTTAACAATTTAAAGGGAATTTTTACGGGGTGCTAGATCCCCCTCCCCCCCGTGCTAGGCCGCCATCGAAAGGGCTATTAAAGAAAAGTAATACCTCTGGAAAGAATAAAGTTAGGGGAGCTGAAATTTGGTACGTTGGTTCCCTACGGAATGGACTACTAGCTGCTATGGGTCGAAACCTTCTTTTAGGTACCAAACGCAATTTTGCTCGGGCTTTTACACGTGTGTTCCTATAAGAAAGCCGTTGATCAATGCATTTTATGTAGAAAGATTGTCATATTTAGGGTATTGTTGATGTTGTATTGTATTCAATGTGACAGTCCTCCACCGCGACCTGCGGTCTATTGCGGCTCACTCAAAGTGTTACCGGCAAGGTTTGCCCCTGCTAGCTCCACTAGTTGTCACCCCTTATGCCCAGAACGTCAACGAATCTGATGAGTCTCTCGGGCGACACTGCATTTACACCTTGAGGTTCAATGATCTTGTTTCCGAACAGTGAGTATCTCGATCTGGCAATAGCCGAGCAGTCACATAGGACTCTGATTTGTCTCCTATTTAGTCTGAGGAATGTTTGGGATTTAGCCCAAAGTTTTTTTAGAGTGTGATAGTCCAGGTAGGTTCTCCCACTAGTCCTTGGACTTGGCATTGCTCCATTTCTGGAGTTCATCCTTGACCAGAGAGTATGGGACTCCCAGTGCCGGCCCTGTTCTCTTCCGGCGATGTTCGATTTTTATTTCATATTTTTTTACTATATTTATAACATTCTAAAGTATTTTCCCGACTTAAAAGCCGTGATTTATTTAAAGTTCTTCTTGGCGTTTCCTCGCCAGTCCTGTTAAACACTTTTAAAAACGTTCGATCTACTTTTAAAAACACTGTGAGTCCATTCTTCTGTCAAATTGCAAGGTTTCCAGATAAAGAAATAAAGACCTTGCTAAAGGTGCATAAACATTCAAGGTTGATTGAATAAGCCTCTTGGCTTAGACTTATGATTCAGTCAGGTTTATCTATTTGTAACTAACCTATTCTATCTATCTCTTGCGCACATACCCACCTGAAACGAGAAAAGGAATGAACTGTTTTCTTTTTAACAGCAAGTAGAAACTAAGAAACTGGAAAAGGCTACTGCCCAGAGAGGTAAAAAGAAAGACGATTTCGATGCGAATGCCTGGGAGAACATCCCAGATTACGATAGACCGGTGTTGGAAAAATTCGAGCCCCACGACGCGCCAGAGTACGCGGGAAGGGACAAAACCAAGCTCAGCAAGGTACTTAAAATCGGTGCCCCCGAAAACTGCTTCGCAAAGATCCCCTCACGGCTGCCTCAAGCTTCTGCTTTTGAAATTTAAAATGATTATAATTTCAAAGTCAAAATCAACGCTTTGCAAAGATCCTCATCGCTGCCCCAAGTTCCCGCTTACGCTTAAAATTTAAAATATTTAAATTACAAAGTCAAAATCAACGCATAGGACAAGCCATTATTGGCAGCCGAGGGCAAAGAGAAACCCGCCCTGTCAGCTGAACAAAAGGCCATACCTACAAGTGTACCCCAGATAAAAACACCTGGGGCTCCCACAATTGAGGTTATCGAAGAGAGAACACCGGAACCTCGGAAAAAGTCGCTCGAACCCGCTGGTACTGGTGGAAGCAGGCGTGGGTCCTTAATCCCACCAGAGGCCATGGTCAGGCGGGCTAGCATTATCATTTCGGATGAGGTAAGGTTGTTTGTTCTAGTCAAAATAAATTTGTATTATGGGCATGCTCACTGAGCTGGTCAAAACTTGTCAAAGCGCAGCAGACATTGATTGTGCCTATAATACAAATTTAAAATAATACCACAGAAATGTTCAAACAACCTTTGATTAGATTCCTTAATGATTGTAAATGGTAATTGTTTGAACGTTCTGATTAGCACAAGTAGAGTCCCAGACGAGTTTGTCTAATGCACCCACTGTACAGAGTCGATTATGTTAGCGTTCCTGTTTAGAAGTGATGATGTCACGAGCTGATTTTATGTCACATGTGTTTAACTTTTATGTCCTTAGGAACATAGAAAACTCCGACCTGGAGAGGTGTTTGAAGATAAAAAGGTAAAACCTAAATTCGTGGTGTACGTCATAAAAGCCTGGAAATGCCGTCTAAAACTTATCATAACAATTGGACTTTAACGTTTTAGCACATGCAGTGTTAAAGCTCCCTAAATTTTGAAAAAAAAATATTGACATAAACATTTGATTAATGCACAACTCAAAGGGGTCAGAAAGAGGTGTTTTTGTTGGTAAATCATTGCCTCTTTGGATCGCTTTGAAATTTTCGTATGCACGAAATTTATTTGCACGAAGTTACACCACACTATATAGCACCAGCAAGCTGGCAAAGCATCACCCTTTAAATTTTTAATACCGTGCGGCCAAAAGAGTATTACACTCGTGAAATTTGGGATTTTCAAAACACAGGTTTTTGACTGCGTTTTGGCAGATCCTATCCCCGTGCCTCCTGAAAGTATTACCTAGACTATTATACGATGTCTTTTCACAGGGAGGAAAATTACGTCCTGGGGAGGTCTTAGATCCAAAGGTGAGGTTTGTGTCTAAGAACACAAAACTGGCCTTTCGGTTTGTTACACGAATTTCCTAAACCTAACATGTTTTTGGTTGATTTATTGCTTATTTATTACCATCCTCTCAATTTACCTCATCTATTGTTTTTTCTTTAAAGCCGAAATCAAAACGTCCCGGGGAATTAGCTACTGATAAACAGGTTAGAGGGATAATGTAAATGTAGATTTATTTTAGATCGAGTCAATAATATTTCAATGTCTGTGTCTAACGACTTTTTAGATTCGAAGACGACCATAATTTCTGTCGAAAAATTTTATATATAACACTACATGTGGGATTTTCAAATGTAAATAATACATTGTTCTTTGTATATGGGTATCTAATATTTTATGTCACTAGCAAGTTTTTGACATTTTTCCTTTGTTTTTACCTTTTGCTACTCCGTATCCATGTATTAATACCATTGAGACTTGTAAATCTGGTACAATCCAAAATATTCCAATGTAATATGACCATTTAAAAACTTACTGGATTATGCCATTTTTTCATAGAAGTCTCATACTGACGCATTCAAGTAGTTTTTAATTATGTTTTCGTTTTTGAAGTGACTATCAACGAATTTTTAAATTTTGTTAGTGTACATACTCGTAATTAACCATATAACTTGCTTAATTTAACACCGCTGTACAAGCTTTTGTGCTTCGATGCTTTATGTGTTGAGCTTTATCCATGTTAACCTAAGAGCAACACATTTGTTGTTCGTAGGTGAAATTAGCACACATATTTGGAGCACCCCATCAATATTTCACCAATTTTGCACTAAAAAGCTCCATCTATATGTGCAATTGTTTAGATAATTGTCACTTTCTAACTTAAAAAATATATAGCGTCGACGACCAAGTGCAGAAGTTCGAAGGCCCAGTGTTGCAGATATGGAAGATTTGATAAATAAACCGTCCACTCCTCTAAGACCTACCGGTCCTAAAGGGTCGCCTCCGAGTATTATCGATGTGCAAGAGAATTACTCTTCTGTTGAAGGTAATTATTCTGATGGTTGTTAGAGCGTTAGAAACTAAAAAAACAAAAAACGGTTAATCCAGTGAAAGCAAAGATACAAATAATGTTCAATCGATTAAATTCTTCATTCCTTAACCGAACAGGATCCAGCAACGATTAAAAAAGCATGGACTAAACTGCCGGCAATTTCTTTGCAACACTCTTTGCATCAAGTTTCAGACAGCATAAGCTTGAATGAAATGCATTCCGCTTGATGCACAGGAACTTATTCATACACTAAAAATCACTTCGACATCCGTTAGATATACAAAGGGGAAGAAAAATGTTAAACTTACACGACATTTTTTGATCTTATAAAATATACACACGTGATTGACATTATTGACGATCGATTGGCATTTTTAAAAAAATTTTGGGCCTAATTTTATGCGAATTAAGTTTGTTGCGATCTTATAAGATTGTAAACGTCCCATTCTGTTCATAAACACGAAAAAAAATCCAAATTTGTTTTGAATTTGACCAGAGGGGGTATTATGTTTTTTTTCTTAACTTTCAACATTGACTGCCTATAGCTTTAGAACGATTCGACCAATTGGAATTAATCCAAATGATTTTTATTCTTCCTCATGTCCTCTTTCACCTCCCACCACCGGAAGTCCCGTAGGTGGTGGGAATAAGTGGTGGACTTGACGAGTATTACGACTTTTTTCTCAATTCTCCATTTTGACTGCCTGTAACTTGAGAACGCCCCGACCGATTGGAGTGAATCCAACTGCTTTTCTCTCTCCGTCTCCTTGATGACCTCTTTCACCTCTCACCATTGGAAGTTCCGTAGATGCAATATTTTCGGAGATAGACCCCTTGGGAGGCCGATTTTTAGGGACTTTTAGCATCGCGTTTTTCGACCATTTTTAAAAAAACCTCTTTAGAGGTTAATTTCATTCCAATTGAGTTTGTTACGTTCGTAGGGGATTGCAAGCGTGCCATTCCGATCAAAAGCAACAGAAAAACTTTCCCAAATTTTTTTTGAAAATCTCCAAAGGGTATTACGACTTTTTTCTCTCGATTATAAACTTTGACCGCCTGTAACTTGAGAACGCATCGACCGATTGGAGTGAATCCAACTGTTTTTTCCTCTTCTTGATGTCCTCTTTCACCTCTCATCATCGAAAGTTCCGTAGGTGCAATATTTTCGGAGATAGACCCCTTCGGTGGTCGATTTTTAGGCACTTTTAGAATCGCGTTTTTGGACCATTTTTAAAAAAAAACTTGTTTAGAGGTTCATTTCATTTGAATTAATTTTTTTCCGTTTGTAGGGGATTGTAAGCGTGTCATTCCTATCAAAAACAAAAAAAATCTTCCCGACATTTTTTTGAAAATATTCAAAGTGGGGGTATTACGACTTTTTTCTCTCGATTCTCAACTTTGACCGCCTGTAACTTGAGAACGCATCGACCGATTGGAGTGAATCCAACTGTTTTTTTCTCTTCTTGATGTCCTCTTTCACCTCTCATCATCGATAGTTCCGTAGGTGCAATATTTTCGGAGATAGACCCCTTCGGTGGTCGATTTTTAGGCACTTTTAGAATCGCGTTTTTTGACTATTTTTAAAAAAACCTCTTTAGAGGTTAATTTCATTCGAATTGAGTTTGTTACATTCTTGGGGGATCGCCAGCGTGCCATTCCGATCAAAAACAGCAAAAAAATGTCCAGATTTTTTTTTGAAAATGTCCAAAGGGGGGGTATTACGACTTTTTTCTCAATTTTCAACTTTGACCGCCTGTAACTTGAAAACGCCTTGACCGATTGGAGTGAATCCAGCAGTTTTTCCTTCTTCTTGATGTCCTCTTTCACTTCCCACCATCGGAAGTTCCGTAGGTGCAATATTTTCGGAGATAGACCCCTTCGGTGGTCGATTTTTAGGCACTTTTAGAATCGCGTTTTTTGACCATTTTTAAAAAAAACTTGTTAGAGGTTCATTTCATTTGAATTAATTTTTTTCCGTTTGTAGGGGATTGTAAGCGTGTCATTCCTATCAAAAACAAAAAAATCTTCCCGACATTTTTTTGAAAATATTCAAAGTGGGGGTATTACGACTTTTTTCTCTCGATTCTCAACTTTGACCGCCTGTAACTTGAGAACGCATCGACCGATTGGAGTGAATCCAACTGTTTTTTTCCTCTTCTTGATGTCCTCTTTCACCTCTCATCATCGATAGTTCCGTAGGTGCAATATTTTCGGAGATAGACCCCTTCGGTGGTCGATTTTTAGGCACTTTTAGAATCGCGTTTTTGGACCATTTTTAAAAAAAAACTTGTTTAGAGGTTCATTTCATTTGAATTAATTTTTTTCCGTTTGTAGGGGATTGTAAGCGTGTCATTCCTATCAAAAACAAAAAAATCTTCCCGACATTTTTTTGAAAATGTTCAAAGTGGGGGTATTACGACTTTTTTCTCAATCCTCAACTTTGACCCCCTGTAACTTGAGAACGCCTCGACAGATTGGAGTGAATCCAACTGTTTTTCCCTCTCCTTGATGTCCTCTTTCACCTCTCACCATCGGAAGTTCCGTACATGCAATATTTTGGGAGATAGACCCCTTCGGTGGTCGATTTTTAGGCACTTTTAGAATCGCAGTTTTGGACCATTTAAAAAAAAACCCTTTAGAGGTTAATTTCATTCGAATTGAGTTTTTTACGTTAGTAGGGGATTGCAAACGTGCCATTCCGATCAAAAACAACAGAAACATTTTCCCGAAATTTTTTTGAAAATCTCCAATGGGTATTTCGACTTTTTTCTCTCGATTCTCAACTTTGACCGCCTGTAACTCGAGAACCCCTTGACAGATTGGAGTGAATCCAACTGTTTTTCCCTCTCCTTGATATCCTCTTTCACCTCCCACCATCGGAAGTTCCGTAGATGGAATATTTTCGAAGATAGACCCCTTCGGTGGTCGATTTTTAGGCACTTTTAGAATCGCGTTTTTTGACCATTTTGTAAAAAAAACTTGTTAGAGGTTCATTTCATTTGAATTAATTTTTTTCCGTTTGTAGGGGATTGTAAGCGTGTCATTCCTATCAAAAACAAAAAAATCTTCCCGACATTTTTTTGAAAATGTTCAAAGTGGGGGTATTACGACTTTTTTCTCAATCCTCAACTTTGACCCCCTGTAACTTGAGAACGCCTCGACAGATTGGAGTGAATCCAACTGTTTTTCCCTCTCCTTGATGTCCTCTTTCACCTCTCACCATCGGAAGTTCCGTAGATGCAATATTTTGGGAGATAGACCCCTTCGGTGGTCGATTTTTAGGCACTTTTAGAATCGCAGTTTTGGACCATTTAAAAAAAAAACCCTTTAGAGGTTAATTTCATTCGAATTGAGTTTTTTACGTTAGTAGGGGATTGCAAACGTGCCATTCCGATCAAAAACAACAGAAACATTTTCCCGAAATTTTTTTGAAAATCTCCAAAGGGTATTTCGACTTTTTTCTCTCGATTCTCAACTTTGACCGCCTGTAACTTGAGAACCCCTTGACAGATTGGAGTGAATCCAACTGTTTTTCCCTCTCCTTGATATCCTCTTTCACCTCCCACCATCGGAAGTTCCGTAGGTGCAATATTTTCGGAGATAGACCCCTTCGGTGGTCGATTTTTAGGCACTTTTAGAATCGCGTTTTTTGACCATTTTTAAAAAAAACTTGTTAGAGGTTCATTTCATTTGAATTAATTTTTTTCCGTTTGTAGGGGATTGTAAGCGTGTCATTCCTATCAAAAACAAAAAAATCTTCCCGACATTTTTTTGAAAATATTCAAAGTGGGGGTATTACGACTTTTTTCTCTCGATTCTCAACTTTGACCGCCTGTAACTTGAGAACGCATCGACCGATTGGAGTGAATCCAACTGTTTTTTTCCTCTTCTTGATGTCCTCTTTCACCTCTCATCATCGATAGTTCCGTAGGTGCAATATTTTCGGAGATAGACCCCTTCGGTGGTCGATTTTTAGGCACTTTTAGAATCGCGTTTTTGGACCATTTTTAAAAAAAAACTTGTTTAGAGGTTCATTTCATTTGAATTAATTTTTTTCCGTTTGTAGGGGATTGTAAGCGTGTCATTCCTATCAAAAACAAAAAAATCTTCCCGACATTTTTTTGAAAATGTTCAAAGTGGGGGTATTACGACTTTTTTCTCAATCCTCAACTTTGACCCCCTGTAACTTGAGAACGCCTCGACAGATTGGAGTGAATCCAACTGTTTTTCCCTCTCCTTGATGTCCTCTTTCACCTCTCACCATCGGAAGTTCCGTACATGCAATATTTTGGGAGATAGACCCCTTCGGTGGTCGATTTTTAGGCACTTTTAGAATCGCAGTTTTGGACCATTTAAAAAAAAACCCTTTAGAGGTTAATTTCATTCGAATTGAGTTTTTTACGTTAGTAGGGGATTGCAAACGTGCCATTCCGATCAAAAACAACAGAAACATTTTCCCGAAATTTTTTTGAAAATCTCCAATGGGTATTTCGACTTTTTTCTCTCGATTCTCAACTTTGACCGCCTGTAACTCGAGAACCCCTTGACAGATTGGAGTGAATCCAACTGTTTTTCCCTCTCCTTGATATCCTCTTTCACCTCCCACCATCGGAAGTTCCGTAGATGGAATATTTTCGAAGATAGACCCCTTCGGTGGTCGATTTTTAGGCACTTTTAGAATCGCGTTTTTTGACCATTTTGTAAAAAAAACTTGTTAGAGGTTCATTTCATTTGAATTAATTTTTTTCCGTTTGTAGGGGATTGTAAGCGTGTCATTCCTATCAAAAACAAAAAAATCTTCCCGACATTTTTTTGAAAATGTTCAAAGTGGGGGTATTACGACTTTTTTCTCAATCCTCAACTTTGACCCCCTGTAACTTGAGAACGCCTCGACAGATTGGAGTGAATCCAACTGTTTTTCCCTCTCCTTGATGTCCTCTTTCACCTCTCACCATCGGAAGTTCCGTAGATGCAATATTTTGGGAGATAGACCCCTTCGGTGGTCGATTTTTAGGCACTTTTAGAATCGCAGTTTTGGACCATTTAAAAAAAAAACCCTTTAGAGGTTAATTTCATTCGAATTGAGTTTTTTACGTTAGTAGGGGATTGCAAACGTGCCATTCCGATCAAAAACAACAGAAACATTTTCCCGAAATTTTTTTGAAAATCTCCAAAGGGTATTTCGACTTTTTTCTCTCGATTCTCAACTTTGACCGCCTGTAACTTGAGAACCCCTTGACAGATTGGAGTGAATCCAACTGTTTTTCCCTCTCCTTGATATCCTCTTTCACCTCCCACCATCGGAAGTTCCGTAGATGGAATATTTTCGAAGATAGACCCCTTCGGTGGTCGATTTTTAGGCACTTTTAGAATCGCGTTTTTTGACCATTTTGTAAAAAAAACTTGTTAGAGGTTCATTTCATTTGAATTAATTTTTTTCCGTTTGTAGGGGATTGTAAGCGTGTCATTCCTATCAAAAACAAAAAAATCTTCCCGACATTTTTTTGAAAATGTTCAAAGTGAGGGTATTACGACTTTTTTCTCAATCCTCAACTTTGACCCCCTGTAACTTGAGAACGCCTCGACAGATTGGAGTGAATCCAACTGTTTTTCCCTCTCCTTGATGTCCTCTTTCACCTCTCACCATCGGAAGTTCCGTAGATGCAATATTTTGGGAGATAGACCCCTTCGGTGGTCGATTTTTAGGCACTTTTAGAATCGCAGTTTTGGACCATTTAAAAAAAAACCCTTTAGAGGTAATTTCATTCGAATTGAGTTTTTTACGTTAGTAGGGGATTGCAAACGTGCCATTCCGATCAAAAACAACAGAAACATTTTCCCGAAATTTTTTTGAAAATCTCCAAATGGTATTTCGACTTTTTTCTCTCGATTCTCAACTTTGACCGCCTGTAACTTGAGAACCCCTTGACAGATTGGAGTGAATCCAACTGTTTTTCCCTCTCCTTGATATCCTCTTTCACCTCCCACCATCGGAAGTTCCGTAGATGGAATATTTTCGAAGATAGACCCCTTCGGTGGTCGATTTTTAGGCACTTTTAGAATCGCGTTTTTTGACCATTTTTAAAAAAAACTTGTTAGAGGTTCATTTCATTTGAATTAATTTTTTTCCGTTTGTAGGGGATTGTAAGCGTGTCATTCCTATCAAAAACAAAAAAATCTTCCCGACATTTTTTTGAAAATGTTCAAAGTGGGGGTATTACGACTTTTTTCTCAATCCTCAACTTTGACCCCCTGTAACTTGAGAACGCCTCGACAGATTGGAGTGAATCCAACTGTTTTTTCCTCTCCTTGATCTCCTCTTTCACCTCTCACCATCGGAAGTTCCGTAGATGCAATATTTTGGGAGATAGACCCCTTCGGTGGTCGATTTTTAGGCACTTTTAGAATCGCATTTTTTGGACCATTTTTAAAAAAAACCCTTTAGAGGTTAATTTCATTCGAATTGAGTTTATGTTAGTAGGGGACGTGCCATTCCGATCAAAAACAACAGAAACATTTTCCCGATTTTTTTTTTGAAAATCTCCATATTACGACTTTTTTCTCGATTCTCAACTTTGACCGCCTGTAACTTGAGAACTAACTGTTTTTTCCTCTTCTTGCTGTCCTCTTTCACCTTTCATCATCGAAAGTTCGTAGATGCAATATTTTTGGAGATAGACTCCTTCGGGCGTCGATTTTTAGACACTTTTAGAATCGCGTTTTTTGATCATTTTTAAAAAAACCTCATTAGAGGTTAATTTTATTCGAATTGAGTCTGTTACGTTCGTAGGGGATTGCAAACGTGCTATTCCGATCAAAAACATAAACAATAGTCTACTTAAATTCGCTTCATTCGAAGACATCCGTCGGTCATTTCAGAGTTATGCTCTCTCAAACTTGCAAAAGTAAAGTGTTGCAAAGCAATTGGCCCAGCAGATTATTTCAAAATATTAATAGCAATAAAAATACTATTAATTATACTGATCCAAATAATTACCTTCAATTTTAGATCAAACCGCCTACATCACTATTCAAGTTGAGGGTGATCCACCCCCGAAATTTAAATTCTACAAGGTAAATAGTAACTATGTGATAAGAAGAATCAGGGGTCATTCATGGTATGTTCATTTTTTTTAGAACGTTACGGAAATTATTGAAGGCGGTCGCTTTAAATTTATAACCGATGGGGAAACAGGCTTCGTAACCCTTTGCATAAGGAAAGTTAAACCTAACGATGAGGGTCAGTATAAGGTGGTGGTTTCTAACGTGCATGGTGAAGATTCTGCGGAGATGATGCTCTATGTTGCTGGTGAGTCAAACAGTTTAGAAAACTTTTGCTCGGTTGTTGCATTTTGTGTAATATTGTCTCTAAATAGGTGCTGCCGGCGTTGATTTCCGTTCTATGTTAATGAAAAGAAAGTACGCCAAATGGGACAAAGACAAAGATGATCCTGACTGGGGAGAACTGAAGGAAGTCGAGAAGCCCATACCAGCGTTGAAGAAAGTGGAAAAGGTAAAGCTTATTGTAGTAATTCATCTGCGTATTATGCCTGACCCCATGCAACTATTCTTAAAAGGATCATAAATAACGATCGAAAGTAAACATTCAGTCTGGCTTAAAAATAAACTAATCACCTCTAGAGTTATACAATTAGTTTTGCATAACTGACGGGGAACATAAATTTCGGATCAAGAAAAAAACTTAAACCCGGCTGGGCAATTTAACTTTAGAATAAACTGCTAAAAATACTTCAGCCTGTGATGGTAGGGACGCTCTGAAATTCCAGTGTGGAAAATCCCGGATCGAAAACACCTTTAGACGGATTATGTACCATATTGCACCGCTATAATTAGATTTGACTGACGAGAAATCTTTGATGTATGTGTAACCGAAATAACTTAAGAAGATTTATCCGTTGCAGTGCCAAATTGAAACTAAGCCATTCTCTTTCGCTGGGATATCGTTTGAGTGGCCGTTGCTCCGTAAACCCAAGGTTGTTTTTAATTTTCTTTTGGTACACTGTATCTATATACAGGGCGTCCCAATAAGCGACGTATGCGGCTCTTTCTACGAAACTATTCATCGTAGAAAAAAATTGTGGCCATGAGAAGTTGAATGGAAATTTGTTTAAGTCGTTTTACCAATACTATTATAACCACTTCGAATTTGCTCCGGTATATCAAAATTACCATAAATATAATCTCCCATTCCTCACGAACAACTTTGCTCTTTAACTTTTTTCTCCATATTTTCAAATAACGTGTTGGAGGTAGATTAAACTTTGCTCGCATGAAAATCGAATATCTCAAGAATCGAGAATAGTAGGGAATTTATCTTTGTGTCATTTAAAAAAGCATATTTGTATAGCTGCAAATACAGGGTGTTCATTATAAAATTTCATCTAGCGAACTATGAATTTTTGACACAAAGAAAGAGAGTTATTAGAGTACGTCGTAACTTGACTTGCCATCAAAACAGATCTGTCATTGCCACTGTCCAATCAGCTTTCAGTGCTTCAACGTTATTAGCGGCCATCTTGTCTTGTTTTTATATCCTTGTTGGTAAACTTTCCCGTTTCCCACATTTTTGTTGTTGTTTTCTAGTTTCACCAAGGAAATTTTGTTAAAAACGGTAATTTTTATTCCTATAAAATCTGTTTTGTTTTTGGATATTATTATTTTTGGATGGAGAACATAGAGTTTTTATGTTGAATAGCTACTATCGAACTGGAATCAAAGTGAATGGCAAATGGATTTATTCTATTCGAAACTACATAGAGGATTTCCAGGGTGAATTTCCAAACTTTGCTGTGGTCTATATGATTGCCAAAGTTCAAGAAAACTTTGGAACATGTTCTAGAATTGTTTACAGCTAGAAGCAGGTAGTCTACAAAGAAGACCAAACAGTGGATCTCACAAGAAACATACCGATGAAGTGGTTACAGAGGCACAAGAAATAATGCAAAATACACCTGGTACAGTACAGTTACACCATCAAATAGGCCTTTCTGTAGGTGCCATCCGTGCAATTTTACATAAAGATCTGCAAGTGTACCCATATTGCTTCACAGATGTGCAAGAATTGCATGAAGCTGACTTTCCCGGAAGACTGCAATTTTGTAATTGGTGTATTGATAGGGATAATAACCGGAACATTTTCCAAAAATCCATATTTAGTAATGTGGCATGGTTTGAGTTAAGTGGTTATGTGAACTTGCAAAACCTGAGAACTTGGAGTAGTGAAAACACCTCCATGAAATAATTGAAAAAGGACTACAACCTGAAAAAATTCAGCGTTTCGGTAGGAATCATCATTGCTGACTGATTGGTCTAGTTTTCTTTGAAGGTGGCAGATCACTAGGACACTTCAAGCATTACCAATTGGATACCTGTATAAGCTACTGAATTTTGCTAACACTTGGAGAAAATAATTTACATAAAATTCTTCATTAATTTCATTTAATTTTTTTTTTATTTGAATTGTCAATTATATCAAAATATACATCAAATATTTATTCAACTTCTATTGTTACACAATTTAACTAAGATCAATTTATTGTTAAACAGTTGATAAGTGAATAACATGACTTCCCAAAACTCCCATGATTTAACAAAATATGACTAGCTTTATTATAGGTCCTATTGAACACATAAAACCTCTGGACCCATATGTCCATTTCATTTCAATTTTGTCAATTTTCCATAAACCAATAGGAGACACAAGCCCTTTTCAAAAACTGCAATTCGGATCAGGTTGATAGCTATCAGCTGAGTTTCTATGACTCATATTGAGTGGAAATCACATTCAAACTGCCAGCAATCTGGTTTCCTGAAAATCACCTATAAGGATCAGTCTGATCTAGGATCAATATTTCCGAAAAGTCCTATTGTGACAGTGTGTGACTCAAATTTTATCATTCATATTCCTATTAGTATAGACACAATAGGACTTTCTGGAAATGATAAACCTGGATCAGGTTGATCTCTACAGCTGATATTCATCCAACTAGATTGATGACTGATAACAGGACAGCCAATCGGGTTGGTTGAAAATAAGCTTATAGTAACAATCGACCCAATCTGGATTGCAATTTCTGAAAAGGACTTATGATCATAGAAATTGAGCACTGCTACTTTTGAATAAACAGGTTTTAACCAGCTAAGTTGTATATTGTTGATTTGAAACATGGTGGACAACAACCCTTTAAACTACAGATCTGATCATTGACCAGGATTTTCCAGTTTAAGGGCCGGTATTTTGACTCCTGATCACGAACATGATTAAGTAATCATCTGTCAAATGTTACAGTCATAATAATTATATCAGTCAAAGAAAATCAGTGTTAAAATATATTAATCGAAATTCAAACCTATGGGCACTAACACTATTAAATACTTATCATTGTAAACTTAATTTCTGTCCAAAACATTTTTAAACAAATTCAGTTTATAACTATAAATTAGGAATATGAAGCTGGATGATCCTGCATTATTTAGTAGCTATTGATGCAATTAAAACTGGCTTTCAGACCCAAAATGGTTGATGCATGTACACATGTGCCTTACAAACTGCTAATAGTAAGGTTGCATATAGCTTTTCCAGGCTGGCGAAGGAAGAGAACTATTGCACTTGTACAGAAATTTATGCCTCAAGAGTATCTACTGATACTTACATTTCTGGAAACATCTTTTCTTCTAGGTCCCAATGGTCGCAATCCATACCAATTTTGATGTAAAATTTCGAGGTTTAGCTTCAGGAATTGAGCCTACAATATGTTTATAGGTAAACTTATTTTCGTCTTCAGCTCTAATGTTTTAATTTTACATACCTTTGAAAATCCACTCCATTTCCGATTCTACAGAGATAAACCATTAGAATCATATACTTGTTTTAATGATTTTAAAACTAGTTTTCAGTTTTACAAACACAAAATGGTTTGTAGGTACTTTTGGTTGCAGTTAGTAGAGGAGGGCCAAGCCTTAAAAACTCTTCTCCCCACAGGCTACACCCTGCAGGGGCTGGTGATTAGGGTGTTTTGTCGTCGTCAGAAGTCAAAGGATCAGTATAAAAATCGCGACTTCTAAGGGCGAAAAGCCTGATCAGGCGTTCAGGGTCGCAAAATCCTCCCCAGGTCCACCTATCTCCGTCTACGTACACATAATTTGGGACAAAGAATGGGGTGTCTTTCTAAGTTCTCTATGGAAAATGTTAGTTCGGGAATACCACAAGTAAATTTTAAAGCCCATAGAATCTTAAAAATCCTTAAATAATTAAAAAATCAAACAAATTAAGGCCGACTTATTTATGTATCAACATTCCGAATGATTCCGGATTGTTTGGAATGTCATGTCAATTGCTATTCATTATTATTGTGTTACATTTATTCAAGTATTCCCGTCCTTAGAATCTTCTTGAGAAAAAAAAGGATGGAGAAACTATCGGAGCGCGTAATGGTATGCAACCAGTAAAACATTCGCGATTTGTGAACGTGCCTAAATTTGAATGTTTGACGGACAAATAATGAACGAAGTAATTCACGACGTGCTTCAAAATAACAAATGCTTTTCATAGGTGGCTAGATGAAATTTTATAATGAACACCCCGTATGTATAGCTGCAAAATGATTCACACAAATTGGGTAAAAAAGAACACATTTTGTTTTTTATTTATAGGTACCGAAAATTGAATAAAACATTCTTTCTCAATTTTCGAGATAAGTGACACATCATTCTCAGCTGCTCTAAACTCAATCATACAAGGGTGAAGTCATTCTTGAAAGCGAAAATGGGCAAATAATTGATTAAAATAAAATGAAAGTTAATAACTAACAAGAAAATTGTGTAAAAAACAGCATTTACAGCTAAAACCAAAGTAACACCTTATTTTTAGAAATATTAGGTAAAAATAGACTTTGCAGAGTCACGAGGAGAACCTGAATTAACTTAAAATAGAATCTGCTGAACAGAAAGAAATGATGCAAAATTGTGTTTGGGGGTTAGGTACGATTCCAAATAGACCACATAGACATTTTACAAAAGGCCCTTTTTTTATTCCAAAGATCGATAAAAAGTTGATATAAGTTTTTTTTTATGGAGAGAGGTCTTTTGCACCATTTGAAATGCTTTAAAAAGTTGATAAAACCACCTCTAAAAGTTTTATATTTCAAAAACTGCGTTTCTTCGTTTTTCTCATTTTTAATCTTTTAATTTAAAATAACGCCTTAAATTTCGATTTTCAAGACTCAATATAAATCCTATTCAGTCAGAAGCTCCCAAGTCAGAAGTCTTTTTGCATATTCTCTACTGTTCCCGGTTCTTGAGATATTCGCTTTTAATTCGGGCAAAGTTTAGCCCACCTCCACCACGTTATTTGAAATGATAGATAAAAAAGTGCAGGTGGTCACCAATTTGTCGATCAACCCATCTGCATAGTAGTTTCGGGGTCTACCCCTCATCAGTACAGATTTGGATAGTTAAAGCCGGAAACGTACAGAGTACCGGTGGGATGTTGTACAGAGCAGAAGCAGGTGACATCCACCAACGTATTTTAGATCCAATTCTGCATGGCAGATAGATAAAAAAGTTAAAGGGCAAAGTTGTTCGTAGGAAATGAGAGATTATGTTTATTGTATTTTTGATATACATTTTATATGAAATTTGCTAAAATAGTGGTGGTAAAACTTAGATGAAACAATTTTCCTTGGCCACATTTTTTATCAATTTCCTAAAATTGTCTACCCATCACAACAAAGTCTTACGATGAATAATTTCATAAAAAGCTTACCTCGCTTATTGGGACACCTTGTACAAAGCACTGCAAATTGATGACACATATAATATGGCATGAGGAATTTTTGCACAATTTAATACAAATACTGTCAGAATTAAATTCAAACCAGAAATAATATGCGCCTTCTAAACTGGCTACTTAGACCCTGATGAAGACCCCATTCGACGGAGGAGTGTAGTTCCCTGCAACCAATAATAAGCAATTTAGTATTAAAACAACTCAGCTACCTTTTTATAATGTTTAAAGTATTGATAATTTAGCTGGCGACAGTAAGTGCTTTGTAGTGGGTAGCCGAAAATTTGAGTTGCAGTTTTCTTTTTAGAACCCTGTATCTTCCAGAAGGCCTTCGTTGGCGGAACTAATTCCGGATTGGCCGATTTTGCAGCATTTCGAGAGAAGAGAGGTTTGGGAGAGGAATCAAAATCCCGCCAGATGTTGTCGATGTTTGTTGTGCACGAGAGCATGACAAGGCTATCGCCCTATCCATTTATTCCCTCTCTAACTCCACCCGGCACACTAACCATCCTCTAATAGGTGTTGTATATGCATCCTGATATCGAAAAGAGGAATCGCCCTTGTATATATAAATATGAAAATTGTTTTTTTCTTGTACATATTTTTTAGGACATTTTTTTTTATTGCAGCCAATTTTTGAGCCGGCACAGATTTTTGAGAAGGTTCCTTTATCAAATTTTTGTGAATGTAATTTAATTTTTTGAGTCCCACCACGTTTTTGAGATATTTATCGATGTTTTTTTTATAGAAAGCGGAATCTTTCTTGAAACCACTAGTGGACCAATATGCAAAAGAGGGAAAGGACAAAAAAGTTGTCTTTGAGGCCGGATTTTCCAAGCCAAACTGTAAACCCAAGTGGCTCTTTAGAAAGGATGTAAGTATTACTACTTAGCAAAGGCAAAAATAAAATTCTAAACTTTGCATTATTTCTAGGAACTATTCCAAGGAGCCAAGTATAAGTTTAAGAGTGAAAATGACTTATACCAACTTATTATTTCGAACCCCAAAGTCGAAGATTCTGGCAAATACTCCATAGAAATTGGAGGTGTAAGTTGCACCGCCTTCCTTAACGTCGAGGAGCCGGACCCTTCGTATACCTTCACGAAGGCTTTGAAGAAGAAATACGATGGATACACTAGCCACGAGGTGGAGCTTTCTTGCACCGTCAGCAATAGTTTGGCCATTGTAGGATGGTACAAAGGTGACAGGAAACTAGATGATGGCCCTAAGTACCAAATTTCCAAAGACCTTAGTGGGGTCTGTAGACTGACTATCAAAGACTGCACTTTTGACGATATTGGAGAATATTCGTGCAGATTGGAAAAACAAACAGAAAAGACTGTCACCAACGTCAACATCGTTGAGTATCCCTACAAATTCGTTAAAGTCCTGAAACATCAGCAGCACGTAGAAAAAGAAAACATCACCTTTGTGTGCGAACTAAACGATGCAGCAGGGGATGTAAAATGGTTCAAAGGAGACCAAGAAATCAAACCCGATAAACGAATGGTCGTTAGCAAGGATGGAAGGAAAAGAAAATTAGTGATTAAAGACGCTAAAGTCACAGACGCTGGAATGTATTCTTGTGTCAGCAATGCCGATAAAACCGAAGCCGAATTGGTGGTCAACTACCTTAACCGCTTCAACAAGAAGCTAAAAGACACCAACGGTGTAGAGCGTGAGCGATTGGTTCTCGATATCGAGTTGCAAGACTCTACAGCACCGGCCGAGTGGTTCTTTAACGGTGAGCCAATTGTGCCGTCCGACCGCATCGAAATCAAAAACTTAGGAGGAGGCAAGCACCAGCTCGTTTTTAACAAGCTCGAGATGGGCGACGACGGCGAAATCAAGGTGGTGTCAGGACAGCTGGAATCAGCCATGAAGTTGAATGTCGGTAAAGGGGAAAGTGTACCAAAGATCGATTTTCCATCTACTTTTGAGGCCCCCATCAGCCAACCGATTCTTATGGAAGTTCCATACAAAAGTGAGTTTTCATTTTTATTTTTCACTTTAAAATTTGACCGCTTATAACGTTTTTTTTTTTGAGTCTGTTACGTTCTTGGGGGGATTGCAAACGTGCAATTCCGATCAAAAACAACAAAAAATATTTCCCGAAATTTTTTTCAAAATGTCCTGAGGGTGTTACGACTTTTGTCTTAATTCTCAACTTTGACCGCCTGTAACTTGAGAACGCCTCGACCGATTGGAGTGAATCCAACTGTTTTTTCCTCTTCTTGATGTCCTCTTTCACCTCCCACCATCTGTGGTTGCAATATTTTCGGAGATAGACGCCTTGGGAGGTCGATTTTTAGGCACTTTTAGAATCGCGTTTTTTGACCATTTTTTAGAAAACCTCTCTAGAGATTAATTTCATTCGAATTGAGTTTGTTATGTTTTTAGGGATTGTAAATGTGCTATTCCGATCAAAAACAGCAAAAAAAAAACCCGGCATTTTTTTGAAAATTATCAAAAGGGGGGGGGGGGGGCAATAACGACTTTTTTCTTAGTTTTCAACTTTGACGGCTTGTAACTTAAGAACGCCTCGACCGATTGGAGTGAATTCAACTGTTTTTTCCTCTTCTTGATGTCCTCTTTCACCTCCCACCATCTGTGGGTGCATTATTTTCGGAGATAGACGCCTTGGGAGGTCGATTTTTAGGCACTTTTAGAATCGCGTTTTTGGACCAGTTTTAAAAAACCTCTTTAGAGGTTAGCTTCATTCGAATTGAGTTTGTTATGTTCTTAAAGGATTGCAAGCGCGCCATTCCGATCTAAAACAGAAAAAAAAAATCCGAAATTTTTTCGAAAGTGTCCAAAGGGATTTTATTACTATTATGACTTTTTTCTTAATTCTCAAATTTGACCGCCTGTAACTTGAGAACGCCTCGCCCGATTGGAGTGAATCCCAATTTCTTTTTCCTCTTCTTGGTGTCCTATTTCACCTCCCATCATCGGACATTCTATAGGTGCAATACTTTCGGAGATAGACCCCTTCGCTGGTCGATTTTTAGGCACTTTTAGAATCGGGTCTTTGGACCAGTTTTAAAAAAAACCTCTTTAGAGGTTAATTTCATTAGAATTGAGTTTGTTATGTTCCTAGGGGATTGCAAGCGCGCACTTCCGATCAAAAACAGCAAAAAAAAAAAAAAAAATGTCCAAAGGGCGTCCGACTTTTTTCTTAATTCACAAATTTGGTCGCCTGTAACTTGAGAACGCCTTGACCGATTGGAGGGAATCCAATTGTTTTTTCCTCTTCTTGATGTCCTGTTTCAGACTTTAGACTCCCTTCTTCAGACCTCTTTTAGACTCCTTCGGTTGTCGATTTTTAGGCACTTTTAGAATCGCGCTTTTGAATCATTTTTAAAAAAAAACCTCTTTAGAGGTTAATGTCGTTCGAAGTGAGTTTGTTATGTTCTTAGGGGATTCCAAGCGCGCCATTCCGATCAAAAACAGCAAAAAAAATTTCCCGAAATTTTTTTCGAAAATGTCCGAACGACTTTTTTCCTCAATTTTCAACTTTGACCGCCTGTAACTTGAGAACGCTTCGACCGATTGGAGTGAATCCAACTGCTTTTTCCTCTTCTTGATGTCCTCTTTCACCTCCCATCGGGCATCATCATCGGGCGTTCTATAGGTGCAATACTTTCGGAGATAGATCCCTTCGGTGTCCAACGGTTTTTTGTTCCTCTCGATGTCCTCTTTCACCTCATAAAATTGCATATAACATGAAACAGCAATAAAGAACGTTAATGATTGTACGCTTTTGTACAATTAAACCAAGCAGCTAAAAACAGCCTTACAGTTAGTCAAATTTTAGTGCCTGATTTTTAGCCCTTTCTTAGTTCTTTTGCGTAGAATCTAAATAACATACACTTATTTGCAGTTGAAGGAACGAGACAGTCGCAACTTGAAGCGAAGCTCATTAAAGATGGAAAAGTTCTGCCCCTTAAAGAAGTGGACGTTCTCATAGCCGACGACAAAGTAACGTTCAAGATAAAGAAGCCCACCAGAGATCAGTCTGGGCCGTATCAAATTAAGCTCTCCAACGCTCAAGGGGAGGACGTCAAAGATGTTAAAATTGTCATGCAGGACGTTCCCTCTTCCCCTCAAGAAGTCGACGTGAAAGAAATTTTCCAAGACAACTGCAAAGTGACGTGGAAAACTCCCGCAGACGATGGAGGCTCTCCACTCTTGAATTACGTCGTTGAAAGACAGGATTTGAGCTTGAAAGCCGGCTGGGATAATGTGGGCGAAGTGAAGCCCGGACAGACGAGTTTCAAAGTCGAAGGTCTTATACCGAAGAAGCAGTATAAGTTTAGAATCAGAGCTGTGAATAAATTAGGATCAAGCGAGCCCGCGTTGTTTGGTAAACCCGTACTCGCCAAAGATCCATGGGGTAAGACTGAATCCTGCGTACAGAGGCCTGGTTTTATACCTCTTAAGCTCCTCTTTTGGCCTACATGCGGTTATTGAAATTCGCCACTCGCAAATAAATATGCGCCTTATGGAAGTTTAATTTGTCGTGTCTGTCCTGTACCGGCGGTTTCATACTTTTTAAAATAATTTTAATATATTCAAAATGTCATTCTGAACTGCCCCCAAAAGCTCATTTTCAAATAACTCCTAAACCTTTGAGGCGGATTTATTCATTTTTTACTAATTACTTTTGGGTATTACGCTCCAATAAAATTTTGTGGGTGTTTCTTTTGTGGTTGAAAACCGAATTTCGTACCATTCTCAGGAAAATTACTGAGAATACTAATTTACCCTGAAAAGGGCTTGGACGGAGTCTTTAATAACGTGTATCAAACGCATAAAAAACGTTACTGACTGACTATACGACGCCTTTTAATGACTTAAATCAAGTGAATAAGTCCCACCAAAATGACGTCATGCGCGTGACGTCATTGCATGACTGGCCAACATGTTGAGAACACGTATTTTTCACGTTAAAATAACATATGACTTAAGTACATATCTTGTACTAAATTATATAGGGGCTTTCTGAAAAACGCCAATAGCCCCTACAAATTTACACAATTCTGTCGTCTGTCATCTATCACGGCATTTATATTGTCTGTCAGTTCTGTTACGTACGTCACTTTTACGTCACTCCCAGGGCGACGAGGACCAGAGGAGAAGACAAATTTTTTTTTGCAGCCAAAATCAGAAAAATCAAAATTTAAGTTTTTTTATATATGAAAGAAATCAGTTCAAAATTTGAATTATAATTCATAAAACATTATTAAATGTCAAAGTGCGAACGAGCAAATCCAAAAATAGGAAAGTTTACAAGGTGATCCATTAAAAAAATTAAGTTTATGCCAAAAAGTCACTTTTGCTTCATCCTGTATATATAAATAAATTCTCATTGAAAGCAGATTCTTAATAATCCACTTTTTGTACGAGGCTCCTTTTCCTAGCCGGCGGCGATATGTAGCATCTAAATAGAGTTGGGACAACCCTGTATTATATATAACAGATATCGGTCAAACACACAACTTTGTATTGTGTAAATTCGACCTAAATTAGCGTAATACCTGTAAGTAAGTAGTAAAAAACTCAATTTCAATGTTGAACGGCACCGTATCTTTTACTGTTGACGAGATGTATATAATGGCGAGCGATGAATTTGAATAATCGTTTGTAGGTAGTGTTGTTGAAATATTCAGTGCAGTTTCAGGAGGAATTTGAACTAGGGGTATAGAACCGGGCCAAAAAGGGAATATTTTAATATGTATAACTCTTTCTAGACGAACCAAGCAAACCAAACAACGTGGAAGTAGTGGATTGGGACAAAGATCATGCCGACCTCAAATGGCTTCCACCAGATAGGGACGGTGGTGCACCAATTACAGGTTATGTCATCGAAGTGAAAGACAAATTTGGAAAGGAATGGACTACCGGCATTGAAGTGCCTGGAGATCAACTTTCCGCCACCGTGCCCGGTCTGAAGGAGAACAATCAGTACGAATTCAGGGTGAGGGCTGTAAATAAAGCCGGACCTGGAGAACCAAGCGATACCACCAAACCTATTATTGCCAAATGCCGTTTCGTCAAACCGTTTATTTTCGGAGATGACCTGAAAAGTATCATAATAAAGAAGGGACAAATTGTTAAATATGACATTAAGTTTGGCGGCGAGCCCGAACCGACGGTGCAGTGGTTCTTGGACCAGAAAGAGATTAAGCCCGATATCGAAGAACGTATCACTATCGACGGATACGAGAAAAACACTATTATTACCGTTAGGAGAGCTACTCGTGCTGATAGCGGGAAATACAGACTTGTCCTTACCAATAGCTCCGGTACTTGCGAAGGTATCGCAGAAGTCATTGTCTTAGACAAACCTACACCGCCTAAAGGTCCCTTGGAACCCGAGGAGATTCGTGCGGATCACATAACCGTCAATTGGCAAAAACCAGAGGACGCTGGAGGCACTGACCTTACTGGCTATGTCCTCGAGAAAATGGATATGGACACCGGAAGATGGGTATCAGCTGGTGAAGTAGGTCCTGGAGATAACAAGTTCACCTTCAAGGGACTCACCCCGAAAAAGAAATACAAATTCCGAGTCAGAGCCAAGAACAAGGAAGGCGAATCGGAGCCCTTGGAAACAACCGACTTCATTCTTGCTAAAAATCCTTATGACGAGCCAGGGGCACCAGGAAAACCTGAGATAATCGACTACGACAACAAGAGCGTCACCCTCAAGTGGGCCAAACCTGAAAGCGACGGTGGAAGACCCATTACCCACTACACGATTGAAATGAAGGATAAGTTCTCACCGGACTGGAAAGAAGTAGCCAAAACCTCGGACAGCAACCCCGAAGGAAAAGTTGAAAACTTAAAAGAGAATCAGGTGTATCAATTTAGGGTGAAAGCCCACAACAAATCCGGGCCCAGTGTCCCATCGGAACCCACAGACAACCACCTCTGCAAACATAAGAACTGTAAGATTTTTTTGATTGAATTAACCAAAACTAATACATTTTTTGAAGTTAGAATTTTCTTCTCTTTAACGTTTTTCTAATAATCCTCCACACATTTGGGTGATTCTATTTTGACATTTTTATATTATGATCTCTTTATTACAGGATGATTTTTATAAACTGTATGTATTTTTTTATATAATTTGTATATACCTATATATTTTTGGAATTGTGACGTTTCAACTACCTACTATACATATAACTTACAGATATGTGTATGACGACTTAAATAGGTGTAGCACCAAGTTCCGACCGACTCTTTTACTAATTTAACACGTTTTACAGTAAAACCACGTATCGATAGAGAGACCTTCAAATCCGTTACGATAAAGGCTGGTCGCACGCACAAATGGGCTGTCGACTTTATGGGGGAACCACCACCGTCAGTGAAATGGGTTTGGAGAGATAACATTCCACTTACTAACACCGAACGTATCAAAATCGAAAATGCCGATTACCACACGGACTTCACTCTATTGAACACCGTAAGGAAGGACACTGGAAAATACACGCTTATAATCGAAAACGTTAACGGCAAAGACCAAGAGACCGTTGAGTTGACGGTGCTCAGCAAGCCTGGAGCCCCCGAAGGCCCCTTGGTGGTCAGCGATGTCACCGCTGAAAAAGCCAAGGTGAGCTGGAGGAAACCTGAAGATGATGGTGGCAGTCCGATTAAAGAATACGAAATCGAGAAAATGGATATGGCCACCGGTAAATGGGTCCGTTGTGGACGCGTACCCGGAGATAAGCTTACGCCAGACGGCAAAGGGGAATTTGAAGTGACGGGGCTCAATCCGGGCTCTGAGTACAAGTTCCGCGTAACTGCCGTTAACGACGAAGGGGATTCTGAGCCACTCGTTGCTGATCGTGCCACACTGGCTAAAAATCCTTTCGGTGAGTATTTGCAGGGAATTAGAATGGATCGGTTTCGGCCTTTAGGCCCTCTTCAGCTCCGGAGTCATTAATCCAAAAAAATACAAGTTTTAATCCTCTTTGCTTCTCCCGCTCGAGTAGTTTAAAGTTTTTATAAGTTTGTGAAAACAAATTGGTTTCGAGTCATTTTCCTGACTTGACGAATTTAGAGCTGATGGTGGCCTGAACAGTGAACCAAACGACTAAATCTGATTACGTATAGTATCATTATTTCCCGGCCAGCTTGATTCGTTTTCTGTATACAGGTTTTTGAAAAAACTGCACTTTTGATATAGCGCGCTGTATCTGGGATGTTATAGGATATAGAACAAAACAGTCATAATTTTTTATACGTTATTTAGTGGTGCCGTTTTGAAATTTTTATTGATAGCCATTCTCAACTTACGATATAAAGTTAGATTTCTTTAAATGGGACAGCCTATATATTATTAGTTCGTTTGATTGTTCTTTTTTTAGCTGTTTCGGATGATATAGTTTAATACCTTTATCTCCAGTGGTTTTTGAAGAATTAATAAAAACTCATTTTTTCCCGAGAAGAGTAATGTGTTAGAAAAAGCCAACACATCCCAAATATAACAAAAAAACAGTGACTTTGTACTACTAGACCCAAGTATGGCTATACGTCGCCGAAATACTCGCCGTTTCCAAGATCTCCAACATTCTTTTTTCTGATCATCTCTTTCTACATTACGGTATATGCGTTAAGCTTATCTCTCTTGTGGCACCCTTTATTGACAAAACAACGATCCAAGCACCGACGTACGCACGACGTTTCCTGTGCCGCTTTCCAGCTCTAATAAAGGATTTGAGCGTGAAGCTCCGAAGCGTTAAGTTCATACGGATTTTAAAGACTCGAGCTGGAACTGCTTTTCATAGTTGTCAAAAGTACTTCAAACCGAGTACACCAAATTATCGGTAGGTACTCGAAGGGCAAGGGGGGCGGAAGATTGGAGCGCTTCAAGTGCATGAAGTGCCAAAGTGCTGGAAAGCTAGAAAAACGAACTTCACGCTTCGGAATTGCTCCGAGCTACTCCCATGGCAACATGGAAAGCGGCTCAGATTTTCTGACTTTTCTTTATTATAATAAATAGCGTTTTCGGAAGATCGCTCTGAGAGTATTGCTATCATTCCTATTAAGAAACCAAAGGATGGGAATAGTCAATTTTTAACTTCGTATATCACCGTTGGTGTCACTAATTGTGCCGGTTCCACGACAATGACAAAATATTGGGAGTTTTGTTACGACGAAAGAGACAGGCTTATATAAATACGTCAATGCTATATTTACAACAAGTTGTGTCGTCATGCCTGGGTCTAGTAGTACAAAGTCACTGGCTGACGCTTATATCTATAGCAGAGTTCGGTAATTCCATATTCCATCCAAGCGATCCGGACACAGACCATCTCCAAAAATCTGAACAAGGTAGAGTGATATCCCGAGCGCTCGGGATGTAATTATCGAACTCAACTTATAAATGCAGCCCAGCAGGACGCTTATTCTATAGGAAAGATTGAAAGTAAAAGTGAGAATTACTGGCCAATGGAATTCGCCAACAGAATTCTTTGACCAATCAAGGTTGTCAAAATTCTCACTTTCACTTTCACTCTTCCCATGCCCCTGAACAAACACAAAATGGCGTGACGTCACCTTTGAAATGTCGCAGCGCAGTGCGCACTGCGCGCTCCAGCACTCAGTTTTTTTGAAAATGGAGGCGGGCTTCGTATCGTTGGTTTAACAAAAGTTGATTTCTGTCGATTTTTGTGCGGGAAAGTCACCTTCCGAAGGTAAAAACTGCTCAAAAACTAGTAGTGGAGTGTTTGGTGGTAGTTTTCAGTGGCGGAGTGGCGTTTTTTGGGCTTAAATTTGCTAATTTTGGCTAGCTAAAACCGCAACAGAAGATACCAGAACAACTGTGTAAGTTTTGTATTATCGATTTAAAAATTCTCGTGTGAAATAGAAAGTGAAGAGTTTCAGGTGAAACCGAAATTTCACTCGAATTGAAATCTCGATAAATATGAGGATTTAGGTTTAGGTGGTCACTTATTTGGCAATTTTTGGGTTAATAATTGCCGCATTCCATATTATGCGCAAGTGCGACTGGGCCAATTCTGGGGTCTGGTACACTTGAGGAAATTCCGTAATTACTCATCTTTTGGCGATTTTTGTTTAGGAATTGATATAATAGACAAACTAGACAATTTCATTCTAGAATGCAACAATTTTTGAATGAAAAAATTATCATCAACATTATGAAAATTCACTTCTAATGCAATGCGAAAACGCTTAAGCTATGACATCAGCAGTGACTTTGTACTACCAGACCCAAGTATGGCTATACGTCGGCGAAATACACGCTGTTTCCAAGACCTCCAACATTTTTTTTCTGATCATTTCTTTCTACATTGTGGCACCCTTTATTGTTAAACAACGATCCAAGCACCGACGTATGCATGCCGTTTCCTGATTTTCTGACATTTCTTTATTATAATACACAGCGTTTTCGGGGGACCGCTTTGAGAGTATTGCTATCCTTACATTCTTATTGAGAAACTAAAGGATGGGAGTAGTCAATTTTTAACTTCCGTATGTCACCGTTGGTGTCACTAATTGTGCCGGTCCACGACAATGACAAAATATTAGGAGTTTTGTTACGATGAAAGGGACAGGCTTATATTAATACGTCTATGCTATATTTACAACAAGTGGTGTCGCCATGCCTGGGTCTAGTAGTACAAAGTCGTCACTGCAAAAAAATGAAATCACCTGTCTCTTTCTAACACATTGCTCTTTGTGAAAAAAAAAATTAGTTCTTCATTAATTTTTCGAAAACTACTAGAGATAAAGGTACGATATTATACATCAATCGAATAATCTAAAAAAAGGGATAACAAACGTTCCAATAATATTCAGGGTTCCCCATTTAAAAAACCTAACTTTATATTAGTCTTCATCTACTTTTAAGATGCCTTAATTCAAATATGCATATAATTAAAATATAAGTTCTCTACTATGTGTGTTATCTACGAAGTTCCATTTGAATTGTGCCCTTGTAGACGAACCTGGCAAGCCAGGTACCCCGGAAATCGTAGACTACGACAACAAGGGTGTAGACTTGAAATGGACAGCTCCGGCCGATGATGGCGGAGCTCCTATTGAAAAATACATAATTGAGAAGAAGGATAAGTTCAAACCTGACTGGGAGAAGGCCATTGAGGTGCCGGGTGATCAATTGCAGGCACGCGTCGAGGACCTCAAGGAGAGAGGAGAATATCAATTCCGCGTTAAAGCCGTTAACAAAGCTGGCCCTGGTCAGCCCTCCGACGCTTCGCAAATGCAAATAATAAAGCATAGATCACGTAAGTTTCCTGGGTGCTTACAATTAACTTTAATTCTTTTGACTTTCCCTCTTCAGTTAAACCTAGAATTGACAGGACTAACTTGAAGCCCATAATTGTGCGGGCTGGAAAACCAATTAAATACGATATTGATGTGCGGGGTGAACCTCCACCGACTTGCACTTGGTTCCAAATCGACACGGAACTTAAATCTGACGGAAACATCGAAATTATCAACGTAGATTACAACACCAAACTGAATATCACCAATTCCGTTCGAAAGAACACTGGATTATACAAGATTAAAGCTGTAAATGAGCACGGCCAAGATGAGGCCGAAGTTGAAGTCACGGTGCTTTGTAAGTCTTTTTTTATATTTTTCTAGACGATTCTGGATCTCTTTTTGTCATTTTAGCTGCCCCGGGAAAACCCAAAGGACCCCTCAAAGTATCAGATGTCACCAAGGGTGGCTGCAAATTGAAATGGGAAAAACCCGAAGATGACGGTGGCAAACCAGTAACTGGTTATGTAGTGGAGAAACTGGACAAAGCCACAGGAAAATGGGTACCCGTAGGGCGCACTGGGCCAAATGATACCGAAATGGACGTCAAAGGACTTACTGAAGGTCACGAATATGACTTCCGCGTCAAAGCGGTGAATGACGAAGGCGAGTCCGAACCACTGGAAACTGACAGCTCTATTATCGCCAAGAATCCTTATGACATTCCTGGAAAACCGGGAACGCCAGAAATCGTCGACTGGGATGCTGATCGTGTTGACCTTAAATGGACCGCCCCGAAAAACACAGGAGGTGCTCCAATCACCGGATACGTTATCGAAAAGAAGGAAAAGTTCTCCACCTCATGGGACGAAATCTTGAGTACTGACGTAAGCTTGTAGTTGGTTTATGTAAATTTGATTATTTAAGCTTCTATGTTAATTAATACTACAGAGTCCCACCTGTGAAGCAAGAGTTCCTGGGCTTAAAGAGGGAAACACTTACCAATTCCGCGTACGGGCAGTGAACAAAGCTGGCCCTGGGGAACCATCAGACGGTACTGGCCAGCATGTCGCCAAAGCGAGACATAGTAAGTAAAAATTCATAATAATCTTTCTGAGAATTTCTCTTAACTCCTTACTTTCTAGAGCGCCCTCTGATCAACAGAGAAAAACTGCACACTGTAAAAGTTCGCGCCGGCCAACTAGTGAAATTCGACGTAGATGTGCAGGGTGAACCTCCACCGACTTGCACTTGGAGCTTTGCTCATAAGCCGCTTGAAGGACCAAACGTCAAAATCGAAAACGAAGATTACAATACGAAACTCACTCTTAGCGATACAAAGAGGAAAGACACCGGTACCTACACAATAAGAGCCGAAAACGACTCTGGGTTCGACGAGGCTCCAGTGGAGGTTATAATTCTAGATAAACCGGGCAAACCTGAAGGACCCCTTGAAGTCAGTGACGTGCACAAAGAAGGGTGCAAGTTGAAATGGGACAAACCAAAAGACGATGGCGGTTTGCCCATAACCGGCTACGTAGTCGAAAAACAGGATACTCAAACAGGCAAATGGGTGCCGGCAGGCTTTGTCGATCCAGAGAAAACAAATCACGAGATCACCGGTTTGGAACCCAATAAAAAGTACAACTTCAGGGTGAAAGCAGTTAATGAAGAAGGAGAATCTGAACCCCTGGAAACTGACACTGCCACTCTTGCCAAGAACCCCTACGATATCTCTTCCGCTCCAGGGATGCCAGAAATCGTCGACTGGGACGAACACTCGGTCAAACTGAAGTGGGACAAACCTGTCAGAGATGGTGGCACTCCTATTACTGGGTACATTATTGAAGCTATGGACAAATTCACTGGACAATTCGCGAAAGTTGCCGAGGTGGGACCACAATGCCAAGGAACCGTTGGCAAACTAGAGGAGGGCAACCAATACAAATTCCGTGTGAGGGCAGTCAATAAAGCTGGACCTTCAGAACCCTCCGAGCAGACCAACTGGCATACTGCTAAACCTAGATGGCGTAAGTTTAAATTTTTCTTTACTATATATGGCTTCTCAATAGGTGGGAAAATGCACTAATTTTGGAACGAAATTGGCCTGTTTGTTTCCGATTCAAATTTTTGGGAAAGCTTTAGAAAATATTGAAAATTGTGTTGTTTACAATGTGCCAAAAATGCATTTTTCCAACCTACTGCCCACATAGAAAATTGATTCAATGGACAAGAAGTTGTGGACATGAATATCCATTGGAGAACCACCCGATATCCATTGGTCATTCAATGGACATCCACTGGATGTTCATGAAATACTACTGATATCTATAAAAATACTGAAACTGGACATTCCCTTCTTTTTAGTTCTGCTATATTAATGGTTAAAATAAATTATACACTTTGTTTGGGGGAAGCTATTTTTTAATTCCATTGTAGGTGCGCATTAAAAAAAAACTGCGTCACCCAGTTCTTTCCGGTCTCCACCATTCTCCTTAAAATGAAAAATACCTGTATAATTTACAATAATAAATAATACATAATGACAAACCATTCAAAAGGCGAAAGTATCAGTATACAGGGTCGCTTTTATGCGTTATGATGTGTGATGACTGATGATACGTGTTTATGACTTTGTCCATTCTGGAATGGTACATGAAGTGTCCTAATGAGCAAGTGCACTGAGAAAAAATAAAAGTTACCTGAAATTTCAATTATGCTAATAAAAAAATCCATTAAATAGAGGACAGTTCAACATATGAGTTCCCCCAACCCTTAGCAATTAGCTGGGGCTCTGTAACACATTCTTAGTTATGATAATTCAAAAATGATAGTTAATACTACAATCATGACATTGAATTAGTACAACTGCACGTTTTTATCACATCATAGTTAAGACAAGCGATATCTTGAGTTTAGAATAAATAGTGGTAACGGGATGGTTTGATTGCCGCAATGCGATATTAAATAATGATAATTAGGTCTAGACTATACTGCAGGCGTAAGTTAGATGGTTGTAATTGGGGATATGGGGTGCTTTAATGGAACTGTATAGTTGCTATAATTACGTAGGGCATTTATAGGAACTCGATATTTTTCTGGTTGCAACTGAAAGAAAATGTTGCCGTAATAAACTTGCCAAATTATTGTAACTACCTATGGCAGTTATAGCAGTTTAATTATTTGTAATGTAACCATATAGATATTTATTTTATTAAAAGCTTAAGTTAAACTTTATGTGAAGATTTCTGAATCGAAGTAGACGCAAACAAATCACATTACCTACATTGGATCACGAATGAAATTATTGAAAATGAATTATATAATGAAATACAATATTTTATTTTAAAACATGTTCTATATCTTTAGAATATAAAATATTGTATTTTATTTGGAATCTAAGTTACGTAATGTGACTCGTTACAGTCTAGTTCGAATCAGAAATCTTCATATAAAGCGTAACTTAAACTTTTAATAAAATAGATATCTATTAACTACTTACAACTTAAAATATAAAATATGCAACGACAGTGTGTATGTAAATAAGTTCATGAATTACACCCACGCAACTCATTTATTTCAAATATTTCTTTTATAAGTTGTTTATAGTGTATTTAAGGTACTTATGGTGACAAACTAGTAATATAACTAACAAAAACCCACAGTTTTATAAAAAACTTATATATTAGAAACAAAATTCATATCGACGTTTAAAAATATTAAACAACAGTAAAATAAAATCCATCACTGGTAGGAGTATTGTCTCGGAATACTAATACTTATAAAAATATCAGGTATTAATAGGAACTAACACGTTAAATTGACTCCTAAAAAGTATTAAACAATTTAATCCTGTAGAAATTCCTCTTCTAAAAATATATAGGTACATTTTATTAACCTCCAATTTTAACCATACATGGGAACGCGGCCAAACTGTTAATTTTCACATTATGAAATCTATAGAACCAAGCTGGTATTTACTAAATACCTACTATTTAAACAAGATAAGTATAAGTAATAGATAGTTACTACTTACCCTCAAATATATACCTCTATATACTCAAAGTTCTGCTCCATTAGATTTAACCGGTACGCCATGTTTTATAAACGATCAGTAGATCACAAACACACAAACATTTTGCCAATGCGCGTGCGGTTTTCTCACACAGGAACACTCGACGCGTCGACGCTAAATGAAACGTTTCGCTTTTGCCTTTGCCAATGCTCGCAAACGGTAACAAGTGCATCCGATCCCTTCCGATTATAGCACGGAAACTGCCGATGAACAGGTTAGCAGTGCTGCCAACCTCGACGTTGCGTATTTACCGTATTTTCATCTTCAAATTACCGTATTTGAGAAAAAATTACCGTACACGTTACAATGTACAGGTTTCTACACTCTAATTGATTTCGTTGCGTTGTCATTTGGTATTCCGGAATTTCTAACCATCGAGTTTTTAATACGGTTCAACGGTAAGAAGAAGGAATGTATCATGCTATGATATAATCAGTGAGCAATTGCTAAAAATTGTTTTACCTGAGCTCTATGTTTGGATTTCGGTTTCTTTGACGAGCCAGGATCAGAATCCAGAATCACTAGCACCATTCACATTACTATCATTATCAGACATATTTATTTATTATGAAATCATAAACAAAAGCAAAAGAAAACTGAAATAGCTGTGAGTACCCAATCCCAATAGTGCAAAATACTTCGAAAGTCGAATGCAATATATGCCCGAAGGCGCATAAAAATAAAAACTCTCAGCGGATCATCTTCAGCAAGAACAGGGAACGGGCGATAACGTCTCCTAATTTCGCTTTGGGAATCCCCTTACCATGCGTAGTTACAATTACCGTACATTAGGGTACGGTACTCATGTTTGGACCGTATACCGTATTTGCATCACAATTACCATATAAGTACGGTAATTACCGTACGGTTGGTTAGCCAATGTAGCGAAGTTATGGGAACAGCATTATCTAATTGAGGGAGAAATATAACCAAGTGTTTTGGTTGTTTTTGATCAACGATTAGAGTTGCCAGAATTCACTATGTTGCAACCATTACACGTAATTCCTCTGACTTAAATGTTGGTTTCGACAACAATAACATTGGTTCTTGGAACCTATCCATTGTAAGAATTTTACACTAGTTGCGAGAACATTTTAAAATGCTGAATTAATTTTAAAAGTGGACTAGTACAGTCAATTTTACAGTTCGGGCAACTAAAACTTTTTAACTAATTGATATAGTTGAAAGGTTTTTTTCAGTGTAATCAGTTTAAATCCTGCCGCCAAACATGAATAAAATATAACTTTAAATAATAATAAATAGTAGGAGGTGTTCATTTGAAAAATTCATCTAGTTGGCTGTGAAATGTCAAAAGAAAATGATGAAAGAACAAAAGTCCATTTACTTTGATTATGTCATCGTTTTCTGTCAAAAATTCATGGCTTTTTAGATGAAGTTTTCTAATGAACACGGGGTATACTTGAAGAAGTGTAAGCAAAAATAGTGATCAGTTGAATGGCTGGAGTTAAACCCAGCTTATCAGTAAATATTTGTACAAACTATACGTTCCAAGTCGAATTAATTGAAGAGGTACAGTTCTAGCACTTTAATATTTTCACTAATATAAACTTCATAATTTATTTTATAAAAAAAAACACGAAAATCGGTTAATTATACCTCTTGTGCATTTCCGAGCCCTGGATATACATAAGATGTCCACTAACCACCACATAACTTTCTATCCGATTTTGGATATCCAGGGACCTCTCAAAACGATATCCTATTTGAGGTATCTATTGGATATACAATAGATCCATTGAATTCTATGTGGGTGATAAGCAGTTCGGTTATAATAACAACGCACTCTGGAACTCTCTATAATAATTTCTCTGATTTTTAGTGAAGCCTCTTATCGACCGTACAAACCTGAAACCCCTCACCGTGAAAGCGGGACTTTCCATAAGCTTGGACGTCAACATTCAGGGAGAGCCCCCACCGAAGGTCACTTGGCTGTGCGACGGCAAAGAGATTGCTTCCACTGAAGAAATGAAAATCGACAACATCGACTACAACACGAAATTCTTCGTTCTTCGCTCCAAGAGGGCTCAATCCGGAAAATATACGATTATCGCTAAGAACGAAGTGGGAGAAGATCAAGCCGATATCGAGATTTCTGTTCTCGGAAAACCGGGCTCTCCCAAGGGACCGTTGGATGTGTCAGATGTCACAAAACATGGCTGTAAGCTGAAATGGAAGAAGCCCGACGATGACGGTGGAGCTCCGATTGACCATTACCAAATAGAAAAACTCGACCCTCTGACTGGGCAATGGATCCCCTGCGGTAAAAGTACCGAGCCGGAGGCCAACATTACAGGTCTACAGGAAGGAAAACCTTATAAATTCAGAGTTAGAGCTGTGAACAAAGAGGGAGAATCTGAACCTCTGGAGACGGAAAAACCTATTATTGCCAAAAATCCTTTCGGTGAGTTAGTTAAAATTAAGTTGTCATTTTACGAAAAATATATATATATGGCTCTACCGGGCGAGCCACAAAAGTTTTTATGTGTCATATTTGTTGCCAATGTGGGTGTACTTTTCTCACATTTCACGCTGTAGATTCCAAAAAAATCTGAAATAATTTAGGGATGTAGCACACATTTGGGCCCTAAATCAATTGCTTAGCTTTGAATTTTAAATTTTGACAAATTTTTAAACTTTGAAATTGACTCTTTGAGGTCGATTAATGTCGAATTAGTGCATCCATGAATGGTTTTCTATCCCAGCGGATACCTTCAAATGTTTTATTTTCGGCTCTTAGAAACCACTTTTTCGCTGGGAAGTCGCAAAACGGTCTTAAGTGAATTTTAAACTTCGGTGGTCAATTTTTAAGCACTTTTAGAATCGTGTTTTTAGACAATTTTTGAAAAACACTCTAGAGGTAATTTCATTCGAATTGAGTTTTGTTACGTTCTTAGGGGATTGCAAGCGTCCCATTCCGATCAAAAAGAGCAAAAAAATGTTCCCAAAGTTTTTTTGAAAATGTCCAAATGGGGTGGTTATACGACCTTTTTCTCAATTTTCAACTTTGACTGCCTGTAACTCGAGAGATAGACCACTTCGGTGGTCAATTTTTGTTGTAAAAAAAAGTAATATCTTTACTTACTGGGTTTAAGTTACTAACTTTCTACAATACTTCACATACCTAGATGAGCCCACTAAACCTGGCCGTCCAGATCTCAAAAATTGGGACAAGGACTTTGTGGAACTGGCATGGAAAGCTCCGGAGAGCGATGGAGGAGCCCCCATCGAAAAATACATTATCCAGATGCACGACAAGGGTGGACGCGGTTGGGTTGATGCCGCCACTGTGCCTGGAGGTCAAACCGCTGGTCGTGTGGACACCGTTGAAGAAGGGCACGAGTATGAGTTCAGGATTGTGGCCGTAAATAAAGCCGGACCAAGCGAACCTAGCGATCCCTCAAAACCTGTTATTGCCAAACCCCGATTCTGTAAGTGGAACCAAAGACAACGTTACGTTTCTCTTATAAAACTATATTTGAAAATTGCTACGTGGTGGTTCAAAAATGTTTCCTAAATGAGACGATTTCAGTCGGTTGACACTATTTATCAATCGTCGAGTCGTTTGAGTCGTAACAACAAAACATAACATAGTATATCTCACTTAAGATGAAGGAGGTACCCAGGTAACATATTACGTCATTAAGACGTCTTTTAGACGACCAGTCGACCAGGTCGTTCAGGATGACAAGACGAACAGACGACCAGGTTGTCCATCTGACCGCCTAGGTGACGTCCAATGGCGTCACTTAGGCGGTCAGCTCGACGTCTTAGTGACGTAATTAAGAAATACATCCAGATGACGTCACGTATCTTAAGTGGGACACACTCTATGTTTAGATTATATCCTTATTTCTATACATTTTTTACAGTGGCTCCTAAAATCGATCGCAAAAACCTCACCAAGAAGGTACTACGCCCCGGCCAGCTGCTTCGTTTCGATGCCGATGTTAAGGGCGAGCCACCACCGACTGTCACGTGGACCCTTGCAGATAAACCCCTCAGGAATAATGACAGGCTGAAAATCGACAACGAAGATTATCACACCAGCTTCGTTCTTCAGAAGGTACAGCGTAGCGACACTGGAGTTTACGTCGTCACTGCAAGGAATGACTCAGGAGTAGACACCGTGGAAGTGGAAGTTTCCATAGTTACTAAGCCTGCCAAACCTAAAGGCCCACTTAAAGTATCTGACGTCAGTGCAGAGGGTTGCAAACTGAAATGGGAAGCGCCTGAAGACGATGGCGGGGAACCAATTACTGGATATGTTGTTGAGCGTATGGATGTGGAAACTGGCAGATGGGTACCAGTAACAACAACGAAAACACCGGAAGCTGATGTTACAGGCCTTAATGAAGGCAAGGACTACCAGTTCCGCGTTAAAGCAGTAAATGCTGAAGGCGAATCAGAGCCTCTGGTGACAGATGAACCAACAACAGCCAAAAATCCTTATACCGAGCCTGATTCCCCCGGTAAACCTGAACTTAAAGACTGGTCAAAGAACCACGCAGACCTTAAATGGACGCCACCTAAGGACGACGGTGGAGCTCCAGTGGAAAAATATATTATCGAAAAGAAAGACCCTATTACTGGTAAATGGCATAAAGCTGTAGAAGTCCCAGGAAATAAAACCGAAGCCAGGGTGCCTGATTTGCAAGAGGGTAAAGAGTATTCCTTCAGAGTTAAAGCAGTAAACAAGGGAGGCGAGAGCAAACCTTCTCCTCCATCTGATACTATAACCGCTAAAGACAGATTTGTACCCCCGAAAATTGACCGTGCCACACTGAGGGACATTACCGTTAAAGCTGGACAGCATATCAGGTTAGACGTCAAGGTGTCCGGAGAACCCCCACCAACCAAAACATGGTTCCTTAATAAAGCCCGTATTGAAAAACAACCAGACATTAACGTGGAACTTGAAGATTACCGAACGAAATTCGTAATACCGGTAGCCAAACGGGAACATACTGGAACGTTAGTTTTGAAAGCCGAAAACAGCTCTGGCAGGGATGAGGCCAGCATTGAGATTAAAGTGTTAGATAAACCTGGCAAACCAGAAGGACCTTTACGGGTTAGCGACGTTCACAAAGAAGGATGCACCTTGAAGTGGAAGCCTCCAGAAGACGACGGAGGTGTGCCACTTGATTACTATCAAGTAGAGAAATTTGACCCAGAAGTCGGACGGTGGGTTCCTGCGGGCCGTTCTAAGGAACCAAAAATAGAGCTTAATAATCTGGAACCCGGCCACGAATATAAATTCAGGGTGTCTGCTGTAAACGCCGAGGGCGAATCAGAACCTCTGGAAGCGGAGCAGACGATCGTAGCTAAGAATCCATTTGACGAGCCAGGTGCGCCCGGAACGCCTGAGGTGGTAGACTGGGACAAGGACCATGTTGACTTAAGATGGACTCCACCAACTAATGATGGTGGATCTCCAATCACCGGATATGTTATCGAAAAGAGGGAAAAAGGTTCACCGAAATGGGTTAAAGCCGGCGAGACCGGACCATTTGAGACCAAAGGAACTGCCGACAATTTAGATGAAGGCGTTGAGTACGAATTCCGGGTGAGAGCCGTCAACGCTGCTGGACCCGGAGAACCCAGTCAAGCTTCGAAGTCTGTTATTACCAAGCCTAGAAAATGTAAGTATTTTTTTACATACAGGGTTGGGCTTATTGGGCTCTATTACATACAGGGCGGAGTTATAGGTAAACAAAAGAAGTTACAACGTTCTAGTTTTTGAAATGTTTGAAAACTCACAAAATACTATCTATGCCCTAATTTTATTTCTGTGTCATCATCCACTATCAAACAGTAATGACACTTGTCATTTTCTTAAATGGAGCACACCGTATTTTATAATTTTTTTGAAATCTTAGACAAATTCCGAATAGTTTGTATGCAGCACTTTATAAGTTTAAATTCGTTTCATTTAAGAAAATGTCTAAATGTCACCTATAATTGAGCCGTTCCGGAACATTTGCCCAACCCTATATGTGCGTCTGCCTTCGTTTCGATTTTTTGCTTTAATTTCTTGTTCACCAGCTCAAATCAGTTCACTTTTGTAATTATATTTTTTGTAATAGTGGCTCCTAAAATCGATCGTCGTAATCTACGCAATTTGACTGTGAAGGAAGGAGAACCTATTTATTTGGACGTCAAAGTAAGTGGTGAACCTGCCCCCGATGTCACATGGTATCAAGAAGGGCGTACCATCACCAACGCTGGACATAAGCGCATCGACAACGTGCCGTATAACTCTAAATTCTTCAACGACAAGCCCGAACGCAAGGATACTGGAGTGTACAAGATTGTCGCCGTTAATAAATATGGCCAAGATCAGGCAGAAATTGAAATAACCGTAGTTTGTAAGTAAACAGCACCAGTAACTTAACGTGTTTTTGTAAATACAATTACTTTCAGCTAAACCGGGACAACCTGAGGGACCATTAGAGGTGTCCGATATCCATAAAGATGGATGCACTCTCAAATGGAAAAGACCAAAAGACGACGGTGGAGAACCGATCGAAAACTATGTGGTCGAAAAAATGGACCCTGAGACGGGAATTTGGCTCCCAGTGGGCAAAACTTCAGGAGCGACTCCTGAAATGCAAGTGGATGGCCTCATTCCTGGGCACGATTACAAATTCAGAGTTAAGGCGGTTAATAAGGAAGGAGAGTCAGAACCTCTGGAAACCATGGGAACCATAACCGCGAAAGATCCTTACAGTTAGTAGTGCTACAAATCCTCGACAGAATCCAGTGTAGAAACTTTTTTTTTTTAGCTACTGCGGCAAGACCCGGCACTCCTGAGCCCGAAGATTGGTCTGCTAATCACGTGGACCTCAAATGGACAGAACCAGTTTCTGACGGAGGTTCCCCTATTACGGGTTATATTGTAGAAATCAAGGACAAATACAGTCCCCTTTGGGAGAAGGCTCTGGAGACTACCAGCCCCAGCCCGAAGGCGACCGTCACAGGTTTAGTCGAAGGAAACGAGTATCAGTTCCGTGTTATAGCCGTAAACGCTGCCGGACCTAGTGCGCCATCTGACGCCAGTAAAGTGTTTACTGCCAAGCCAAGGTTTTGTAAGTATTATTCTTTTATTTTCTTGAAAAGTAAAAAGAATTTCTAGTCTGAAAAATAGACTAGAACAAAAATGTAAAAAAGGTTATTTCACGTTGGTTCAGTTATGTTTTAACACCTGAAGTAAACAAAGAAAAAACATAGTTGAAGTAATCTGACAACTCAGATGTTTGTCTTTTTAAACATATTCTGGAGATATACCGGATGTTCATGAAAAGTTCTGTGTTTTTTCCTTTCATCCTTTGTATTTCCAAGACTGTCGCTTTTTATTGGGACTCTCTGTATAAACCAAACTAAAATACGTATTGACACGTCGAAGTATAACCACCGTTCACTAATAACTGAACGGTGGTATTTACGATACGGAGTCACTTTTTGTCCACCCCCTTGTAAGCACTGAGCTGTATGTATGGTTGCAGCTCTACAGGGGCATCGGGGCTTGTCAATAGGTATTAGCTATCCCAGAAATTTGAGTCCGAGTTTTTTTAACATGTAGATTACTTCGTAACCAATATAAACAAGAAGAAAAATGCTAAAATTCACGTCGAATTGGTTATGTTGTAACTCCTGAAGTTCAAAGAAAAGATGTAACTGAATTATTAATCTGGACCTAACGAAGGAGTAAATTTTTTTAGGGGTTTGCAAACATCTCATTCTGATCATAAACACTTCGATAAAAATTTTGTAAATTTTTTCGATTTGTCCAAAGGGAGAGGGGTATTACGTGTTTTTTTCTCAACATTCAACTTTGACCGCCTGTAACTTTATAAAGATTGAACTGATTGGAATGATTCGAACTGTATTTTGCCCTTCTTAATGTTCTCTTTCACCTCCCATCTGGATGAATGTGAAAATATGAAAAGTTGTTCAAATGATAGGGGCATCAGCGAAAGTCATATACTTTTTAGTGTTGACCAGGCATTTGCCAGGTATATGGATAAACTTGATTTGCTATGTGGGATACTAGATGTATCTCTTTTCTAACTTACAACATATTTCTTTCAGTGGCCCCCAAAATTGACCGCCGTTACCTGCACGACGTTACAGTTTCCGCAGGGTCGCCACTCAAATTCGAAGCGAATATAATCGGTGAACCCCCACCGAACGTTGAGTGGCGTTACAACGGTATCACGTTGAAGAACGACAAACGCACCACCATCGACAACCCTGACTATAGCACCAAAATTGCAATTCGCCCAGTTACTAGAGACGATACGGGCCAGTACACTGTCACGGCCACTAACAGCTCTGGCAAAGACACTCATACTATCAATGTCACTGTTACTGACAAACCCACACCTCCGCAAGGACCATTGCAGATATCTGACGTGAATAAGAACGGATGCAGGTTGAAGTGGAAGCGTCCAAAAGATGACGGAGGCACTCCCATTGAATATTATCAAGTCGACAAAATGGACCCGGAGACTGGTTGCTGGGTACCTTGTGGAAGAGCTCCAGAACCAAGTGAGTTTATTTTTCAGTTAAAATTTCTTCCTAACTAATTATCAAAGGCGATGAAGCACTGGAGGATTGCTACTATAGGTACGATCGCCCCAGCCCATTGCCTCATCACTTTTGGTAAAGTCCAGTTTGTTAACTAAAATGTTTTCTCTTAGACTTTGAAGTCACCGGCCTGACCCCTAACCACGAATACAAGTTCAGAGTGTCAGCGGTAAATGCCGAGGGCGAATCGAAGCCCCTGGAAGCAGAAGAATCAATTATAGCCAAGAATCCATTCGACGAACCCGGTCCGCCAGGTCATCTTAAGGCGACCGACTGGGACAAAGACCACGTGGACTTGGCCTGGACCCCTCCAAAAGACGATGGAGGAGCACCAGTTACCGGTTATGTAATTGAAAAGAAAGACAAATTTGGAGATTGGGAGAAAGCCCTTGAAGTGCCCGCCGACCAGCTTAAAGCAACTGTTCCCGATTTAATCGAGGGACAGCCGTACCAGTTCCGCGTTCGAGCTGTCAACGCTGCTGGTCCGGGAGACCCGAGTAACGAGACGCCCACAATCATTGCTAAACCACGAAACATGGCACCTAAGATTGATAGAACCAATTTAATAGAAATTAAAATCCGCGCCGGACAGACTTTTGCTTATGACGTTAAGGTTAGCGGAGAACCTATGCCTACCACGAAGTGGCTGCATAAGGGCAAAGAAGTAAAATCTGGACAAAACTGCAAAGTGCAGCACGCTGATTACAACACCAAGATATCAGTAAAGAATGCTACGAGAGGTGACGGTGGTACCTACACAATTACCGCCGAAAATGACAATGGCAAGGATATTGCTGAAGTAGAGGTGACAGTATTGGATGTGCCTAGTCCTCCAGGTGGCCCACTTAAGGTGTCAGACGTGCACGCTAACGGATGCAAGCTTAATTGGAGACCACCAGCAGACGACGGTGGACAACCAGTGGAGAATTATGTTGTTGAAAAAATGGACGAAGCGAGTGGTCGCTGGGTACCTGTTGGAGAAACTGATGGCCCACAGACCTCTATGACTGTAGACGGTCTAGTGCCTGGACACAAGTATAAATTCAGAGTGCGTGCTCAGAATCGTCAAGGCAAATCCGAACCTTTGACCACCGCCCAAGCTATTGAGGCGAAGAATCCATTCGATGAACCTGGCAAGACCAGTGCTCCCGAAATCGTCGATTACGACAGCAATTTTGTCGAATTGAAATGGGACCGCCCAGAAAGCGACGGTGGCTCGCCGATCACCGGCTACGTTATAGAAAAACGTGACAAATTCAATCCCAATTGGGAGAAATGCGCTGAGGTCGAAGGAGACGTAACCAGAGGAAAAGTAGATGATCTAATTGAAGGAACGCCCTACGAATTCAGAATTAGAGCCGTAAACAAGGCCGGTCCAGGAGAACCAAGTGATGCTTCCAAGATTCATGTAGCCAGACCTAAAAATCGTAAGTTTCTTATTTTTTTTGAATTATTATATTCGAACGCAATGTGGTCCAAGATTCATGTAGCCAGACCTCAAAATCGTAGGTTTCTTATTTTTTTGAATTATTATATCCGAACGCAATGTGGTGTAGATGTGGAGAGAAAAAAAATCAGTAGATAGTTTTAGTCTAGCTCTTATAGTGTTCGAGCCATAAAAGGTCACATATAAAAACGTTTTTTTCAAATTTTCGATTTTTTGCGAATATTTCCGAAACCAGTCCGAATTTTTGTAATTCGAAAACGTTATTTTTTTAGACTTCTAATTGCACAACTTTGCCCCTAATTTCCTCGTATCTCTTCGAATAACAGATATCTCCATGGTTAAACCTGGAAAACGGTCACCCTGTATAAATCTATACTATATAAGTTTTAATTATTATACCGGTGGTATCTATTTGCACATTTTGTGAGTTCTAACTGTCTTTTTCTCACTTGTGTTAGTTTCAGGAATTTGAAAGTACGTGTTTCCGACGTTTCAACATTTCAGCTACTTTGAGTCATCTTCAGATCTTTCTTTTTATAATTCTTCATAATTTTATGAAAATTTAGGCAACATAAGAGAAGCGTTCCAAAATTTTTTCTAAATTATGGGCACTCCGCGCTTGTGGTCACCCCACAAAGTTTCTACATCCGTTTGCTCACAACGTTCGGATATTTCCTAAACTATGAACTCGCGTGGTCACGCCCACAAAAAAAAAGGAACTACGTGTAATTCACAAAACCACAACATAAACAAATCAACTCAAGATTTCTGATGATCAACTTGTTTCTCTTTCAGTTCCTCCCAAAATCGATAGAAATGCCTTCTACGACCTTAAAGTCAAAGCCGGTCAATCTATCGAATTTAATGTTCCAATCATAGGAGAACCACCACCGAGCAAAGAGTGGAAGCACAAAGAAAACGTCCTCTTCAGCGGTGACCGAGTTAAAATCACCAATGAAGATTACAGGACCCAGATTAAAATTACTGACGCTCAAAGAGCAGATAGCGGTCCGTACACCCTTACCGTGAAAAACATTAACGGGCGAGACACTGAAACTGTAAAAGTCACAGTGTTGGATGTACCTACACCCCCTGAAGGGCCTCTTACCGCGGACAATGTGACCAAGAACTCGTTGAACCTGCACTGGAGGCCTCCAAAAGACGACGGAGGTTCAGAGATTTCCCATTATCAAGTGGAGAAACTCGACACCGAAAATATGAGATGGGTACCTGTGGGAGAATCCGTTGGAACCTCCATGAGGGTGCCCAATTTAACCGAGGGACACGACTATCAATTTAGAGTGCGTGCCGTTAACAAGCAAGGTGAATCCGCACCTTTGACAACGATGGAAAGCATTACAGCGAAAGATCCATTCACCAAGCCGGACAGACCTGGGGCGCCTAAGCCGACTGATTGGGACAAGGACCATGTCGATCTCGAATGGACCGCTCCAAGGAAGGATGGAGGTGCTCCTATTACGGAATATATTATCGAGAAAAGGCCTAAGCATGGGTAAGTAGGAATTATTTTGTGCCTTATAGGTGTCAATATTCATTATACTAGCAACAAGTTAGATGTTACAGAAGTTGAAACTCTTGATATTGTTTTTTTTTTATTTGAGACATGCCTTTTATAAAATGGATGAATTTCTTAACTACTTATTCTAAACGAATTTTGTCTGACATAGAAGAAGAATTTGCTTTGTGATATTGTGGATCAATAAAGTTATTCTATTTTATTATACTAGAACCTGGGAGGAAGCTGTTAGAGTGCCAGGGAACACAACCAAAGCTACAGCTCCTAATTTAACAGAGGGGGAGGAATATGAATTCCGGGTAATCGCAGTGAACAAAGGAGGCCACAGTGAGCCGAGTGAAGCTTCTGTGCCCGTCATCGCCAAACCAAGATTCTTGGCTCCATCATTCAATAAATCTCTGCTGCAAGATTTCACCATTAAGGTTGGCCAGAGATTCGGATGGAACATCCCCATCGAGGCCGCTCCTAAACCAACTGCCAAGTGGACTGTCAACGGAAAAGAGATTACTGCTGACGATCGTGTAGACTTCGCCGTTTACAATAACAAATTGTCATTCGATGTGACTTCGGCTTTGCGTTCAGACACTGGTCGCTATACTTTAACTCTGTCTAATGATCTTGGTAGCTTCACAGCTTCTGCGCAAGTTACTGTATTAGACAAACCTGGACCACCTCAACCGCCTTTAGATGTGAGCTGTGTGACTAAGGAGAGCGCCAGGATTGCTTGGAAACCACCCCTCGATGATGGTGGTTCGCCCATATTACATTACGTCATTGAGAAAATGGACGTTTCACGAGGCACTTGGTCAGACGCCGGTATGTCAACGATTCCTTCCCACGACATCACTCGCCTCATCCACAAGAAGGAATATTATTTCCGCGTCAAGGCTGTTAATGCGGTGGGTGAATCTGAGCCTTTAGAAACAACAAGGAGCATCATTGCGAAGAACGAATTTGGTAAATTTCTTTTGTTGTCAGTTATATGTTCATGGGTAATGTACCCTCTTTTAGATGAACCTAGTGCTCCAGGAAAACCAGCCGTCACCGACTGGGATAAAGACCATGTGGACCTAGAATGGACTCCTCCCAAAAACGATGGAGGTTCTCCCATTACCGGATACATTGTACAAAAGAAAGAGAAAGGCAGCCCCTACTGGACGAATGCCGTGCATGTACCTGCTAGAAAGACCACTTGCACGGTTCCTGACCTAACTGAAGGTCAAGATTACGAATTCAGAGTAATCGCAACTAATACTGCAGGGCAGAGTGAACCTTCGGAGCCATCCGATGTTGTCACCGCTAAAGCACGATTCTGTAAGACTTATTCATTTACATCTCAAGTCTTCAGCGTGAAGTTAAAACTTGAGTGTGACTAGTATGATCCTAAAGTGACTATTCTAAATTTGGTTGCAGTGGCTCCCAAGATCAAAACACCTCTTAATGACATTCGAATCAAGGCTGGACTGATTCTACATATTGACATCGATTTTATTGGAGAGCCATGCCCAGAGGCTACTTGGACTGTTGGAAGCAAGCCTTTGGCTGCAGACGAACGTAGTACTGTTACATCTATTGGATACCACACTGTTATTCATACAGTTAACGCTAAGCGTTCAGATAGTGGATTATACCACCTATTGATTCAGAATAATTCTGGTATTGACGAAGGCTCATTCCAAGTTACTGTTCTTGGTAACTACTTAAAAAAAGGCTGTAAATGGATTTTGTGATTCTAGTGATTACTTTCAGATCGCCCCGGTCCTCCAGAAGGTCCTCTGGAATATGAGGAAGTTACTGCCCAAAGCGTAACACTCTCTTGGAAACCTCCTAAAGACAATGGAGGCAGTGAAATCACGTAAGTCACCGTTTTTTTTTCAGATTTAAGCTGTAGGTATAAAAATTTCTCGCAGTGGTTTTGTGATCGAAAAACGCGATTTGACCCACGGTGGAGGATGGGTACCAGCTGTTAACTACGTGAACCCCAAATACAATCACGCAGTGGTGCCAAGGCTTCTCGAAGGAACCAAATACGAATTTAGAGTATTTGCTGAGAACTTGCAAGGCCGCTCTGATCCGTTGAATACAGAGAAACCTGTTGTTGCTAAAAATCAATACGGTACGTGATTGCTTAGATTTGAGTCGCATCTAGACTAAAAAACTGATATTATGTTTTGCAAATCATGAGTCGTTTTCTTTTCAGACGTTCCCGGAAAACCGGGTAAACCCGAACTTGTCGACAGCGACAAAGACCATATTAAAATCAAATGGTCTGCGCCTATTAGCAATGGCGGTTCCCCCATTGTTGGTTATGACGTGGAGCGCCGCGATCGCGCTACTGGTCGATGGGTCAAATTAAATAAAGAACCCGTAAGGGGCCAAGACTACTACGATGACAGAGTCCAAGAAGGGCACGCGTACGAATACCGTGTGTCCGCAGTAAATGCTGCTGGCAATGGAAAACCTAGCGAGCCCTCTAATGTCTTCATCGCCAAGCCCATGAAAGGTATAGACTTTTTACGATTATAATTACAATAACAATTATAATAATCTACAATAATACAACTTATTTCATTTTATATACACATACCGCCGGATTTGTAAACCACTATTTTCTGCTTCTTGTAGTTGGTTTTATTTTGCGCCTTTTACAGAGAAACCCAAACTGTGGCTGGATGGCATTATTGGAAGGAAGATCAAGGTGCGAGCGGGAGAGCCTATTAACATAGATATTCCTCTGTCAGGAGCCCCGGCTCCTACTGTCGATTGGATTAAGAACAAACTGCAAATTCCTGAAAGCAACAGAATATATGTGAGTAATTGAAAAACAAAATTGTAATTCAAGGCAAACGGGATGAACTGTTTTTCGGTTGTTTTCATGATACTATAAACATTTAACGAGAATATCTGTAGGGGGTGTCGATATATTAATATTCGGTGGTCGATTTTTAGGGAATTTTAAAATCGCGTTTTTTTGGCCATTTAAAAAAAACCTTTTTTGAGGTTAAATCTCAACTTTGACCGCCTGTTACTTGACAAAGCCTCGACCGATTAGAGTGAATCCAATGAATGTTTTTCCGCTTTCCGTAGGTGCATATTTTCGGAGATAGACCCCTTCGGATGTCGATTTTTAAGCCCTTTAGAATCGAGTTTTTGAATCATTCTTAGAAAAACCTTTTTAGAGGTTAATTTCGATCTTTAGAGATTAATTTCATTCGAATAACCATTCCGGATATATTGCTGAGTCATGAAAATGACCGAAAAAAAAACTATGATTTTAACCTTTAAATACAAAACGTGAATTAATTTCCAGACTGAAACCAACAGTGAACATACACGTCTTCGCGTCGAGACTTCAAACCGGGCTGACGCAGGAACATACACCGTGAGGGCCAAGAACGAGTTTGGAGCTGACGAAGCCGATATCGAAGTTATAGTAGTCGACAAACCCGGAATCCCCAAAGGGCCTTTGCAGTACACCTCGACCACTCAGGATACCATTTCGCTCTCCTGGAACCCTCCAGATGATGATGGCGGTGGTGATATTACCGGATACATTGTGGAAATATCTGAATTTGGAAGCGATAGCTGGCGGCCATGCCCCGGAGTATGCCCAAGACCGTCTTTTACTGCTCGCGGTCTTACTGAAGGCAAAAAATACGTGTTCCGAGTTCGTGCTGAGAACATCTACGGTGTGTCTGAACCTCTTGAAGGAAAACCTGTGGTAGCCAAGTGTCCGTTTGACCCGCCAGGTCCACCTAGTCAGCCTGAAATTCTGGGCTATACACCCAATTCTTGCTCGCTGAAGTGGAATCCACCAACATCTACTGGTGGCAAACCTATTACGGGATATATAGTGGAGAAACGCGAACGGGGAGGTGATTGGGTAAAGGTAAATAACTACCCTACGCCGAATGCTCAGTACACGGTACAGGATTTGCGTGAAGGCAATAAGTACGAGTTTAGAGTTACTGCTGTCAATGAGGCTGGTCCTGGAGAGCCAAGCAAGCCTACCGAGCCGATTATCGCTCAACACCAAAGATTCGCTCCGTCAACTCCCGAGCCACCCAAAGCTGATAGAATAACCAAGGACAGCGTGACTTTGTCATGGAGACCTCCGAAAAGCGACGGAGGCTCCAAACTTAGGGGCTACATTTTACAACAGAAACCCAAAGGATCCGATGCATGGACTGACGTTAATTCTGTTCCTATTAATGACACAGTTTATACAGTTCCTAAGCTCAAAGAAGGAGAAGAATATCAATTCCGCGTAATTGCTGTTAATGACGTAGGAAATTCTGAACCGAGTAGAGCCAGCAATCCAATTCTCATTGAAGAACAGCCCAATAAGCCCTGCATGGACTTGGGTGGAGTGCGTGATATAACTGTTCGCGCTGGAGAAGACTTCAGTATTCACGTGCCATATGTAGGTTTCCCCAAACCCACTGCCTCGTGGTTTGCCAATGATAAGATTTTGGATGAATCGGACAGCCGCGTTTTCCCACAGTTGGCGGATGATTATGCCAGCATTATTGTTAAGAACTCCAAGCGGTCAGATACCGGACAATACCGGTTGCAGTTGAAGAATCCCTCAGGTTTCGATACTGCCACTATTAATGTCAGAGTTTTGGATAGACCTGGACCACCCGAGAATCTTAGAGCCGACGAATTTGCCGGAGATGCGCTAACGCTTTACTGGCAACCTCCGAAAGACAATGGTGGAGCTGATGTAACTAATTACATTGTTGAGAAGAAAGATGCCAAATCTTCGACTTGGACTAAAGTCAGTGGCTTCGTTACCGTGCCTTTCGTGAGAATCCGAAATTTAACTTTGGGCAAAGAATACGACTTTAGAGTTATCGCAGAAAATCAATACGGTCAGTCAGACCCGGCCGTTACTTCCGAACCAATCCGAGCACGGCATCCGTTCGACGTTCCGGGCCCGCCAGGAACCCCTAGGGGTATTGACAGCAGTGAGGATTCAATCACAATCACTTGGGCTAAGCCTAGACACGATGGCGGTTCACCAATAACAGGCTACGTTGTCGAAAAACGCCTCATCACCGAAGACAAATGGACTAAGGCCTCTCACGCCCTTGTACCAGATCTAGACCTAAAGGTCATTAACTTAATAGAAAACCACGAATACGAGTTCAGAGTGGCAGCAGTGAATGCTGCTGGCCAAGGCCCCTGGAGCTCAGCCTCCGACGCCATTTGTGCAAGAGCACCACCGTCAGCCCCAAGAATTACGTCTGACCTAAGCATTCGCGATATTATCGTAATTGCAGGAGAAGAACTAAGAATTACCGTTCCATATGTGGCTACTCCAAAGCCAAAGGCCACCTGGACGATTAATGGAAATGAGGTCGGTGGGGATGACAGAATTAAAATGGAAACTAATGATATTGCATCGATTTTCTTCAACAAATGTGCAAAGCGATCAGATACTGGCAGCTACACAATCAAACTTACCAACTCTATGGGCTCTGACTCTGCTTCGTGTAGAGTACTGGTCGTAGACAGACCGCAGCCTCCTCAAGGTCCTTTGGATATATCAGACGTCACACCTGATAACTGTTCCCTGGCCTGGAGACCACCTCTCGATGATGGTGGTTCACCTATAACAAATTATATAGTAGAAAAGTTAGATCATAATGGCATCTGGGTGAAAGTAAGCAGTTTTGTGCGTAGCACACATTATGATGTCATGAGCTTGGAACCAAATAAGAAGTATAGTTTCAGAATAAGGGCCGAGAATCAATACGGCATCAGTGACCCGTTAGAGAGCACCGAACCAGTGATAGCGAAATATCCATTCACTATTCCAGAACCCCCAGGACCGCCGCGTGTAATCGACTGGGACAGCAACACCATAAACCTGATCTGGGACAAACCAGCTCACGACGGAGGCTCGCGAATTCAAGGCTACAAGCTCGAATACAGAGATGTACGTGACACTCACTGGGTGAGCGCCAGTGACTACTTGATTAAAGACAACAAGTTTGACTTGTACAACATGGTAACTGGACAAGAATACGAATTCAGAGTGAGGGCGAAGAACGCTGCAGGTTTCAGCAAACCGTCAGCCTCGTCTTCGAGGTTCAAGTTGAAGGGCAAATTCAACATCCCATCCCCACCGCGTGACCCCAAGGTGGTCAACGTCGGCAAAGGCTACGTAGACCTTACTTGGGAACCACCGAGTTCCGATGGCGGCTCTAGAATCACCGGATACCTGATCGAAAAGCGAGAAATTGGAAGCCCTATATGGAATAAGTGTAACGATTATAACGTCACGGACACGAACTACACAGTTTTAAATCTGAAAGATGGCTCTGAGTATGAGTTTAGAATATCGGCCCTCAATGCTGCAGGAAAGAGCGAACCCAGCAGCGTGACTGCTCCTGTTAAAGTGTGCGAAGTGCTGGGAGGAGAAAAACCGGAATGGCTCAGAAGGTTGCAAAACACCTCGGCTCCGCTTGGAAGGAACGTAACGTTGGAGTGTGAGGCTACAGGAAAGCCCGAACCTTCGTTCAGATGGCTGAGGAATGGAAGGGAAATCCAGATCGGTGGTAGATTTAGACCTGAGACTAAAGGAGGCACTGCTTGGCTGCATATTTCTGATCTGTTGGACGTCGATGGTGGCGACTATACATGCGAAGCCAGCAACTCACTGGGAGCTGTTACTACCACTGCACAACTTAAGATCGGAAGTAAGTACCTAATAATACTGTTTTGTATTTTGCCCACTTCACTACCCAAGTCGCATGCTGACGAAACACTAGTTTGTAACATAAGTGACGTCCCGGGTAACCAATCTGGGACATATTGGTCAGCTGACTATAAAACGACGTCTTAAAGACGTCATAGATAAGGCGTAAAAAATCGTCAGTGACATGACGCCCTATCGACGCCATTTTTGTTTCACAAATGTGGTGTTATTCTGGATCCTATTCATGTTAGTTTAGATTAGGTATCTAAAGTTCAGGGTGAATTGTAATTTTTATGAAAAAAATTCCATTTAGTAAAATAGTAAAAAAATAGGAAAAATAAGTAAATTCAGCAACAGTTAAGCGAGGAGCCATAGCACTCTGAGAGTATTCATATCCTTTGTTTTATCAGCAAAATGCGAGCATGAGAATAGACTCAGAGATGACTCGACAAATGGCTCTCCGCGTATTTAAGTTGTTTAATTGAGTTATACGGAGTTCAGTAATAGAATTTCTACATCAATCATTCAAATTTTTTCTAATATATCTATTAGTTTTAATGAAAATTAATTTCTGTTTTGGTTCTAATTAGCTCTATCATCTGTATGTGATTATACTGTACAGAGTGGTCCAATAGGGAACTTTACAATTTTTTTCTTTACCAATAATATGATTCAGTAGGGGCTAAAAAACGCTCAAAAATAAATATTAACTTGGTGAAGCCCATTTAAAGTTTCCCGCGGTGCGGAAGCATTTACGCGTACGCCACGGTTACTACGACCAGTGGTAGTGCCGTTGTTTTGCTATTTCTAAAGTTTTACAATGGAAGACAATACTCATGTAGTCCACTTTTGCTTATTTCTTTATCGTCAAAACTTCTTCTTCTTCTTCTTCTGTAGCTTATTCTGTCCACTGCTGAACAAAAGCCTCTCTCAAATGCTTCCATTTCCCCCGTTCTTGTGCAGCCAGTATCCAGTTTCCGGCTGTTCTTCTTATATCATCGCTCCAGCGGGTAGGCGGTCGTCCTCTGTTACGATATGCGTCTTGTCTTGGACGCCATTCTGCTATCTTCTTTGTCCATCGATTGTCCGTCATTCTGGCAACATGCCCCGCCCAGTTCCACTTTAAATGTAAGATAGTCTCGACAGCATCTCGTGTCTTCGTTCTAAGTCTTATAGTTGTATTTGGGACTCTGTCTCGAAGGGTGATTCCCAGCATCGATCTTTCCATCCTGCGTTGCATCACTTGTATTTTCGTAATGTTTTTTCTTGTAAGTGTTAGTGTTTCTGCACCATATGTCAGCACGGGAAGGACGCATTGGTTGAACACCTTTCTCTTCAAGCATATTGGGAGATTGGACCGAAACACTGATTTTAGTTTTCCAAATGCTGCCCAAGTCAGACCTATTCTACGCTGGATTTCGCGTGTTTGATTGTCCCGTTCGATACTGATTTCATGTCCTAGGTATTTGTATGAATATGTCTGTTCTATATTTATGTTGTTAATTTTTAGAGAATTGTTTAGAACAAGGTTTGTCATATATTGTGTCTTTGACAGATTTATTTCAAGGCCTACCTTTTCTGCGGCTGTTTGTAAGTCTTGTAACATTGTTTGTGCCTTAGCCGTGTCGTCTGTTATTAGGACGATGTCGTCGGCGAAGCAAAGATGGCTTAGATTTTCTCCATCGATGTTAATTCCCATGTTGTTCCATCTTATTTTGTTTAGCACACTTTGCAGCAGAGTAACGAATAATTTAGGAGAAAGCGCGTCACCCTGTCTCAGGCCCCTTTCAATTTTGAACTTGTTGGTATGTTGATTGTTGTTTATCTTCACGTATGCTGTGGATGTAGTATATATGTATTTAATAGCTGAGGAGTAACGGTAGTCAATTCGGCATTCTGCAAGTGCTTCTAGCAGTTTCTGGTGGTCCACTGTATCAAAGGCCTTTTTGAAGTCTATAAAAATCAGCATAAGCGGTTTGTTGTACTCTATACACTTCTCAATTATTAGTTTCATTGTGGGCAAGTGATCGTTGGTACCGTATTTTGTTCTAAAACCCGCTTGCTCTCTTGAAAGAAAGAACTCTAGTTTGTTTGTTAGACGTGTTGTTATAATCTTTGTGTAGAGCTTATAGATGTGACTTAGAAGACTTATTGGCCGGTAGTTTTCAAGGTTCGTGTTATCTCCTTTCTTGTGTATGATGATGATCGTCAAAACTACCCTTTTTAATAAACCGAGTTTGAAGCTAAACTCGCGTGATTTATCGGTGCAAGTCCTTTTCTTTAGTTCTATACAGGATGTTACTTTTAATAATGATAGGTCGTAATTTCAAGAGTTCCTTTCTGAACTAAACTCAAATAGAAAAGTTCATATAGGTAAATTTGTATACTAGAAAATCTGGTTTTCACGATACAGGGAGTCAAGATAAAAAATATAGTTTTTTTTATTAATATCTCAAGATTCTTCTGCCGACTTCGTTGAAATTTGATCTTTTGTTCACACCAATAAAGCGCTAAAGTGGCACTAACTAGATAATAATTGGTAGTGCCACTGGCCTTCCGGTGGCCAGTCTTATAGCGTTTTCTTTTGGTAAATATCGTTTCATATGAGGGTTGCACTAGTTATCCACCAGTTCTACTATCATGAAAAACTGGTGCAGTCTCAATTGAACACGAACGTAATCGGTGCGGCACGAGCTTGAAGAGGTCGTGCCAAAAAGTTGGCACTCAGTTCAAAACTGGCCCAACCAGTTATCCTATAGAACACACAAATATGCACTCGTTCTACCTAAAGAACATACGATTCGCAACATTGCAACACTAGTGCTGCCCGGTTTTACCAAAAGAAAACGCTATTAGTTATAATATTGACACAAAGATGTACGCCACTGACTTTTTAAAAAGTTTTGTATTTTTTGTGGATTAAGCGGCTAAAAATAAAACTTTTATATCTTGTTATTATTTCGTATCTCACTTTGTTTTCGAGGAACAAACGAGAAACTACTGTATTGCATATCAAAAAAAATAAAATAAAATAAAAGCTTAAATTAAGTTACCCTAACACCCTCTATATCTTGAAAACCAGACGTTCTAGAGGGCAAATAATGATATGAACTTTTCTATTTGATGAACACCCTGTATATAATAAAACTTACGTAAGTACTTACTTACTTATTTGTTTTAACACCACGAACTTCTCCAATAGAAAAACTTTCACTGTTTGTTATAAAATTGGCTACCATAAACACACCAACTTTCGGTAGATTGTCCGGTTGGCCTCTGGAATATCCCTCTTCCGTCATCACCACTTAGCACGTATCTAAATAATAACTCAACTAATAGGTACTAAGTAATTATTAATAGTTGTTATCAAATTTAAATAAGAATAATTTTTATATTATTCTCAATGTCTGTCTTCTTGCAAATCAAATAAAGGGTTACGTCGCGTATAAGGAATAATACATTATATCAGGACGCTTATTGTTAAGGAAGAAGTTAAAGTGAAAATGAGAATTTTTACAACCTTGATTGGTCAAAAAATTCTATTGACGAATTCCATTCCATCGTCAGTTGGTCGAAAATTTGAAACTTTTTCCCTTTGCCCCGTGTATAGTCGTTTTGAGGAAGATATTCATCTAGCCACCCATGACATTGTAAACGCACCTTTTAAAAACGATTGAAAAGTTACTAGATCGGGATTGGTGGCATTTATCGGGTTTTAACCTCAAATTTTTTAATTTTCAAACATAACTACTTTATTTCTTAAATTTTGCTCAAATCCAATTATTATTCTGCCTTTGAAATTTTGGAAAAGTAAACTGGCTTAATAAGCGACTAACTATCACCCAGAACTATTAACAAAATTCATCGCATGACCCAGAAAACTCATCTGCGACCTCCAACTTCTGCAAAATAGGATACCAGAGTAGAGCTACAAATATAAAAATTGAGACATGAAAACCACATTCAAGCAGTTATTGATGACTGATTATTACCAGCTAAAGCGAGCGTGAAATTAGTATGGATATGAAGAACTGAACTGGAAGATTTCCAAAAGTTCCAAATATACTCATCCAGAAATTACCTTAGTGTCCAGATGCCCTGGGAATAGACCATACATTTAACTATGCTTATGCCTATGGCTTACATAATATTATATAGTCTACCACTTTCCAAGCTTAAAATTGAATGCAAATTGCAGTCAAGTAAAAATTGTTCCAAACGGCAAAAGCATCTGAGAAAAGATTGTTTTCTACCAGACTGGGCCATTGCCATAAGATTTGGATTGTGTGATGATCCATGGTGAAAGTCCCAGTGGCCTTTTCATATAGGTACATATATGCCATATGCCATCTATAATTATGATCACTTTGGATCTTGAGTTAATATTAGTGAAGATTACCTCCCATGATAAAGAAGAATATTTTGATAAACTTACTGTTATATCATTTCAGTTGTCATTTGGGTAAAGTTTCTTTGTTGGATCAAAGTTGACCCTTTCAGTTGTATGTGTAGGTATTTAGAGAAGTGTATTTTTGTTTTGTTAAATATATATGATTTTACATTATAAATTACTTACACTAAAAGAAGTCTTGCCTAATTGAGCATTTAATTTCTTAAACTACTTACCTAAATATCAAGAAACTAAAACATTTGTATGGTGATTTAGTAATTGTCTGATTTAATATTGCTGCCAACATGCTAGAGAACCATTGCAGAACCTTTAAAAAATCATTTTGGCCAACTCACTAGCAAATATTACAAATCGAAATGAAGCAAATATTACAAATTGAAACATCTTGACATGGTTGTAGAACCACTCTGGACAAGCTCATTCTGGAATAGAACCAACTTATTTTCAACTATAGAGAGCTACAGTTCTTTTAAACTAAACGGCTTAATCAGGGGCCAGTTCTTATAAACTCAGTTGAAAATGTTTCGACTTATAATGCAAGAATTTGAAGTAACTTTTAGAAACAAGTAAAGGCTATTTATTAGTTTTAAATTAAGAACCCCTTTTGCTTATGTAGAACCTCAACTTACTATACCAGGAATACAAATGCTGTTAAAGTTGCAAGAACTTTTTATTTTATATACAAAGCAAAACAAGTATAATGTGTTTAACATAAAACCTCATTAAGTTGGATGTGAATTGTCAGGAGACAAGAATGCTGGAGTAATAAAGTACCAGCTACTTTCATTGTTCTATCCTATTCTATGAAAACTTCGCAACCAACCTGTTCACATTTTCGAAGATATTTAAAAAATTATAACACACACATTGGTACTTTTTATTGATTACAATATAGTATAAATATTTTATATCTGACATAAGGACTTTACCTTTCACTATAGGATATCTACCATAACATGATTTTGGAAATGTATAGGGCAGGGGCGTTATTCCATAGGAAAGAGTGAGAGTGAAAGTGAGAATTTTGACAATCTTGATTGGTTAAAAAATTCTGTTGGCAAATTTCATTGCCCAGCAATTCTCACTTTTACTTTCACTCTTTCCTATAGAATAAGTGTCCAGGTCAAGGTCATCTAGTTGCTTGTATACATTTTTTTCTCAATGTGGGCTCTGGGACATATCTTGGGCTTAAAAGATGCACTTGAGAGTTTGTGATTTGGATACAAACTTTCGAGCTAACTTGTATATTTTTTTTTGGAATTTTGAGTGAAATGAGTTATGAGAAAGAACCATGAAATGACATAAAATAAAAGGTTTCTGCTTGGTTTCTGTTAAAATCTCAAGTATAATTAAAAATTATATTTGCAGATGAACATTCACTTCAAATTCACACTAAGGGTCTTTGTGGTAATACATTATACAAAATACCTGAAATGTATGGTGGTTCAAATATTAGAACCTAGGATGTAAACTTTAAATGGCCCCTTTTGAGGCCCCATCCTTAGCAATCACATTAGCAAAAAATTAATATACCTAATATGATATACCGGAGTATAATAATATATAAACACTTATGTGTTATTTTGACAAATGTTATATGCATCCTTCGGAGAGATTTACACTTACATAATTAGCACTCTGTATAACTGAGATCACAACGGTCACCCTCAAATTGGATCCCACACAATCACTTAACCAGAACATTTAAATTTATAAACAGAAACACACACAGGTTTTGTTCAGGTTAGTCTGTCCATCCTTCCTTTGGCATATTCATGGATAATTGAGATGGTCAAACAATCATTCTTCATTTATCTTGGATAATGCAAAATCATTCAGTAGCACCTTGAAGATGTGACTTGAATACTGGACACTGGGCAATTCTTTTTTTCTTTGGATTTATTATTGTCTGCAAGTGGCATTTTCCATTTCGCAAGCATCAAGCACTTTGCTTACAATCTTCATACAAAGTCAAAAAACAGTCAATGCATGCAGCTGCAGCTCTGCTACTGGAGTTAAGGTTAAGGAAATTGTTAAAAAATAGCTTCGTTCTCCAAGGGATCAAATCCGTGGTAGTGTGGTAGGTCGTAGGTTTATTTCACTTTCTGCTTTCACTATATGAGTTGTTGAGTAGAAAAGTAGTACTATAAAGGACTGTTTGACGATGATAGATGGTCTGGTTATTTGAAAATTACTCACGAAAATTGGAATAAGATAAAAAGAAATTGAGAATTCATTCACAATAATTACAAGGATCTTCCTACTCCCAAATAATCGACGGACTTAATATTATGCTCTCTTTCTCAAAATATGTGCGGAAAACCAGGATAGAACATATGCGTCATGCCATTTCTTAAATTTTGACGGAATGTCATAGGTACCAATACAAAATAAGAATTTCCCCAAATATCAGTTGAAAAATTTATGGAAGAAGGGCTGCCACTACAAAACCGATATTTCCATTGCTGGCTAGATGAATATCTTCCCGAACACGACTATATTAATATATAATGTATTATTCCTTATACTGTGGTAGTGTATACATTTTTGCCCATATCGAATCCATATTATTCGAGATTTATTTGAAAGCGGAGCGGGTGCCGTGTCGTCCACGCGTCGCGTCGTTCAAGGATCCTACTATATGACGTCACGGCCAATAGTCACGCGTTTTTTTTCCGAGACGGATAATTTGAATTTAGCCGCATCTTTGATTGTACATTGCGGCCGTTTGGGGCAGTAAAATTAATCTATTTCGCTGATATGTGTTTTAATATAACATATTCTTGGGATATAGAGTATTTTTTCCTGTTTAAATTTTTTGTCAAGTTCCCTATTATGTACTACGACATATTAAGGTACAACTTCCATAAGACATCGCTCTCATGCACGAATCCGAATTTGCAAAACGAGGTGTATAGTAACGAAACATGTAATTTTTTTGTTTCAGATCCGCCTAGAATCGAGAGACTTCCTGGTGATCTATACCTGGCTGAAGGCGACAACACTAAAATTAAGATCTATTATTCCGGTGACCAACCCCTGGACGTCAGTCTCACCAAAGATGGCCAGGCTATTGAAGATGGATCGCACATTAGATTCACAGTATTCGACGACTACATTATAATCTTTATCAAAGACATTAAGAAATCCGATGCTGGCAGCTATAACCTGACTGTTAAAAACGACAGCGGAAGTGCTTCTGGTAGCTTCCCAGTTTACATTACCGGCCTGCCTGGCCCACCGAACGGACCCCTGGAAACCACTGATATTACCAAACACACTTGTACATTGAACTGGAAGCCTCCAAGCTACGACGGAGGATTGCGAGTTACTCACTATGTAGTAGAGCGCAAAGACATCAGCGGCACCCACTGGATAACCGTGTCTAGTTCTTGTAGAGACACAACATTTACAGTACAGGGATTGACTGAGGGCCAAGAATATTTATTCAGAGTAATGGCTGTAAACGACAATGGAATGGGACCACCATTAGAAGGTGTGAATCCAGTGAGGGCCAAAGCTCCATTCGATCCTCCTTCACCGCCAGGAATACCAGTAGTCACCCAAGTAGGAGGTGACTTCGTTAACCTTGAATGGACAAAGCCCGAAAATGACGGAGGAGCCCGTGTTCAAGGTTACTGGATTGACAAACGCGAAGTTGGCCAACTGGCTTGGCAACGTGTAAACGCCGCCATTTGCCTTCCAACTCAGATAAATATTTCGAATCTTATCGAGGGGCGTCAATACGAATTCAGGGTGTTCGCTCAGAATATTGCAGGCCTCTCTGAACCCTCATCAGCTTCTAGTTCCGTCACTATTAAAGATCCAAAAGCTCCTACTCCACCGGAAATCATCAAACCTCTTAAGAATGCCCAGAGTATTCAGAACCACAATGCTAAGTTTGAGTGCACTATTACCGGAGTTCCTGCTCCTACCATCACTTGGTACAAGGGAGCCCGAGAAATTACTAATGGCTCGAGGTACCACATCTACAGTGAGGGCGATGTACACCACCTGGTTATTCATGATGTGTTCGGAGAAGATGCCGACGAATACGTGTGCAGGGCCTCCAATAAGGCTGGAGTGAAATCTACGAGAGCTGAGTTATTAATAATGAGTAAGTATAAACTGAGTTTGTCACTTATTTCCAGGATTGGTCATAAAATCATTGTTCATTTACTTTTCTCAACGTGAGTAATAAAATAAAATTTTCTCTTTTAGCTGCACCTAAACTGAACATTCCTCCACGATTCCGTGATAGCGCCTATTTCGATAAGGGTGAGAATGTCATTATCAAAATTCCGTTCACTGGTTTCCCCAAACCGAAAATTACGTGGGTCCGAGAGGGCGAAGTGATCGAATCAGGTGGACATTACCACGTTGAAGTAAAGGACCGACACGCCATTTTGACTATCAGAGATGCCAGTAAACTAGACAGCGGCCCATACAGGATTACCGCAGAAAACGAACTTGGACAGGACACTGCGATAATTAAAATTCAAATCGCTGACCGTCCAGATCCTCCAAGGTTCCCGGCCATTGACAACATTGGTACGGACTCCCTTGCTTTGTCGTGGAAAGCGCCCGTTTGGGATGGCGGCAGCAATATCACCAACTACATGGTTGAAAGACGGGAGCATCCTCTATCAACATGGATTAGAGTAGGAAATACCAGACTTACCACAATGGCAGTGGATGGTTTGACCCCTGGTCACCAATACGAATTCAGAATTTACGCCGAGAATATATATGGAAGATCAGACCCATCTGAAGTGAGCACGTTAGTGAGTATGAAGGACACCGCCAAGAAGAAGGAACAGAAGAGGAAGTATGAGGTCGACGAGACTGGTAAAAAGATACGAGAGTCTCATAAGGAACCCGTCAAAGACTATGACAACTACGTGTTCGATATTTATTCCAAATTCGTCCCGCAGCCTGTTGAAATCAAAACAAGAAGTGTATATGACGATTACGATATCCTGGAGGAAATTGGCACTGGAGCCTTTGGAGTAGTCCATCGTTGTCGCGAAAGGAAAACCGGAAACATATTCGCTGCCAAATTCATTCCAGTGTCCCATGCAATGGAAAAGGAGTTGATCCGCAAAGAGATTGACATTATGAACCAACTTCATCACCCCAAACTAATCAATTTGCATGACGCTTTCGAAGATGACGACGAAATGGTGCTAATCTATGAATTCCTCTCCGGTGGCGAGCTGTTCGAACGCATCACCGCCGATGGCTACAACATGTCTGAAGCCGAAGTAATCAACTACATGAGGCAGATCTGTGAAGGCATCAAGCACATGCACGAGAAGAACATCATCCATTTGGATATCAAACCTGAAAACATTATGTGCCAGACGAAGAAAGGCACCAACATTAAGCTGATTGACTTTGGCTTGGCAACTAAACTGGATCCTAACGAAGTAGTAAAGATTTCCACTGGCACTGCAGAGTTTGCAGCTCCAGAAATTGTGGAACGTGAACCTGTAGGGTTCTATACAGACATGTGGGCCGTAGGAGTGTTGGCTTATGTGCTGCTCAGCGGGCTGTCACCTTTTGCCGGTGAAAATGACATTGAAACCTTAAAGAATGTTAAGGCCTGTGACTGGGACTTCGATGAAGAAGCTTTCGGAATTGTTTCAGAAGAAGGCAAGGACTTCATTAGACGGTTGTTGATTAAAAATAAAGAGTAAGTATTTTTTTGTGTGTGATGTAACTCGAGTAACGATAAAAAAATCTAACAATATTACTTTCTTTACATTCCTGCAAACGTCGATGTAACGATTAAGGCCCGGTTTATCTGACTTCTGAGTTGTAGAAGAAGAACTTATCTTAATTTTTGCTCATGTAAACAAAACATATATGGCAATTTTTTTTATATGGGTTGTATAAAAAGGGTAAACAATATAAAAGAACTACAAAATAACAAGGCGCTAGTGCTTGTAATTTATGTTGGATTTATGGGCTATACCCGCTAGCTAGCCTCAAGCCGGTGAGTTGTCCTTGGGAAGTAACAAAATATTGATTGACTCGATACGTGTCAAAATTTTAAGTTTTGGTTATTACTTATTATCACGTCACAGATGACTTCTTATTTGTCTTAAATAGAAACGTTGAATTTCCCAAAAAAAAAACACTAATATTGCTTTTTTGAGCATTTTAAGACTTTTTACAGCGTTTTCTACTGATTTTAGTTCCAAGCGATGAATTTCTTGAGTTTGCACTAATTCATGTTTTATAGGAAGCGAATGACTGCCCAAGAATGTTTGCTGCATCCTTGGTTGGTGGGAGACCACAGCGACAGAAACAAGACTATAGACCAATCGAGGTACCTCAGCCTGCGCGACAAAATTCGCGCCAAGTACGACGCATGGGACTCTTTCGCTCTTCCTATTGGTCGTCTGTCGGAGTACTCCTCTTTGCGCAAGTTGCTTATTGACAAATACAAAATTCATGACACATATTTCGGTAAGGACACCATACCCTTTTTTTATATATATAGAGTTTTTTTATATAAAATTGTTAATTTTAAACAGACCGAAGACAGGCGGCTCCAAGATTCGTTATCAAGCCGCAAAGTGCTTTCTGCTACGAAGGACAAAGTGTTAAGTTTTACTGCAGAGTTATCGGTGTGGCCACACCCACCGTCACTTGGTACCACAATAACGTTGAGCTGCGCCAAAGCGTAAAGTTCATGAAGCGATACGCAGGCGACGATTACTACTTTATCATCAACAGAGCCAAATTGCAGGATCGTGGAGAATACATTATCAGAGCAGAGAATCATTATGGAGCCAGGGAGGAGGTTGTATTCCTTAATGTGCAACGTAAGTTTGGATTTCTTAACATTGTTATCAGTTGTTACTTAGTGCTATTTCAAAGAGAAAATATTTGTTTTAGCGCTGCCCACAGTGGTTCCAGAATACAAGCCCGAAGCTCCTCAAATAAGAAGGCGAGAACCCTTGCCCTACACATTCTGGCAGGAAGAACAAGAATGCGCTCCCAGTTTCACTTTCCTGCTCAGACCTCGTGTCATGCAGGAACGCGATACCTGCAAATTGTTGTGCTGTCTCAGTGGCAAGCCATTCCCAACGGTGAAATGGTACAAAGACAAACGGGAACTCAGCAAATACGAATATTCGATGTCACATTCTGATGGAGTTATCACAATGGAAATCTCCGGGTGTAGGCCGTCAGATTCTGGAAAATACACTTGCATTGCTACTAATAAACACGGACAAGACGAAACCTCGTGCGTTGTGATTGTTGAAGGGGTGACCAGCACCGAAGAACAGACGAGAATGGCTGAGAAAATATTGCATTCAGGCGATAGGAAATATATAGAGAACCCCATTAAACCAGCGCCAATTCCAGTTACTATTAAGAAACAGGTGACTAAGCCTGCCCCACTTCAACCCAAATCGGCCAATGCCAGCACCAACAGTTTGGCCCATTCGTCATCTTCTTTGAGTGTGGGAGACGGTGATAAACGATCGCCGAGGAAATACGGACGACTGGATTCCACAGGCAGCCCCAACAGGTCTAGGAGCGCCACCAAAGAGCTTGCTCGTAAGTTTTAGTGTTCCAAGCCTTCGCCTTTCTATTTATTTGTATTTTTTTAGCAAAATAATTTGATGCAATAAATCCATCAACACTCACAAGTTTTTACGCCTAAATTAGCCCTTTGCATCGCTTATTAGCCCATCGCGCAACATCCTGGCCTCTAGCAAGTCTACGCTCGCGCATGCTCATTTACTGTTTGCCATGTGTGTTGGTCTCGTTTAACATTCCATTACCATTTCGTTCATTTGTTCTGGACCGATTCCACAAATTGGGAAATTAATTTATTTTGTGTCTCCTCCATCAGTTCCTCCAGATTCGACAATGGGTCCCCCACAATTCACGAAGGGACTTAATGATTTGACAGTAAATGATGGCGACAGTTTGACTTTAACCGCTCACGTACAGGGCGTCCCTGAACCACAAGTTGTCTGGACCAAAGACGGAAAACCGCTGAGTTCGTCCGAAGTAATTGATCTCAAGTATAAGAATGGAATCGCCAAGTTGCGTATAAACGAAGTTTACCCTGAAGATGAGGGCGAGTACGTTTGCAAGGCTACTAATTCGATGGGAGCGGCTGAGACCAAATGCAAACTTAGTATTAAAAGTAAGTGTCACTTTGATTCTGTTTAGTGTGCATAACTAACGACGTTCAACGCACTTTACAATATTAACAAACAGGGGTATTCTTGACCCAAATAGCACATGGACATCCAAAGTACATAAGTTTTGGATATGTAGACCTCCAATGGGTATATAGTTATGACCCAGGTAACCAATTTGATGTATAGGACGTCGAAAAGGCGTCTTATTTAGTTTAGTCATATTCGTCAGTTTATTAAAAAAGACGTTTTAAGGGTATCTTAAATACGATATCCAAATATCGTCAGTAACGTGACGTCGAACGTCCCTAACGTCGAAAAGACGTCTTATTTAAGTCCAGTTTTTTAGGTTTTTAAGTCCAAAAAAGACGTCCTAGGGACGTCTTACATATGTCAGTATCGTTCGAAACTCTTTCCATGCGCATAGGTTCACAGATCGCTTCGGTTTTCCTATTAGAACTGAATTTAAAATATCGACATTTTTTTACGTTGAATTACCGTAATATAGATGCAGAATCATTAATATGACTATTTGTCAACGATTAATAAACGTGTTCGTTAGTCATGTGGTTACCTGAGGAGACGTGGATGTATAACGTTACTAACCTTTAAATGAATCGTGCTGCTTATAACTCAGTGTGGCTTGTTCTTGGTGTTGTCTAACCTGGAGTTACCGTAAGTGTTCCGTATTAACCCTTTAACATTTTTTTTATGTTCTAAATGGACACATTCAGTAGTTAGTGCCAATAGTGACACATAGTGCCAACTTGCTTGCGTGAAGTTAGCCATAAAGATTTGAAGTATTGTAGAATCACCCACGAACGAGTAAAATAGTAGGCTGTAGTTCAGACAATGATGAAAGTAATTTATATATCAGTTTTACCTCGAATGGTGAAACATTCTATAGGATCGGTAGTACCCTAATCGAGCATTACCAATTTAACACCGATACTAATGATTGATATATAAATTATTTTCATAATTGTATGAACTATAGCCTATAACTTATCTAAACCATGGGTGATTATACGATAAACTTTTCAAAGTTTATGGCCGTATGTTCTTCACGCAAACTACCAACTTGACAGCTAAATGTATTTACTAATATATAAACATTATTAACCCAAAACTACTTATATTTAATTTAATGACGTTTTTTAGTATCGTCCAATCAAACAAACGGCAAGAAGAAAACTGAAGATAAACCGCCAACGATAGTAAGCCATTTAGAATCAGCATTTGTAAAAGACGCGGAACCAGTGACGATTTCCTGTCGCATAATCGGAGCCGATAAATTCGACGTAATTTGGCTGCACAACAACAAGGAAATTAAACCCAGCAAAGACTTCCAATACATCAACGAAGCCAACATCTACAAGCTTATCATTGCCGAAATTTATCCCGAAGATTCGGGGGTGTACACTTGCGAGGCGTTCAATGACGCCGGCGAGAGCTTCAGCAGTTGTACGATAAACGTCATGGTTCCCGGGGAACAGCCCAAGAGTCCTGTTTTCAAAACATTCCCGATTTCCGCCACTGTATCGGAGAACGAAGTAGCTACGTTCGTCGCTGAGACTGAGGAAGAACCGTTGCAAATTAGCTGGCTGAAAGACGGCAAACAGATCAAAGAAAGCAGCGCCAAATACAAGTTTACCGCGGACGGAAAACGGTACACTTTGCAGATTGTGTCATGTGACTCGAACGATATCGGCCAATATCAAGCCAAAGCCATCGGCAAGAAGGGAGAAACTTTTGCCGCGTTCTCCCTAAACGTTGTTCCAGCTGGTCAGCTCTAAGCTCTGACTAACACATACGCTAGCCAATTAACGAACGACTTGCTCCATTTATTATTTATTATTATTTGTATAAATAATGTTTATTTGTAAGAATTTTGTATCCGATGAGCTGCCCTGGAAAGATTAACTCACCGAAGACACCTACTTGCCGCTACCTTAGCATCCTCAATCCGACCATCTTCAACCGTAAGGCGGCCGCAAAAACGGTCTTCTGCGAGTTATTCTTTCCGCTGTTTCCGGGCAGGCACCTAAACGCACTTTATTGTTGTTTCCGAACCAGGAGCAGAAAATATCGATTCTTTTTTTGTTTAAAATGTATGAGAAGAAATTATTTATTTCAGTGTGAAAGTGCTTAAGCCATCTTTTCATTACGCCATCATTGTTCAGTATTTAAGTTTCATTACATAAAAAAAGCGTTATTGCTTATGCAAAGCCATACCAGAAATTGTATCATATTATGTAAAATATAAATCTATAATTTTTAATTTTGTTTTTGTTTATTACCACACTACCCAAGCAGCAAGATGATGTCACAGTCACGTCATTCATAGGTTCTTTTGGGTTTAAGACGTCACCTGACTGAGAAGTGACGCTAATTATTAGTAAACATTGCACTTATGAAATTCATTTGTCAATTTAAGTATTTCGTGAATTACCTCTATGTCGCCGTGACGCATTTTAGTTGTCTCCTTTAGCCGAATTCGATAATTTCATCCGAACGCTCCGGACACAGACCAAAATCTTAACAGTCTAGAGTGAGATAGACCGATATCCCGAGCGCTTGGGAGTAATTACCGAACTCAACTATAATGTCAAATGTCAAAACTTCGTGAACGACACTGACGGATCCAGAGCGCTTTGTTTGAAAGTAGCCTCGTCCTTTGTTTTCTTGATAGGAGTGTAGGGATGGGAATAGTCTCAGACCACCCGATCACGCTTTACAAAGATAAATTAATAGATCACCCTTGAAATGGTTCGATTTTTATATCCGAACGCAGTGAGCAACTGACTCGATTTTGTTTGTATATAATTGGTATTTTTTTGGTTTCGAGGCTTATAAATTTTAAACTATTAATTTAACGGGATTTTACAATATTGCGCGTAGGTACAGAAATGAACGGGCTTTCTAAAAATTTGGTCGGTTCGGTGAAATGTACGTGGAAGGGGGGGGGGGGGGGGGCTGAGCAGTGGCGTGGCGTAACAAAGTCAAAAAGATGATAAATTTTGAAGTCTAATTCCGGTAAGTTTTAAAGAAAACTCTAGGAAAATTTGCAAAATTGGGACGGTTTAAAAAAAAATTGTAATGGTCAATTTCTTAGCCTTCTAGACCCCCTTAGTTAGAAGACTGACCCAATGATCGTAGTACCAGGTGAAAGGGTATATCCTTGGGCACTTTTAGTCCTATCCCCCCCAAAGATGTCTCTTTAATACTCATAATGAGTAAAAAATATCCGAAAACAGTTAAGAAAAAGTGTCCAAAATAGTATAGTAGTACTATCTAAAGTGTTTTCCGGGCTATAAGGCCGTGGTCCAATGGAATTGCTTCCTGACGTTTCGTCTACTACTGCGGCAGACATTATCAAAGGCGATGAGGCAGTGGGCGAAGTGATCTCCCTTGCTTCCCGACGATGACTGTTTGACGACGCTGACGAAATTTTCGAGGTCAGGGCGTTGGCTACAGCAAGGAAGAGGCCAAGGTGCTGGTTTCGATATGTGGACGACACCTTTGTTATTTGGAGCCATGGAAAGAGCGAGCTTCAAAACTTCCTCTTACACCTAAACTCTATCAACCCGAAGATCCAATTCACTATGGAGATAGAAAAGGAAGGACGCCTACCGTTTTTGGATGTTTTGGTGGCAAGGAGGCCGAATGGAAAGCTTGCACATACCGTGTATAGGAAACCAACACACACTGACCGATACCTCAACAACGGATCAAACCATCATCCAAGACAAAAAAGGGGAGTTATAAAAACTCTGTCTGTGAGAGCCAAGAGAATTTGTGAGCGAGCTGAATTGGAACGAGAAATGAAGCATCTGGAGAGAGCCTTTGGTTGGAATGGTTACAGCAAGCAGGAGTTTGATAGAGCCGTGCGCCCAAGGAATGTACAGCGACAGGAAGCAACAACGGGAGATGATGTAGAAAAGCGCGGTTGGGCTACTTTACCATACATCCACAAAGTGACGGACAGGATCGGCAGGCTACTGGAAAAGCACAAGGTTAAGACTGTCTTTAAACCCACTCGTACAATTCAACAGAGCTTGAGATGGGCTAAAGACCGCAGAGATCCCCTATCAGCACCCGGAGTGTATAGAGTTCCATGCAGCTGTGGCTCTGTATACATTGGCACCACAAAGCGCAGTGTCAACACGAGGATCACAGAACACAAAAGGAGTTGCAGGCTGGGACAAACGCAAAAGTCAGCAGTAGCAGAGCACGCTCTCTCTGAAGGTCACAACATCCTTTTTAATGAAGTGGATATCCTACATCAATCACAGCGCTATTATCCGAGACTAACGAGGGAAGCCATTGAGATCTTCAAACACGAAAACAATTTTAACAGGAAGGAGGAAATTACGTTTCTAAATGCAGACTGGAAGCGAGTTCTGCGACACGCGTCGAGCGCGTCGAAGCCCCGCGCCGCCGCCCCCACCCCGGCCCCACCACTGCATCGCGACAGCGGCGGTACGAATGCCACGGAGCGTGCTACAGTCGAATCAGTCATCGTCGGGAAGCAAGGGAGATCACTTCGCCCACTGCCTCATCGCCTTTGATAATGTCTGCCGCAGTAGTAGAC
>OX638307.1:29585071-29607947 GCA_951812265.1 Taphrorychus bicolor
ATCGCCTTTGATAATGTCTGCCGCAGTAGTAGACGAAACGTCAGGAAGCAATTCCATTGGACCACGGGCCTTATAGCCCGGAAAACACTTTAGATAGTATTATGACCGGCCGTGAAAGCCTTCACAGTATAGTAGTATTTTGCAATTTTTACGAAAACTATATCTTCCGTTGCTTATGGGTAACTAGAAGACGTGAGGGTGAAAAAAAATCAGTTGGTCTAGCTCTTATACCGGGCGAGCCAACAAAAGCTCTTTCTGTGTCACATTTTTTGCCAATTTGGGTGTACTTTTCTCACATTACACCCTGCAGATCCCACATTTTGGCGTAAAAAAATCTGAAACAGTTCAGAGATGTAATACACATAGGGCTCTCCTCCTGGCCAAAAATTGAGGTGCTACCTTTAAATTTTGACGAATTTTTAAACTTTAAATTTGAAACTACCACTTTGAGGTCTATTTGTGCAGAAACCGTGTATCCAATCAAATGGTTTTTTATCTCGGCGGATACCTTGGAATATTTTCTATTCGACACCTGGAGACCACTTTTTCGCTGGGATACCAAGAGATGCTGTTAATTGAATTTCGAAGGGAAAGATGCAGATTTTTGCAAATTTTGGCCCAAAATCCCGAATAGTTCCGAAGATCGCCACTTAAAGTATCGGAATCATTCGGAACTATGGCTCCTCCCACTGAACCTCAACTGACATCTGAGATTTTCCAAAATGTAAACATTAACTTTAAGGGCTCAGACCAAGGAAAATCGGCCGAAAAGCGTGATAAACTGTGTGGCAGGAGAAAATTTGATCATTTCTAAGGAGATTATTGGCAAAATGCCCGATCCTCGAGTCCGATTTGCTTAGATCAAAGACCTTCACCAGTTTTTCTGACCGATGTAGAGTTGCAACTCGAGTGTAAAAATGCAGACTAAAAATACCTTTACATCACTTAAATACCTACGTCACGGCCGCTATGCCGTGACATAAGCGATTAATCAGTGATATCATTGATATTTTTGACACGATTAAAGTTAGAAAGGTGAAAATTGATATGTAGCTTACAGCGGCTGCGATACAACGTTTCGTTCGTCCAATATACGGCATCGTCAGGCTTTTACATTGTCTGTTTTCCCGTCTGATATAGTTGAGTATAGATAACTGACATAGTGGACACAACTACGGTAGCTCAGTTACGTTAAAATTTAGCTAGCTAAAACATACCTGTTTTATGAACCGTTGGCCGTATCGAGATGAAAATCGAATAGTAGGTTCCCCTTATGTAATATTCGCTGAAAATGTCGCTGGAACGGTTTAAAAGTTAGAAAGCTGAAATTTGGTGGTCGTACCTTACGGGACGTTCTAGAAATTCATTTCAAAGACTGTTGGTCTTTGCTGTCCTATCCGCCATCATCAGGATATTCTCTTATATTAAAATTATTACTTCTATTACAATAATGTTGTAAAATTAATTTTTAGATTTTTGTTTGTTTACCAATAGATTTGTTTGCAACTTCTATTCGCTTTATGAAGAATGTTGCCTTCATTTCTGATTTAGATAGTTACTATAGGGTGTCCCCAAAAATTGGCAAATATACATGTTTCGAGTTAACAATTCAGAAATGGGACCATTAAAACCTATTTATTCTTCTAGGGATGAGCATAATAGTAGGGATCCGCTTGTTATCGAATAATTACTAATTTCAACGCTTAGAAAGACGTTTCGATCTATTTTTTTTTATCTCAAAGTACAAACGAAATACAATTCAAATATTGAATCAACCACACAAATAAAATCAGTCTCCTTAAATTAATCGAAAATTCCCAAGTTCTACTCCACGCTTTCATCGCTGCCTGACTCAAAATTGTTGCGATCCCCCTGTATCTGCGACCTCAACGCATTCTGTTGGCCTCCACCATTGATCTGCTCTTGGATTCCAGCTTGCTGGTTGCCTCCACGTCTGTGTTGCTCGATGTGGTCCGAATTCAATAGCCAGAAAGGTCGGTTCTCCCTCGGCCATTGGTTCAGCCTGTTGATCAAGGCCGTGTCTCCCCTAGCGTCCGTGGGTATTCTCTGGGTGGGCAACGAGGTGTCCACGCCAACCCTGTTTGCAATGCCTGCTCCATTAGCAATGCCGGGCGTATTTTGGTCATCTGGAAGCCCTCCTCCTCCAAATCGACTGGCCAGTTCTGGGTATCCTTTCGGACTTAAACCTGCGTATGTGGGACGTTGAGCCACGGAGATCGCCACCAAGGATAAAAAGATAAGGGTTAATGGAAACTGAAAATAAATATCCATTTTAGTTATTGCAGTAGGTAGGTACTTAATAAACACAACAAGTGTTGTATTTACTTTCCTTATTAAAGCTTTATTCCATGACTTATTTGACCCTATTTAGATATTAAAAGAAACAAGAGATAAGGGAACTTAATTACACACAGCACAAATATTAACTTTTGCGTAATTGTAGTACAAAAGAAATAAATTTTAGTACAAAAAAAAATTTAATATAACTTAAATGTGCACCTACCATGTTTAAATAATGCAGCTACCTTGCTACCTGAAGGTTATAAATTCACAAATAAAAGAGTAGCAACAGAGATAATCCGACCGGTACTTCTAGTCTTGACCAACACCGAAACTCGAATGATATTAAAGAATGGGGGTATTCTTACAAAGGTAGTAGGAAAGTACCGAGAAATTGTGAGACGGACTATAAATACGCCTCGTCACTGCAAGGAAAATCCAAAAGTATTGTTTTTCAATTACGAGGAATTCTCTTGATGATTTATAAACGTTGAAAGAAAAACTTCCTTAAGCTGTTTTGGTGCCTAATTAATTAAGCGGTTAACAACATTATGGTTATGACGACAGTTCATCGTTTTCGATTGGTGCCGCATTATCTGCGCTGCATATACAGATATTTAATCAGAAATTCACTTATTAAATTATTATTAATAAAAGCGCTACAATAATTATTAATTGGCATGGCCATCTTCATTTCACTGCAACGTTTCTAGATAATAACCCACATTAAGGTGGGGTAATTGGCGGTTGCGTAAGATTTAAAACCTGCATTATCATCTTCAAACCTATTCTTTTGTATTTATTTGCCATTAAATTCCGACCATAAAACTTGATTAATGTATTTTATATAAAAATACATGCGATTTTCAAGGTATTTAGGGTTATAGGTGTGTCTACTTAAATTTTAAATTTATATTTTAAGTACTTACCTCTAGATTGTTAAAATTGGGTATACCATAGTACATTATCTAATAAACGTATAATATAGGCCACATCATGTAATCAAAACGAAAACTAAATTAATCTGAACTTACCTGAATTCACCCAAACTAGCTGAAGTACCCAGAGTTATGCTGTCTTGGAAATCAAATGAATGAGGGACAGTACGGGTAAAGGCGGGCTCCTATGGGCTCAGTTTTTGCTCCATCCATCCTTTTCATTCTATATTGTGAGATTCGGGAATTATCCAATATTTCAGGGTCTAAATGGAAACCTGCTTTAAAAAAGTTAAAACTAAATTTAAGAACATTTTTTTGTTTGTTTTTCGTCGTTCTCAAGTTGGGTACTTTCTTATTATGAAGCATTTTTTTTTTTGTGAGTAGTTTATGATAATTTTAATGTTGCCACGAACAGAGATATTTTTGTAAACACAAATGTAACCATATTATAGAGTTGAATAGCAGCAATACTTAATCCCTTTCCACTTTGCATCGTAATAAAATGGTTTTTCTTATGATTGCGTTGATAAAAAAAAAGCAATAAAGCGTTAGCTCATAAACGATTTGCCGGCCATATTGCGCCGCACTTTTGACATCCTGATGATATGTCATTGATAGTGGAACTGTCAAACTCGTTGACCAATGGAGACTCAGCGACGCGCGTCCGCCTCACGTGGCGCATCGGTGGCCATCTTGTCTAGCATTTTTTATTGTAAATTTCTATGAATTTATTAAATTTTCTTTCACCGTTACTGTAAAATTAGAAAGTACTTCATTTGATTTACGCCGCTTAAAGTGTGCTTTGGTGTGGATTAGACGTCGCAAGAAAAAATGCCATCGTGGTAAGTCATTTTTGTTGCATTTAAAACCGAGATAATCAGTGGTACGTGTGGTGTTGTTTTCAACTTGTATATTCATTATAAAACTTCATCTAATTGGCTGTGAAATGTCAAAAGTCAAGGATGGAGAAACTAAAGTCCATTTATTTTGATTATGTCATCATTTTCTGTCAAAATTTCATAGCCTGCTAGGTGAAGTTTTATAATGAACACCCTGTAGTAATAATGACAGTTAAAGCCGGATTTATAGATCGGCATGGCATAAGCATAACAAGTTTTTGCACAGAAACATAACACATAAGAGCTTGTGTTGCGCTTTTGCTATGCTTGTGTTGCGCTATGCTATGCAAATCTATAAATCCGGCTTTATGAACACCCCGTACATAACACAGGATCCGGAAATGCACAAGAAATTTGGTGGCTGAAATGTCCTCTAAAATATAGGCAAAAACTTCATATAAACATAAGTCCGCAAATGGACCCTCAGGGTCCATAGCGGTCCAATCATAAAACATTTAAAAAATAAGTACGATTTTCAACAATTTGTTGCAACTCCATCCGTTAAGTATACTATTTACTATATATTACATAAAACAGAGCTAAAATAGAACGTCAACTCCCGTGTTAAAAATTTGGTTCGCATTACAGCGCCATCTTTCGGGAAGGAATAAAAGCTCAAGATTGAAGCTAGGGTCGAGAGATGGCGTGCTTAACTAATCATAAGTAGATTCCTAATAATTTTGTTAGTTCACTCATACGTCGCTAGATGGCAGAGGATTGTTAAATTTAAATATTTGCCGCAATTGTTCAATTTTCTCAAGTGCCAATTTATGAAAATCTCAAATCAGATGATATCTTAGTTTGCAAGGCACGCGTTTAGCAAAGAGCATTCAATAATTATATGTATTATCACCTAAAAGAATTATATGCTCGTTGGTGTTTAGTAAGTAGTTGCTTGACAAATCAAAATGTCGAGTGACTTGAGAGTTGTTCATACATTCGCGCTAGTTAGTATTCAGTTAGTGGTGGCTTTAAACGGATTATATTTATTAAATTGAAGTAGACGGTAGGAAGTATATGGTAGGAAAATGCATTAAAACATCACCTATTACAAACCAATCTTCAATAAATTCAATAAATATTTTTCACAGGTGCCTCTAAGTTTATGTCTGCAACATTTTGCCCTATGAGGGCTTTAAAGGCTATGGTGAATAAAATATTATTATAAACATAATATTTCAAAAAATCAGTAATTTATTCCCAGCAATTGCTGTTTAGTGAACATACTGGAAAGTTATTATATACTTTTTGACGTTCCATTGTGAACATCCTCTCACTTCCGACAAGACTTTATTTTTGTGACCGTATTTTTGTGGATTGGGAAATCGATGTTTCGGTTCAGGGCTTCCCCAACACGTAGAAACGCAACACCTAATCGTAGACGGCATTTCGACAATCTGAAATATCATACAATCAGCTTATGTTGCTTCTCTTTGTAATTTATACAAAAGGTTTACTTTTACAATATAAAAAATATTAATATAACAATAGTCAATATATGTACTATGTGACAACTGCCGCTCCCAACAAGATTTGTCCTTCGCCAAATTATGTAGATACCTAATAAAATATGGAATATTATTAAGGAAATTTTGTGCGCAGGTGATGATAGCGGTACTTTATATTTATGTTCTTTCTACTGTGTATTTATTCGTACGAGATTGTGGAAAAATTTAATTTTATATACTACGTAAGGCACCTTTTTTCCATTAGAAAAAAGCGTATTAGATACCCAATGTATGACCAATCCTGTCTGCGTACGAGTGAAACGTATTAACCCAGTAATAAGTAATTTATAGCTTACCTTAAATATTTTTAAACGCAGCACAACACCAACTCACTTTTTATCACTTTTATATACTTTATTTAACTTTATCGCCTTAAAAACCTACAATACTTCAAAAATTTCAAATTCCAAAACTTCAAATTTTGACAGTTCGGTAGCCATTTTGAAGTTGGCCGTCGGAAATGGACGAAATTTATGGGAACGCAACCCAACAAACGCCGGCCGAGCGCCATCTTACGTGTTGGAATAAAAGCAAATTGCAAACCAAGTTGGGTAATAAGAGTGGCTAGGCCGACACAGCGGTCCAACTTAATTACTTGTACAATCAGCCAGCGTACTATTGGTTTGACAATGTTTGGCCAGCCTCAATAGTAAATAATTGGGTCTATTTATTATATTTAGTCTGGGATTTTATTCGTCTTTGGCGGCAGGATTTAAATAGCAACAATTCATTAGGACTGATTTTCAAGCATCCGTTAGTCCGATGAAAAACGTCCGAAAAATTATTTTGAAAAATTTTCAACTAATCACAAGTTTGTATTTAATCAAATTTGGACACATCGGACTGACGGATGCATGAAAATCAGCCCTTAGCGACTTATAAGGCGAGTTCGGTAATTCCATCCGAGCGCTCCGGACACAGACCATCTCCCAAAATCTTAACAAGCTAGAGTGAGATAGACTGATATCCCGAGCGGTGGGGATGTAATTACCGAACTATATTAGATTTTGTTCGAATGACGCGTTGACGTGCTTTTGACATGTGACGACTGACAATAATGACAAAAGACAGACAGAACTCATTTTTTGCTTGGCATATGCCGGCGTCGCGCTTTCGTTTTCCTATCTAAATCCATATTATTGTCGTTTAGTTTATTCAATTATTGCTGATGAGTTACAACAAATTGTAAGTGTGTGGCTTGTAGATGTTATCGAGGTTTGGTACGCAACGAGTGAATAGTGATCCTGGTGTACCTAATGTAAGTAACATCAATTATATTTGTATCGCCATGTCACATTGCAGTGTTCAAAAACTTTCCTCTAAAAAGAAGGCTAAATTAAAGTAAAAAAAAAAAGGTTTTTCAGAGATATGTCGAGGAAAGGACTGTGGTTGATTTTTCGCTTTTGGAATGAGTTTCAACCCAACAATAGCTCCAATTTGTCCTTATCAAACTCTGTTCAGCCTTTATGTTCAGCAGGGGAAGAGATTGATACTTTGAGTTTTAATTCTTTTGACAACTTATATCATCTTTCATGGATATAACAATATCCATGAAAACTGTAATGTTAATAATTTAGAACTCATTGAAGAAAGAAACCTATAGGTGATTTTCGTTTCGAACTGGTTCTGGTTGACATAAAAATGACACACCAGCCGACTTTCACCAAAAATGATTGGTTGAAAATCAGATGGTCTGTCATTTTTATGTCAACCAGAACCAGTGCGAAACGAAAATGGCCTTTACCATTAACAGGCTTAGTCCAAGTTTTGATGCTCCAAAAGAAATAAACCCATTTTATAATAGTTCTATTAAACCTCCTTCGAACTCGAAAGAACAATCAATACATGATGATTTAAGAAAATGGGCAATATAAGTAATAACGTGAATGACTCTGGTTTTAAATTCATTATTAAATGGGTTTCAGTAATTATCATCATTACTAAATAAGTTTCGTAAAGATTTCAGCACAATACTCTCTTGCAAAACATAGAATAATTTTGTCTAGTTTTGTTTGTTCAAAAAACAAAAAATTAATTGCAGATACTGATTCAATCAATTTAGCCATCAATATTGATGGTTTGCCTATTAGCAAAAGCTCTGGAGGTCAGTTGTGGCCACTTTTAGGTTGTACAAAGTCAATAAAAAAAGGAAAAAATATATTTTTTAAGAAATCTATCACCGAGATTCTGATGTTTTTTTTCTAATTTCTTATAAATTAAATTGATATTTAACATATCAAATTATCGTTGTAGGACCTGTAAAACAAAATTCCAGAACGCAGCCAAGGCACGCAAGCATGCCGCGATGAAATTAGCCGTTCGTGTAGTAAAGGAATTTTTAGTTGGAGCAAAAGAAAGGATCAATCACAACAAAAGGAAAACTGGTAAGTTGGGTAATTCGCAAAATAGTATATTTATAATCATTTGTAGTCTGACAAGCGTATCAAGCAGTAAAAATATACATCAATTTTTCAGAGTGTTATATGTAAATGTCCCATTCACTGAAAAAAAAATTTTGTCCTCTCAAATCACAATTTTTTTTAGTTTTTGAATTTTAAAAATTTTGAAATTAAGAGAAGTTTTAGATCTATTTCAATTCTATTGCTCTAAAGAGAAATTAAATATTCAGGATCAGTCAAAAGTCATAGCAAAGCAACCCTCCATTTTTGAAAAGTCGAACTCCTTGTATTCGATAATTGAATTCTCCTCTCAAATCTAAACAAAAATTAACACACTCATTCTTAAATTAAGCTGTTTTGAGATACTGATGAGGTGTCAAATTGCTGTTTTATAACCGAGATACAGCACCATGTCAACAATAATTCTCGCGATTTTTTTTTCATTTGAAAATGTCCAAAGGGGGGGGGGGGAGTATTACGACTTTTTCTCAATTCTCAACTTTGGCCGCCTGTAACTTGAAAACGCTTCGACCGATTGGAGTGAATCCAACTGTTTTTTCCTCTTTTTTATGTCCTCTTTGACGTTCCATCGCCGGAAGTTCCGTAGGTGCAATACTTTAGAATATAGACCCCTTCGGAGGTCGATTTTTAGACACTAAAATTCGCGTTTTGGACCATTTTTTAAAAAAACTTCTTTAGAGGTTAATTTCATTCGAATTTGAGTTTGTTGCGTTCTTAAGGGACTACAACAGTGCCATTTCAATCAAAAAAACATATTTCCCGAATTGTTTTTGAAAATCGCGATCCTATAATTAGAGAGCCGGCTTTGGAATGTTTGGAAACTAGCGCATTGGTGCAAAACCACATAATGCCCTTACGTCGTCTCGATTATATTCCGCCTCTTAAATCGAGTGCACTATGTGGTTGGGTACTCCTTGCATTTCATGTTTTGGATAAATGTGATTTTAGCCTTTTAAATGTTAACAACTGTCGCTTTGTAAAAAAGAGTGGTATTTGTACACTCTCTTTTACAAAAGTAAAAACCATAAGGTAAATAACGTTTTTTACAAAGTAGACTTTTTAATAATACTTCTTTAACATCCTCTTTTAAAATCATCTAAATGTCGTTCCATTTTTGCATTTTCTTCTTTTTCAAGTAGACGTTCCTGTATGAGTTTTCAACATTATTTTTGTGTTCTTTCTGATATGTTAGTATGCCAAAAAAAAAAGAACGCATGGTACGATCAGTCGCACTCGCGGATGCTTTCAGATCAAGGTAATTACTAGAGCATACAGGAACAATAGCTATTAGATTGTAGAGCAGTCACCAACATTGAAACTGTTTTAGAGTGTTACTTTGGAGGTTAAAAATGCGAAACAGTTTCTTTGTTAGTAACCTTCATTCTAATCTCACTCTCACTCTCAAATCTTCAAGGGCCTCAGATCACAAGGGTACGTCATATTTAATCTTTTCGCTTTTACTCGTTACACTTAGTTCTACTAGTTCAAATTGCCAAAAAATCTCTAATAAGTTTGCTACCTTTAGGGGTGCCTCTTCGAGAAGTCCCACCAAGAACCACAGCCCGACCTTCGACTCCGATCACATATCCGCCAACCAGGTATTAACATTATAAACTAAATACGATTTCTTAGACTGAAGAAGTGGTATTCTTAGTTCATGCAGGCCACGATGCTAGAAGACAACGGCTTGTCATTTTTGGCCAATCCGGCGATGCTGGCTGGGAGACCTAGAGATAGATCAGAGTCGCCTCCTCATGATCATCATATCAGGTATGTGAGGTAGCACAGGGTGCGGCAGAGAAAGTTGCTGATTTGAATAAGGTGTGGGACTGGTTAGAAAGGGGTGGGTGTCATTCGCAAGAGTTGGTACCAAATTTTGTGCTATTTTTTTTTAGGGTACTATGATACTACTTTTTTTTTAACATTCTCAGATTCGGTACTTTTTTAAAAATTTGTCAAATTAGTGATTATTCATTAATTTCTATGGAAACATATATAAATTCAGTTCCATAGCCAAGATGCCTAGGGTTGCCACCTTCAACAATCGCTGTTACGTATCATTATAGTTGAATTTTAGATAACTGTCATATTCACGCCATAGGTGCCTGTTCTTTTATTGACCCATAAAATCAAGTTTTTCTGCTGCACCCTGTATTATACACGCCGGCTTGTTTTAATGCTTAGGGGGGAATTCTAGATCACCGATGAACGGTGGTTTGCACATAAAGCAAGAATTATTGGCGAACCAAGAACACCACATTGTACGGGAGCCGGAGCCGATGCACCATATGATTAAGAGAGAGAGCACGTGGACGCGTACGAGGACATGGATCAGGACCAGCAGTCCAAAAATATGGCCGAAGATTTGACGGTTTCCTAGGACAACGACGACCAAACGGCCGTTCTCGACGCATAGTAGATATCGATATAATAACGATAGTGATGGTGGACACTAAAAATTTAAAGGATTACGAATTTCACAGACTTCAAACATGCCGATTTTAGATAGTAGTTAGTTGTTTTTTTTTTGGTGGTCTTCCCTGAGTCGAGCGGGGACGATTTTTTGTATATTTCTATGTAAATATGAAAGTGTTATCTAATAGCGGGAAAGTACTGTTTATTGTTTAGGTATGCTAATCAGATATACTGATTAGGAAGGTCGAGATACGACTTAAGTTCTTTATATACAGGGTTATTTGTTAAAGTTGAAGTATAATTGATCTTTGGCCAAGCCAGAGATGAAGAACGTGACGTTTTGTAACTAAGGGAAACGTTTCGTTTTAGCATATCAGTTCTGCTGAGTGGAGCCTCACATATGTGGCCGCGTCTGCCAAATAATATTTGTGTTTAATTAAACTATCGTTGCGCTCATATAGTGATGTAAAATAAGCAATACTGTAAATTATTATCGTTAAGCCGCTGTGCTCTATATTTATCTTTACGAGGAAAAAATATTCCATATCATTACCTAAAATAAAAACGTATATCAGTGTATAAAAAAAGAGTAGAAAATCTTTTTCTCGGTTGGGATTCATTCAGTGTAGTTGAATGATGTTTCCGTGCAAAGCATCAGGGTGTGCTTAAAAACAAGTGTTTGCCAGTTTTTAAGCACGTCTTGTATATTGTGATAGACCTTTAATTTTCCCGCTCCTACAAGGATCAAAAGTATTTTATTACGCTGTATATTATCATTTGCCCAAGGAGCAAAAGTCGATCGTCTTTAAATAAGCCGACATATCAAGTAGACATAGATTAAAGGCAACGTGGTCCTGCTTATAACAGACACTGTAATATTATGAACAATCGACTTTTGTTCTCAACAGTTGCTACTTGGAGAGAACACGTTATTTATTACCGTTAAACGGCATTCCAAAATTTAGCGCCTACACTAAGTTCTTTTTAATCAATTGGTTTTATCCGTCCTCCGCTTTTTTTAGCCCAATATTAATTACATATTTTAAACCAATACGTCATACTAGTGGTCGCAGATCACTTAAGAAATATATTTGTTTGTAAATACAATATAAATTTTTATATCTTTTGAGAACGAGTTCATCTTATTCTTTAACGTATAAATAGTATTTCCGAAAAGTTGTAACTTATTGATTATTGATGTAAAAGTAAGTAAATTAAACAAAACAAATCCCGTTTTTCAGTTATTTCCTATTTACTTTTCCGCGAAAATTGCGTCTCATCCACTAGAAATCCCCAAAAGTTTGTTCGATCAAAAGTCTAATGCCAAATAAAATCCGTAATTTTCGAACAAAATCAGGATCTCGGGTATCAGGAGCACAGAAGTGCGAGGAGGTAAATTTTCTGTAAGAATGGCGGAGGCGCAAGAAGAGTCTGAAAATTTTAAAAGTATAAATTTTCGTTCGAAATCTCTAATTTTTCGACCAAAATCAGGATCTCAGGTATCAGGAGCACAGAAGTGCGAGGAGGTAAATTTTCTGTAAGAATGGCGGAGGCGCAAGAAGAGTCTGCAAATTTTAAAAGTATAAATTTGCGTTCGAAATCCATAATTTTTCGACCAAAATCAGGATCGCAGGTATCAAGAGCACAGAAGTGCGAGGAGGTAAATTTTCTATAAGAATGGCGGAGGCGCAAGAAGAGTCTGCAAATTTTAAAAGTATAAATTTGCGTTCGAAATCCATAAATCAGGATCTCAGGTATCAGGAGCACAGAAGTGCGAGGAGGTAAATTTTCTATAAGAATGGCGGAGGCGCAAGAAGAGTCTGCAAATTTTAAAAGTATAAATTTTCGTTCGAAATCTCTAATTTTTCGACCAAAATCAGGATCTCAGGTATCAGGAGCACAGAAGTGCGAGGAGGTAAATTTTCTGTAAGAATGGCGGAGGCGCAAGAAGAGTCTGCAAATTTTAAAAGTATAAATTTGCGTTCGAAATCCATAATTTTTCGACCAAAATCAGGATCGCAGGTATCAAGAGCACAGAAGTGCGAGGAGGTAAATTTTCTATAAGAATGGCGGAGGCGCAAGAAGAGTCTGCAAATTTTAAAAGTATAAATTTGCGTTCGAAATCCATAAATCAGGATCTCAGGTATCAGGAGCACAGAAGTGCGAGGAGGTAAATTTTCTATAAGAATGGCGGAGGCGCAAGAAGAGTCTGCAAATTTTAAAAGTATAAATTTGCGTTCGAAATCCACAATTTTTCGGCCAAAATCAGGATCGCAGGTATCAGGAGCACAGAAGCGCGAGGAGGTAAATTTTCTATAAGAATGGCGGCGGCGCAAGAATAGTCTGCAATTTTTGAACTATAAATTTTCGTTCGAAATCCATAATTTTTGGACCAAAATCAGGATCGCAGGTATCAGGAGCACAGAAGTGCGAGGAGGTAAATTTTCTGATTTTCGACTAAAATCAGGGATTTCGATCGAAAAATCATATTTAGAAAAAACTCAAGGTTATTCTGGCGCCTCCGCCGGGGGTATTACGACTTTTATTCTCAATTCTCAACTTTAATCGCCTGTAACTTGAGAATGCCTCGACTAATTAGAGTGAATCGAGCAGGTTTTCCTTCTTCTTCTTGATGTCCTCTTTCACCTCCCACCATCGGAAGTTCCGTAGGTGCAATATTTTAGGAAATAGACCCCTTCAGATGTCGATTTTTAGGCAGTATTAGAATCGCGTTTTTTGACTATTTTTAAAAAAAAACATTTTAAAGGTTCATTTCATTTCAATTGAGGGGGTTGCAAACGTGTCATTTCGATTAAAAACAGCAAAAAAAATTCCTGGAATCTTTTTGAAAATGTCTAAATGGGGGGGGGGGGTATAGAACTTTTTTCTCAAATCTCAACTTTGACCGCCTGTAACTTGAGAACGCCTCGACCGATTGGAGTGAATCCAACTGTTTTTTCCTCTTTTAGATGTCCTCTTTCACCTCCCATCATCGAACGTTCCGTAGGTGCAATATTTTCGGAGATAGACCCTTCGGTGGACGATTTTTAGGCACTTTTAGAATCGCGATTTTTGACCATTTTTGAAAAAACCTCTTTAGAGCTTAATTTCATTCTAATTGAGTTTGTTGCGTTCTTAGGGGACTGCAACAGTGCCATTCCGATCAAAAAACACATTTCCCAAATTTTTTTTGAAAAAATCTAAATGGGGGTACCTACCTATTACGACTTTTATCTCACTTCTCAACTTTCATCGCCTGTAACTTGAGAACGCCTCGACCGATTGGAGTGAATCCAACTGTTTTTTTCTTCTCTTGATGTCCTCTTTCACCTCCATCTCATCTACGGAAGTTTTGTAGGTGCAATATGTTTCGAGATAGACCCCTTCGGTGGTGGATTTTTAGGCACTTTTAGAATCGCTTTTTTTTTTGACCATTTTAAAAAAGCCACATTAAAGGTTAATTTCATTCAAGTTGGGTTTGTTACGTTCTTAGGGGAACGCAAATGTGCTATTCCGATCAAAAACAGCAAAAAAAAATGTCCCGAAATCTTTTTGAAAAGGTCTACATGGGGGGTATTACGACTTTTATCTCAATTTTCTTTGCCTATAACTTGAGAACGCCTGCACCGATTGGAGTGGAGTCACCTCCCACCATGGGAAGTTCCGTAGGTACAACATTTTACGCTATAGACCGCTCCGCAGGTCGGCTTTTAGGCACTTTTAAAATCGCGTTTTTTGACGATTTAAAAAAAAAACCTCTTTAGAGGTTAATTTCATTCGAATTAAGTTTGTTACGTTTTCAGGAGACTTCAACAGTGCCATTCCTATCAAAAAACAGCAAAACACATTTTCCTATTTTTTTTTAATTTGAAAAATTGAAAAAAGTCGTAATACCCCCAGTATTACGACTTTTTTCTCAATTCTCAACTTTAATCGCCTGTAACTTGAGAACGTCTCGACCCATTGAAGTAAAATCATCAACTTTTCGAAAAAAATTGCTACACCATACAAATCCTTTTTGTGGTGCCACCTACACCATTCAAATGCAAACACTAACCCACCGCTTAGCAATTGTACCATGGTAGGTACTGGTCGTTCCAGAAAGCTTCATTTATATAGTTAAAAGCTCCGTATCGGCAGTTCCAAGAGCCACCTGTGTGCAGTCGACGGAGTTAACGTTTACAGGCGGTACCATCATCGCACGAATACCTGATCAGGTAATCAGCATTTCACATTCATTATTCCGAGAGGTCTTGCGAAGGCAGAAAAGTGTCATTTTGTGTAGTGTTACGACGCAGTTTTTAGTGTTTAACCAGTGTAATTTCATCAAAGGGATTTCATATTGGTGGTAAGTGAATTGCTTTAGATGTATAATTAGTTTGGCGATTGTAACTTTGCGGAATACGCTGTCCCCTCAGGTATGGAAGTCATATCATGCCCAAGGCTGTGTAAATTTGCTTAGTTCCTTTGAATTGGCAACTGTTCCATTGAAAAGCGGCACAAAAGCTCTAATAATGGGTAAAATCAGATGTAAGGTTTCCAGAAACTATGTCAGGTGTATTCTCTGGTCGAATCTAATCAGTAGGTACAAAAAAGCAGCACACTCATTGAGAATCGATAGGTTTATTTGCTTAGTGCTTCAAAGTAATAAATCAAATATGCAAAACGAACAATTCCTTCCGTGGCATCGCTGCATGCCTTTTTATAAAAGCAATTGACGAGACAAAGGATATATTGGTTCCTTTATTAACTCCATTTACTGTTACTAATAATGATTAAAGCCATCACTCATCATTTTGTATCACTTACTTCTGCAGTACATCCATATAATTTCCCATTTGTCAATAAATACTTGGAAAACAAGTTTTTAGAAATTTTTGTTTTTGATATATATTGCTACTTGCGCGTAGATATTTACTTAATCACCATCTCGAGAAGGTATAACAAATTTGGTGTGACTAATTTAAAAGAAGCAATTACCAAAAAATAATTATTCTATTAACTGTACCTACACCGATAATAAACAATGATAAAGTGAATTAATCTATATATTTTTTTTTTTAGTTTAGAAACAGTTTTTACGATAAATAACACAAACGCTATTGTGTTGGAGAACTCATTTATTGTTTGCACTCAGTACTACCAAGGTTTCATCGGTCGCGACGAACCTAAATACGTATACGTGATATTAAGATCGTTCTGATAAACTCTGTAGGTAAGCAAGAGCATTGAAGTACCGTTACAAGTGCATGTTTCGACTCTAAAATATTCTGCATCTTTATTTCAACATTTTGCGATTTTCAACATAGTGCGAAACAATATCGTCACCCGTTGCAACTGAACAAATATACCAAACATGAAACTTAAACATATGTAAGTAGTTTGATATACAACGCTCCGAGATATCTTTATAGCGAATCATATAAATTGCGTTTTGTTTTATCTCAAGCATAATCTTTTGTAGTTTTAGCAGATAACGGCAATTTTTTTTCCGGAAAAAACGTCAAAGAAAATGCCAGTTATGTTTCGATTCTGCTAACTAAAATAATTATTAATTCGATCACTTAATAGTTCCGTGACTTAATTTGCAAACGTCCTATGAAGGTTATTATCGATTTACCATTGGTAAATGTTTCTAAATGAGTGAACCAATATTTGCTTTGCCATCACAGTCAAATATAAATAGAACCTTAATACCAAATCAAATTTGAGATACATACAGGAAATGTATGATCTCACTTAAGAGGAAAACATTTTGATGCTTTGCCCTTTAAAAAGATTCTATGCTTTTTTTTTAGTTCCTGACGTCAAACTTAACTTGATAATAAAAGATAAAATTGAGCCAACTGAAACTAATTTCAAGTGGTCAGATCTTTCTTTTTTATTGTTTAATTTATCACTACATAGTCGGTTTGAGCAGAGTGCACAGTAAGAAACCTTATCACTACTTTATAATAAATTGTTTCTTACCCAGAACAAAAATTCGTTCTCTAACTTAACTGCACTCTCTTGAAGCGATTCTGTGAAAATATACGATGTGTAGCTCATTGCTCATTAGCCAGGGTTGAAGAGAATTAGTTTTATAAGACTGTGAAGGCTTTCACAAAATACTATCTAAAGTGTTTTTGAAGCCGTGCTCCAACGGGAGATCATTTCGCTCATTGCCTCATCGCCTGTGATAATGTCTGCCGCAGCCATAGACGAAATGTCAGTAAGAAATTCCATTGGACCACGGCTTCAAAGCCCGGAGAACACTTTAGACTGTAAAATTAAACGCGTATGTAGAAAATTGCGTCGTTTATGTAAAATTGGGTACTTACAAAATGTTAGATATCATACTCGTTCGTCTGCCCAACTTGAGAGCTTATTGTCAAACTGGTTCCACGTTCACTCGTCTTTAGGCCTGCTATTTGCATTAATTTGACATTTCTATGATCAAAACCGTCAGCTGTCAAAAGTCACAAGAGAACAAGTCGTTATTGGAGCTGAATACTGAACTTCAACTTCAATTTCTATTACAAATCCATTATAAAATTATATTCTAAAAAAGTGGGTTAAAATGAAACGAGAACAAAAGACAAAATAAAACACGTGACAATACCTATAAAAATGTCATGTTACTTTTTACTTGTAAATGTCACAAAAAAACAGACGTTATTGAATTTGATAGCTTTCACATGACAAATTACGTCGCTGAGATTACTGATTCAATTAATTTTTTTGACTGCATTCGTTTAATTGGATATAGCCCCCCAAACCCAAATTGTATGCTTGAAAAAGTACGAATCTGCTGAGAAACGAACTATAGACTTAGAGATACCCTCTATAAGAAGTTTACTAATTTATATGTTACCTTTCAGATCAATGAAGATCCTGCTATTACTGGTAAGTGCCATTCTGTCGGTGGCACTTGCATTGCCACCGACTAGGCCAATCAACTGCGTCTCGTCGTGCAAATGTGAGGACCAGCTGCCCAACATTTTGAACGTAATAAATTGCAAAGGTCCACTGACTATCAACTCCACTCTATTCGACCATTTGGATCGAAAGACGATCAACGTGATTAGGTTTTCCAATGTGACCATCGAGAGGATACAGGAAGACGCTTTTAAGAGGCTGCCCTCACTGGAAGATGTGATCATCGAACGGGCTAGTATAGGATCGATCGACGTGAATGCCTTCAATAATACCGTGAAGAAGGTTAAGTTTGCCGATTGCGGATTCGAAGAAAATCCCCGATTATCTTCTGAGAAAATGGAGGAGCTGCATTTTGGAAACTGTAAGCTGGACGTGATTCCTCCTTTAGATGACTTATTTTCATTGACTTTTTTGAACTTGTCCGGAAACTACATCAATGAGATTCCCGTCACTGCTTTCGCTGAGCTTTTCGATTTGGAGAGATTGGATCTTTCCAATAACGAACTGAGCAGAGTGCCTGCCAACGTTTTTGTCAACAACAATGAGCTGAGCAGCTTATACTTGGACAATAATCCATTAAAGATGTTCTTTTTGAACACTTCGAATAGTTTGGAAATGCTGTCGTTGAAGAATTGTTTTCTCACCACGTTTGATGATAAATCGGCTCAGCGGTTGACCAGCCTGAACGAGCTCAACCTTATGAACAACAGAATTTCGAACTTAAAAGGTTTAGCTTATATGAAAGATTTGCAAATTATCAACGTAGCGAACAACAATCTAAGTAAACTGGAAAATAACATCTTCAGTAATAACCCCAAGTTACAGAAAGTCATTCTTGATGGAAATAAATTGGAAACGCTTCCGAATTTCACTCTGCCCAATGGCCAATTCGAGATTTACGATTTCTCATGCGAAAATTGCGGGCTCACAATGGTTCATCCTAATGCTTTCAAAGCCATGCCATTACTTATTAACCTAAACTTGTCTCACAACGGCTTGACGTTTGTTCAAGATATGCTGGTTTACCTTAAAAGTCTGCTAATCTTAGATTTGTCTTACAACAAGATTCCTACTTTAACGGGTTCGTTCGACAAGAACTCTAATTTGGAAAGCTTGAATCTTGCCGGTAACCCGTTGTTGGAACTGAACCCTGAGAACTTCGCTTTCAACAAGGCTATTAACAAAATAGATGCGAGTCATTGCAAACTGAAAAAACTATGGAGCAACAACGCCACTACCTTGAAGTCTCTGAAGAAATTGTATTTAGCTTCGAACCAGTTACTAACTCTGACTGTATCGGACTTTGCCATAGTGCCACACCTGTCGATAATCGATCTATCGGACAACGCGTTTATGTTTAGTGACGAACTGTGTAGGACCATCAACATCCTGGAAGCACGAGAGGTTACTCTGGTGGATAATTCCAAGACTAGCGATGATTTAGGACAATTGATTGATGACGTAGATAACTTCGTGCCCAATGGTTGGAACAAATTACGTAAAGATAACTGCCAGGACATATCAAACGATATTCAAGACACAGATGATGAAACTGAAAACCTTGAAAACGACAAGGAAGATATCTATGACTTCGGTAAAGCATTTGGCGACATTAAAAAGGATCTGGCAGCCGCACGGGCGAAAATTAGTGATGAAGATGATGACGAATACTACAATTACGAAGATCTTGACTACAAATCTGATGAAGTTGAAGACGAAGACGAAGATGAGGATGATGACGACAAGCCCACTGTCGGAGCTACAGAGGAAAATGTCAACTTGGCAAGGGTTTCCTACATTCTGTCCATTACGTCAGTGTTTGTATTGACCGCCATGGCGGTTCTAATTATGGTTGTCGTGATCACCCTTTACGTTTTGAGAAGAAACAACAGTTTCAACATGCACAAAGCGAATTTGCCAAGAATCAAAATAATCCCTCGACTGACCTCGCAATTCGAGAAGAAACACAGCGGGTCCATTTACAGACCCCTGTCCGAAGATTTATCTGGACCGCCGACTCCGAAAATGAGCCGCTACGAGTTCAGCGCCACACCGGCAGTGCATTCAAACCCGTGATTTGTTAGCGTTGATTCGAGCATCTTTCCGTTAAGTCTGTTCTAACTGTGGTTTAAGTGTAAGCAGCTTTGAGCTGAGCTTAGACAGTTCTGTCCAGGAACTAAATATTGCTTTGCGTATTGAATGATACGCATATGCAATTTTTGCCTTTCGGCAGAAGTGTCTGAGCTAAGTCATAATCATTGTCATTAGTGTTTATATGTTAATTAGCACTGTAGCGGATAGTAGGCATTAGCAACTTATTATTACAATAATGTACTTAATTTTTTATTATTAATATGTAATAAATGCGAAATTTGAAGGAGTCATTAGGAAAAGTGCCTAGGTAAAAGCAAAAACTATTTAGGCAGTTTTCCTTCCACCTCTTTGCTGGTCTTCCTAACGCTAGGCTTAAAATGTTTTACATTCCATGCCATAAATAAATAACGTACTTAACAAAATACATATATAACTTTTTATTTGTAGCAACTACAACAATGTTAATTTCTTAAAATAATAAAATAGAGACGTCTGTCAATTACCATCTGTGTTCCTTGTGTGTCACTTTTGTAGTCACGTCTGTACCATAATGAGTCATAATAACAATCACCCAGTTGACTAATCAGTGGCTGTCAAAGACATCAACACTACGTTGAACAGATAAGTATCTCATAAAATTACAAAAATACTATGTCAACATCAACTACAAAATTATTAATGACCTAACAAGAGTGGAAGAAGAGCACATGCTTTCTTATTCCATTGACGTAGTCACTCTTTTTTAACAGCACTTTTGGAGTCTTTTGTCAAATGGTGATGTTGATTACTATGAAAAGATACGTCAAAAATGTCAGTCAGATTTCCAACCATATAAATAATAATTGACATAACGTAACATTAAAAAGTTCAGCCCGAAAAAGTCCGGCTCAGTGGCAATAAAAGCGCATGCGCGGCTGGCAAGCTCCGCCCCTTAATTTTGAAAAATCGACGATGCCAAGCTTTATGTTTTATTAAGTTTTCGCCGAAGTATAAAATATCTAATAATGTATTATGTCAATACAAAAAATACTAAGAATTATTTTTAGTTTCTAAAATGTTTGAGCTGTTAGTTAACTTGGCAAATTAGCATGGTGTGGTGAAAGAAAAAACTAAAAACTCATAATTTATTTAAAACAAGTTGGTCAGCAAAACTCTTGAGTTGGTTTGTTTATGGTGTGGTTTTGTCACACACGCGCGTATTTTTTTTTTTTTTCTTTTTTGACAATGCGCGCGGGGCGCCCATAGTTTAGGAAATATCCGAACGGTCCTCTGATATAGCTTAAACTGCCGTAAAATTATCAACAAAGAACCTGATAACACCTAAAAGTAACTGAAGTGTCGAAACGTCTGAAATACTTGATTTCATATTCGCAAACTTAACATCTTTTGAAGAAGGGTAAAAAACGTGCTAAAATTCATAAAAAGATATAAAATGGTACCACGAGTACCCATATCAAGGTTCTCATTTATAACATATTGTTTGTGATTATAAAACGAATCTACAATTGAAATTTCAGTTTTCTAGTTTTCATTGTTCGTAAAAATGTAATATTTGCCAATTTTTGGCTCACCCTATAATATCTAAAGCAGAAATCAATGCAGTGTTTATAATAAGGTAATAAAATTTAGCATTATTTTGGACACCGTATACTATTGAAAACAGAAATCAACGCTCTATTTATCATAAAATTACTCGAATTAACGCAATAAATTAATTGATATCGATCTACACGCAAAAATCCTAAAATTCCAGGTTACAACATTTTTTTGGGACACTTTATACTATCTAAAACGTAAACATATGCCCTATTTGCCACAAAACTACTGGAACCAACGAATAAAATCGACTACTATTGATTTATGTGGGAAAGTAGGTATTTCTTTGTTAAGCATATGGAGCTCTCAAATCGACCCGAAAACCTAATTTTGAAATCCTAAATCAAAATCGTGCATTTCAGCCTTCAACAGTTTATATCGCGTTTTAATTAAGATTTATCCGAAAAGCTATATGAGGAGCCAAAAAAGTACAATAATTTTAGTGTTTTTTTACCAATTTGTGGATAAAATGGCGAAGGAAAAGTTCTGCAGTAAATATTACTAATATCTGACAACACCAGACTCCTTGAATAATTAAAATTGCTTTCATTACTAAGTTTTAATAATTCTTTCATCGCCTATGTCTAACATTTTATTCTGGCTTGTCTACGTACTAAATAATCCACCCTTTCTATGTAAAATACACACTGCTTATGGACCTTTTCTGCATTATTAGCATATATTAGCTTCCTGCATCATTTTTTGAGCCACCCTATACTATCTAAAACAGAAATCAACGTCCTATTCATTATAAAACGCATCGAAGTAACAAATAAAATCGATTACTCTAGATTTAAATGAGACATATAGAAAATTCTATGTTAAACATATTGGGCTCTCAAACCGGCCCAAAAAGCTAAATTTTGAGATTAAAATCGTGCATCGCTGCCTTTAACAGCTAATATCTCGTTTCGATGAAGATTTATCAAAAAATGTATAAGAAGAGCTAAGGAAGTAGAAGAATAGAGCTACACGTAGAGCCCATTTTCGAAGCTCTGACTAGAACAGTAACTGAGCACGGGTGGCCCAAAAATAAGGTACAATTTTTCCATTTTTTTTTATTTTCTCAAAAACCGTGAAAGCTAGCTTCTTTCTGATACATGCATCTGATAGCCCTTGATGACCTCTTCATACATCATATTAACCGGCATATCGAAAAACCGTACCGTTTCCAAGATAAACAGAAAAATGTAAAAATTTCAAAATTTTCAAAGGGGGTAAGGTCGTGAAAATTTTCGACCGAAATCGATTGCCCTAGATTTTATAAAAAATAGTCTCAAATGAAAGAGAAGACAAAAATATGTAAAAAATGTACAATTTTGAAATTTTCAGTAATTTCCTTCCCCTTCAAAATGGCGCCAAAAACGTAATTTTTCCACTTTTTATCGACATTTTAATACTTATATCTATATAATTCGAAAACTAAACATGGTGTAACGATGCTATTAACACCCATGAATAGAGCATTCTCGACCACAAAATACCTGCTTAATTTGTCGTTCAAGGTTTTTAATTTAGTTGACGTAATGTTCGATGAAATAAAAATATTAGGTAATTTTTACAAAATTTTAATAGTTTTTCACTTCCCATGAGACTGTTATTAAACTTAGCAAAATAGTAATTAACGTTTTGAGCCGACTCACACTTAATTAAGTCACCGTTGTTCTATTGCCGTAAATGGCTTTGCTATAAAATGGCAAATGTCACTCTACCCCTATAAATGAGAAATTTAATCAGTCAAATCTCGGAACCTAAAAACGATAAAATCGAACAGTTAGTACCAATCG